>OX377621.1:159037358-159549858 GCA_947397865.1 Polietes domitor
TAAATAAATTAATTTTTTAAATATTTGCTGTTGTTGGTTATTAGCTGATTAATGTCGTTGTTGTTGCTGTTGGGTGTGATTAGCCAGTTAGTTGGCTGTTTTGCGTTGTTATATTTGATAGACAGGCCGACAGACAGACAGACATTTGGTTTGGAGTACTCATTCCCCCCGCTCTTGGTTTGCTATCCCTCCTCACGCTCTTTATTTTTTTCGTTGGCCACTCTCGCAGTCACGTAAAGTGTTAGACTTACGTTATAATTTTTGTTTTTTTTTTTTTTTTTTTTGCTGGCCACTGCAACCGTTGCTGTGTTGCAATTACATAATTAACGTTTTTTCGTTAATAAAAATTAGCTGTTTACATTTTATATTTACTCATTTTTTGCAATGCCTTTTATCTAAGTTGTAAACCTGGAATGTTAATATCTGGTTTACCCTACGGCACGCACAGTAATACATTGTAATAGTAGTAGCACTATCTTGCTAGCTAAAGCTTACAGAATATCTAAAGAAATTCCCGGTGCATAAAGTTTGGTTAAGACTATGGAAAACGTGTCATATTATAATTTGATTTAAGTTAATCAATGCATACTTCTTCTACAATATAATAACTATACTATGATTAGCTGCAATCATAATCTCAATTATATAGCGTGATGCTATTCAAAGATGATTGCATATACTATGCAAGAAAAATGTTGTCAAAGTGCTATGTAAATACAACGACATACAAATGTCGCTATCGATTTGACTTTTTCCGCTCTATAAAGCACATAAAGAAATTTGGCTTAACACCATATAATCTAACTATAAACAACTGTGGCGAAAGCGGGTTAGATCGGTTCAGATTTAGATATAGCCCCCATACAAATGTCGCTCCCGATTTGACTTTTTTCTGCTATTACAGCAAATTTTCTGTCATAACAACAAACAATTTGCAATTTTGTTCAAAATTACTGCTGTCAAAAATATATAAAAAATAATCAAAAAGATTTTTTTTAATTTAATAGCAGACAAATTTTGTTGCATATTTTCTGTCATATCGCCGTCTATGGAAATATAATAAAGGGTTAGCATTCTGAATTTAATATTGTTCAGTCTGGGTTGTAATATTAAAATTATTGAAACCCTAGCAGAGATGGGAGTAACATTTCTTTTTTGAACAAGTAAAAACGGCGTTAAGTTCGGCCAGGCCGAACTTTATATACCCTCCACCATGGATTGCACTCCACAGAGGTTGTCGGTTTTCGTAGAAGTGCAGTAATATTACAGGAAAATATAATTTTTTTAATAAAACAAATACAAATATTGATTTATAAATAAATAAATATTCTTATATTTATATTTTTAAAAAAGCTTAAATACCATAAATATTGGTAGATAGTGGGTGCTACAGTTGGTTGTATTTCCATTCTATTTTAATTCCAAAAGTACAAATTTTGAAAATCCATTATCAGACGTACATAGTGCAAAATAACCTAACTTCATGATTCAACCAATTTTTGCCATAAAAGGAAAAGTATTGCATGTCTATGCAGTCAGAGGAATTTATACACCGAATTCCATGATTCCAGCTGCGCCCATTTGGTAGGTACCATTTTGGCCCCCTTGACATTTCTACGCAATTAGAATTTCATCATTCTAGCTGTAGTCGTTTAGTTGGTATTATTTTTATCCCTCTGTACCACTGTATCCCTTGAAGGTACGAATTTCGAAAAATCCGATTATTTTCTGTGTCTGCACAGTCAGAGGAATGTATACTCCGAATTGCATGACTCTATATGCCGTCATTTGGTTGGTACTATTTGTATCCCCTTTTTCCATTTTAACCCCAAAAAGTACGAATTTCGAAAAATTCGTCTATTTTCCGTATCTGCGCAGTCAGAGGAATGTATACTCCGAATTTAATGACTCTAGCAGCGGTCATTTGGTTGGTACTATTTTTATCCCCTTTTTTCATTTTAACCCCATTTTTATCCCTCCGTACCCATTGTATCCCTTGAAAGTACGAATTTGAAAAAACCCTTTTAGTTTTCATGTCTACGTAGTCAAAGGAATGTATACTCCGAATTTCATGACTCAATCTGCGTTCATTTGGTTGGTACTATTTTTATCCCCTTTTTCTATTTTGACCCCAAAAAGTACGAATTTCGAAAAATCAGTTTATTTTCCGTGTCTACACAGTCCGAGGAATGTATACTCCGAATTTCATGACTCTAGCTGCGGTCTTTTGATTGGTACTGTTTGTATCCCCTTTTTTCATTTTAACCCCAAAAAGTACGAATTTTGTAAAATCCGTGTATTTTACTTGTCTATGCAATCAGAGGAATGTATACACCGAATTTCATTATTCTAGGTATAGCCGTTTGTTTGGTACCATTTTTATCCCGCTATTCCCATTTTACCCCTTAAAAGTACGAATTTGGAAAAAATACTTTTATATTATGTATCTACTCAACCAGAGGAATGTACACACCGAATTTCGTGTTTCTAGCTGTTGTCGTTTAATATGTACCATTTTTATCCCTTTTTTGCCCCATTTCACCCTCTACAAATAAGAATCACTTTATGGTGCACGTTTTTGTTATCGGGGGAATGCGCATACCAAATATCAAGCAAATATAAACAGACATATTTAAAAAACATGCTTAAATACGCTAAAATATTAGGGATTATTATTGGTATTTTTAGTCCTTGTGAGGGAAACATTTTTCCCTTTGGGCCGATTTCGCCCCGTTTCAATCCCAACCGATCTACGACTATAAGACGCATTTATGGAAAATTTGAACGTTCTAGCTCCTTTCGTTTAGATGCTAGCGTGCTTTCAACAGACGGACGGACGGACATGGCTAGATCGTCTTAGAATTTTATGACGATCAAGAGTATATATACTTTATAGGGTCTCAGGTCGATATTTCAAGGTGTTACAAACGGAATGACAAAGTTAGTATACCCCCATCCTGGAGGTGGAGGGTATAAAAACGAGGCATTGAAAAAATGCTTTATCGATTTGATGAGACCAGAGGGCCTGGGCCCTCACAGCTCTATTCTGGTGCAACATTTGTAGCAAATAGTCTCAGAAGAATTGTGTTTAGGGGTTCTCTCCAATTTGATTTTGTACTCACTGAAACGGAATCACTGCTTAGAACCGACTCCGAACAGCTCATGTTATTTATTAGATAAATAAGGCAATGACTATGCTACATTTCATAAAAAGTCGGACTTAGAGTTTAGGCGTTTCTCTTTCAAATAAAATGCACCTATTATTATCGATTGTAATGGGTTTTGATGAGAACACTTCCGCTTAAATTGAGCGCCGAATTTTGGGATTTTTATTTTCCGGTAATATTACAAGGTCAAGTTTTTTTGAATAAATAAAAAACTTTATTGTAAAGCCTTACAACGGTCGGTTTTGGCCACGTTATCGTTTTCTTGAGCAATTATCTGCATGCATTTTTTATTATTTATTTATATTTTGTTGTAGACAATTATAAATCTACTGGTCTTTGTTTAATAGCGATGCCAGCCTGATATGGGCAGGGAGGTACAGATAATGGAATGAAATGGAGTTTCTAATAATAAACATTTCCTTCGCTTTTGGCTTAATTTTATGTCAGTTAATTTTGGCTGTTTTTTGGAACAACAGCGAAACGAAATAAATAATTACGTACACGGAGTATGTTTAAGTTGCTGGCTGGAAGTGGAACTGAAAACAAAAAAACTTTGAAGATGTTTTACCAACAGATACCACGAACTACGCGACCAGAGGCTTGTCTGATAAGCTGGGCTTGTGTACACCTATTTCCAGGTGATTGTTGCATTTTAAAAGGCGATTAAAATAAGTGTTGGTTGGTTTATTTTTTCCATGGTATTTCATTGTTGCCTTCTTCATTCATCGCTTTGCCTCATTTTGAGTTTAAAACTTTTTTTAGCGCATTTCTTTGCAACATCATCCAACCACCCAAGAGTCTTCCAGCCAAGTTGCGCTGAATGATGGTGTGTGAGAGTGAGTTGTAGGTTTTTTTCCTACGTCCTCCTTTGGCTACCGCACACATTTAGTGAAACAAATGTAACAATTTTTATTTCACAGCTAATTTTTTATATCATGAATTGTGTAAAATAGCCGAGGAAAATGCCAAACAAAAGGAAAAAAAACTCCCAACTCCCTCTCAAGTAGAGTTAACTAAATTACCCAAGAGTTTAGTGTCGTCGTTTTTCCAGCTGGAATTTAAGTTAAGTGTTTGTTAGGGAAAAAAGGCCCTGAAAATGGGTTAAATTCCTAAATCATGTTGTTGCATACGTTACGAGATTTACGATGATGAGAATAAAACGTCTAAATTCATGGCAGCGGAAAGTGAAATAGATAAACTTTAGTTCATCGGTCTAAAATACAATGGTTTCATTTAATTCGGCCATTTTTCATTTTCTTATCTCGGCTACTTGTAGGTTTTGTTACCGAAAAATATGCTGCTCTTTCGCGAAATTTAAGTTAATTTGCACAACTCTTTCTCACTGACCTACTTACATATGTAAACGACTTATATCATTCCCAATAGAATTGGCGAACTGTCTTCAGGCTCGCAATATACACATTCGTTCATACATGCCTAGTGAGAAAGCTGGCTAATCTTGATTTGAGTTTAAAAATTCCCAAAAAAATCAATTACACAAAGTTTAACAGATTTTTTTTCTGCTATTACAGCAAATTCTCTGACATAACAACAAACTGTTTGGAGTTTCCCAAAAATATATGCTGCTAAAAGATATATATCTGTTTTCAGCTCTGTTTATAGAAATAGAGATATAAAAGTTAACAGTTGTTCTAAATTTTGAGAACAGCAATTGCAGCAGATTTTCTGTCAAAACAACAAACTGTTTGCAGTGGCAATTTATTATTTAATAGCTATAGGGATATTTAGCCAAAATTTAATGTTTATAGGAAATTTCTTCGAAATTATCGCTCTGAATTCAACAACAAAACAAATTTTCTGCTACAACAGCAAAGTGTTTGCAGTTTTAACAATAATGATTGTTATCTGCTCCCATTTGAATGAAAGTTTGTAAGTTTTTACTTTTCTATATGGCGAATAAAGCTGCATTTCCCGATTTTCAAAAAGAACAGTTGTTCTAAATTTATGAACAGCAATTGCAGCAGATTTTCTGTCAAAACAACAAACTGTTTGCAGTCGCAATTTATTATTTAATATCTTTAATAATAATAATAATTTAGCCAAAATTGAATGTTCATAGAAAATTTCTTCGAAATTATCGCTCTGAATCCAGCAACAAACAAATTTTCTGCTATAACAGCAAAGTGTTTGCCGTTTTAACAATATTGATTGTTATCTACTCCCATTTGAATGAAAGTTTGTAAGTTTTTACTTTTCTATATGGCGAATAAAGCTGCATTTCCCGATTTGCAAAAAGAACAATTGTTCTAAATTTTGAGAACAGCAATTGCGGCAGATTTTCTGTCAAAATAACAAACTGTTTGCAGTCGCAATTTATTGTTTAATATCTATAGGGATATTCAGCCAAAAATTGAATATTTATAGAAAATTTCTTCGAAATTATCGCTCTGAATTCAACAATTAACAAATTTTCTGCTATAACAGCAAAGTGTTTGCAGTTTTAACAATAATGATTGTTATCTACTCCCATTTGAATGAAAGATTGTAAGTTTTTAATTTTCGGTATGGCGAATAAAGCTGCATTTCCCGATTTTCAAAAGGAGCAGTTGTTATAAATTTAAGAACATCAATTGCAGCAGATTTTCTGTCAAAAGAACAAACTGTTTGCAGTCGCAATTTATTATTTAATATCTATAGGGATATTTAGCCAAAATTGAATATTTATAGAAAATTTCTTCGAAATTATCGCTCTGAATTCAACAACAAACAAATTTTCTGCTATTGCAGCAAAGTGTTTGCAGTTTTAACAATAATGATTGTTATCTACTCCCATATGAATGAAAGTTTGCAAGTTTTTACTTTTCTATATGGCGAATAAAGCTGCATTTCCCGATTTTCAAAAAGTATGAAATTGTAGACATTAGATTGGATCGAAAATGAAATATTTTCGTCATGCAAAATAGAAGAACATATAATACCCTACAAAACTCCCGTTGTATATACCTGGCTTTAATTACTAAACCCACACTCAGAAAAATCGTTAGTTCAACGATTTGACTCCAGTTTATTAAAAATTTCCTTAAAAGTAGGAAAATTAACTAAGTATGAGTAACGTTTCCTTATTCCAAAGTCATAGCAAATAGTTCATTTACTAGAAATAGGGTAGTAAATTTACTTAAAAACATTTCATTGAATTTAATAAAAAATTCTTACAATTTATAGTTGTGTGGAATAAAATTTCCAAGGTTTTATTTTAGAAAAATATTAAGAATTTGTTTTTGGAAAAAATTTCATTCGTAAGAAGAAATTACTCGATCGAATAGCTGAAATTCGAATATATTACATTCAAAGCCCATAGAAAAAAATACTTGTTTTGTCCTCAGTTGATTTGAGTAAAAATTTCAGCAAAATTTTATTTCAAATATACATAGTTTAAAGAAAAATTTACTTAAATTTAGTAAAAATTTACTTGGTTTGAGGAAAATTGCACGATGTGGGCTCTAGAGCTATAATAGAGTAGAAAAGGGGCCCAATTTGTATGGGGGTTTACACCAAAATATGGACCAGATATTTGACTTTCATAGAATGTATTCCTAGTTGAAATCTGCAAAATTTGATAAACTTCTGATGTAAAATGTGGGTCCTAGAGGGGTAATAATAAAAATGTGGGCCCATTTGTAGGGGCGCTACATTAAAAAGTGGGCCTTTATAGATCACTTTCAAAGTAGTTATTCTTTATTGAAATATAACATGATCTGCAAAATTTTATCAAGATCCAATGTAAGATGTGGGTTCTAGAGTGATATTCGTGTAAACTGGGGGCCCATTTGTATGGGGGCTATACCAAAAATTGACCAATATAGCAGGCCTTCAAAATAGGTGTTTCTAATCAAAATGCAACATTGTGTGGGAAATTTGATCAAGATCCGATGTAAAATATGCATTTTAGAAGAGTAATATTATAAATCGGAGGTACATTTGTATGGGGGCTATATCAAAACATGGACCCATGTGGTCCACTTTCCCATTAGCTGTTTCTAGTTCAAATATAATACGAATATTTGGTCATGATTCCATGTAAAATGTGTATTCTAGAGCAGTAATAGTGTAAATTATAGAGATATTTGTATGGAGGCTATATCTAAATCTGAACCGATTTCCTCCAAATTCAATACCAATCGTCCTTGTCCAAAAAAAGTAACTTTCGCTAAATTTCATGTCTATCGGACAACAATTGCGACCTGTAGAGTGCGTACAAGCCTAGATGGACAGCAAACGGACAGACGGACGGACGGACAGACAGACATCGTTAAATCGATTCAGCCGGTGATTCCAAGTCGATCCGTATACTTAAAGGTGGGTCTAGCTCGATTATTTTTTGGTGTTACAAACATTTGGCGGAAAACTAACTTATAACACCCTAGTCCACGAAGTGTTGTAGGGTATAAAAATGGAAAAATATTCTGTTTTATTTAGTTTTTAATATCTAGCATTCTGATGAAGAAAACAATGTCTATATGTAAAAGATCTGTAGATAAATGTATGTATGTATGTATTCATGTATGTATGTATGTATTCATTTTTAGTGAAATTATTTATAATAAACGTTAACAAATTTAGAAAAAATAATTTTATGTAAAAATTTTTGGACTTAACCTGGCTAGTTATGTGTATGTTAAATTTATGGTTATCGAGATTGAGTCCACAAAAGTCAACATAAAATATATATAAATATATATTTTGGATACAAATATTTTACATTGTCTATTTTAATAATATTTTTTTTTTATTTTGAGGAAAAAAATTAACTCTTTGTTAACGTTTATGTTATCGCAGCTTGTTACCCCGGCCAAAAGAAAAACATCCCTAATATTTACTAAAAATCAGTGCTGACAAAAAATAACTATAACTGTTGACTGTAGACAATCTTTTTGCTGTTACAGCAAATTTTCTGTTATAACAACAAACTGTCTGCAGTCTTGCTAAAGACGTTTGCTGTTAATGAAAATAAGCAGAAAAAATAGTGTCATAAATTTACTATTTCGCAGTATTGGAAGTACAGCACAGATAGCAAAATAGAAGGGATATATGCCTCTCTTTTGAAAAACGTAGGCCAATCCTAAATGATTTGACATTAACACTTAGTAAAAACGGTTGATATTAATGAAAATTGGAAAAAAGTCCTAAGTTTAATATTGGTTGTGTGCAATTCTGATAGTAAAATAGTTTGAAGCATAGAAGGAAGTTTTGTATCTCTTTTGAAAACCGTACGAGTTGATCGACTTTTGGTAAAACTTCACAAGCACACAGTTGAAGTGTTGACGGTATGACCCTTCAGTTATATCATAGGAAGATATATTCTGAGAAGCCAAAATATCAATAGATTAACTGGTAACAAAAATTTTCAAAATCACTTTTTCGTTAAAAATGACAAAAGTTTAAATTCAAATTGTGAGAAAATATCACAATTTTGCGTACCACTGTGATATGGTGCTTGCCATTCAGACAACCAAGATTCAACTCTGGGTAAGAACATTTGACATGTTTTTTTGTAAACAAAGGCATATATTTCGAAAATAGATATTGTAGTTATTAATATACTTTTTAAAGTATGTTATTTTTCTTGTGGTATTCTCATAATAATAATAATAAAAGAGATTTTTTTTGAAATGACCAAGCCTTTGGGAATATTTTTCGACCCACCAAAATGAAAATCCATCTAACGGCCAATGTTCTGAATTTTTTTCTGCGATTTGCTAAAAATAATTATTGTTAAGAATATATACAACAAATAACTGTTGGAACTTTCTGAAATTAATAGCAGATGAACTTAATGCTATTACAGCAGAATGCACATCCTTCTATTGGCCAATGTTCTGATGTTTTTTTTATTTTCAAATGAAGTCATCTGCAGATAAAGTCATCTATTGCGGAAAACTTTTTTGTTGTTGTTAGTAACATATTCTTTAGATGAGAACTTTTATTATTGAGATATTCTCGTAATTGTGGTCCAAAGTGGATTTTTATAAATTCCACAGCCCTGTAGCAATAGTTTTCGCACCCTCTAGAAAGAACATAATTTTTAGAGCAATATTTTCTGTTTTATTTTTTTAAACTGCGGATAATATCTCTCCGGTGCTTTTAATTTAGGTTTAAGTTGGCAAAGAAGATGTTTGATGGACCCCATTCCTGAAAAGCCTGACTTCATTAATAGCAGTCACAGATTATCATGACACTATCAGATGACGGTGAGATGATGATGATGCTGAGTTTATTAAACTCCTCTTCTCAAACAAAAAAAAAGTGAAAAAACTGTGTCAAAACTTCGAAACATTAAAAAAATGTTACGGGGCCAAATAATTCCCATAATTATAGTATTTTCTACACTATGATAACAAAAAGCCAACAACAACAAAAATTAATAATAACAACATTTAAGTATATTGCGAGACATTATAGCTGAACGCTGGTGAAATAACCATTTTTCGGCATTTAGTTCGGAAATTGTGTCTAGCTAAGTTTTTTAACATACTTTTGTTGGTTAATTAAAGGTGCTTTTTTCTTCTTCATATACAGATATGAACCATGAAGGTTGCTTTGGCACAAGACACCCAAAAAATATGTTTGCAAACGACATCAATGGTGGGTAGTTTTTTTTTGGTTGAAAGATTATCTTATTTAGTACACGGTTGTCTTGGGCAATTATCTTTAAATTCAGAATTATGTGAATTAAGTGAAAGTTTGGGGATTTGAATTAAAATCCGTTAATATTGAGCAATCAAATACAGCAATATGCGGTCCTAATTCTCTTTTTTCTTCTCGTGCGGAAGATTAATTGTGTCTACAGGGAGTTATCATCAATCAAATCAAATATCTTAATTTTGTTTTGTTTTTGAACTCACCAAAGAGAACCTTTGAAATTCTTACCTGAAAATAAATAAAGAAAAGAATCGTATTAAAAATGGTTATATAAAATAAATAATTGCTAAAATTAGGGTTTGGAAAAAATAAATACTTTAGTATAGGTTTTGAGTCGATATTAAACCCATAATTAAGTAAACCACATATAAATGATTTATTTACGAATAGCTGTACTCAGTAGAAAATTGTATTTATTTTCTTTAGGCTTACAAACATGGGCATTAGAGCGTACCAGGTTACAAGTAAAAAAAAAAAGTTCGCCGTACACCTTCGAATATGAAGTATTATTGAAAGGTAGTTTCAAAAAAATTTTTTTTATTTTTTTATGCCGAACGTAGGGGTCGCGCTTTTACATTTTTCTATATAACTTCTGCATTTATAAACGGATTTTAAAGTGTGATACATCGATGTTTTTGTCCGATTTTTTTGTCTTTGAAGTCATTGAGCTCAAACATGATTCATGATTTTATGCGAGCTTTAATTTTCGATTATTAGAGTGGTACATTAGGGTAGTAGCAACTGAGAAATGATGGGTAAGTACCAGAAGGGGGTGCTTGAGCTCAATGACTTCAAAGACAAAAAAATCGGCCTCGTCGAGACAAAAACATCGATGTATCACACTTTAAAATCCGTTTATAAATACAAGTTATATAGAAAAATGTAAAAGCGCGACCCCTACGTTCGGCATAAAAAAATAAAATTTTTTTTTTTGAAACTACCTTTCAATAATACTTCATATTCGAAGGTGTACGGCGAACTTTTTTTTTGAGGTTTGGCTCAGAAAAATATTGTGTAAATTGGATGATTGATTGACAAAGGTCCGCAGTGGAAACTGATTTATTTAATTGTCTGAAAGTCACAGAAAATATTGTGGAAATTGACTAATTAACCCTTTGCTTTGGCAAAGGTCGAACAGCAATTTTAGAGGATGTTAAACGCCTGCAAAATATCGCACCGTTTAAATAACATCCATCTTGCAGTGTATTTATGCATTTGTTTTTTTATATCCATAAGGTGGCTCAATTTTCCTGTTCTCTCCCGCCAAACCATCACTTAACCCTTTGACGACCAATGTGACATATATGTCCCATGTGAAATTTTCTTCACTTTATCCACATTTTTTGGAGACTTTCCAAATTAATATTTTTTAGGTTCTATATAAAGGGTGATTTTTTAGCTATTATCTTTTTGGCAACACTGGTTTAAACAGCTGACGCACGTTTCGTGTTTTGTTTCACTGTCAAACATCTTCAGTTTGGTCTATAATTTAACCATGAATCGTCTTACAAACGAACAACGCTTGCAAATTATTGAATTTTATTATCAAAATGCGTGCTCTGTTAAGAAAGTTCATCGTGCGCTTCTTGTGTTTCAATTGTGTTCAGCGACGAAGCTCATTTTTGGCTCAATGGGTACGTAAATAGGCAGAATTGTCGATTTTAAAGTGAATATCAGCCAGAAGCATTGCAAGAGCTGCCAATGCATCCAGAAAAAGTCACAGTTTGGTGCGGTTTATGGGCTGGTGGCATCATTGGACCGTACTTCTTCAAAGATGATGCGAATAGTAACGTAACTGTGAATGGTGAGCGCTACCGTGAGATGATATCCAACTTTTTTTTGCCCAAAATGCAAGAGCTTGACTTGCATGACATGTGGTTTCAACAAGACGGTGCCACATGTCACACAGCACGCGCAACAATAGACCTATTGAGAGGCGAGTTCGGTGAACATTTTATTTCACGTTTGGGACCGGTCAATTGGCCGCCTAGATCGTGCGATTTAACGACTTTAGACTATTTTTTGTGGGGCTATGTTAAAGCTCATGCCTAGACAGACAAGCTCGCTTCAATTGACGCATTGGAAGACAACATTGAAGCATTTATTCGTGAGATACCGGCCGTAATGTTGGAAAGAGTATGCCAAAATTGGACTAAGCGGATGGACCATTTGAGGCGCAGTCAAGGTCAACATTGGCATGAAATAATAATAAATTATATATGGACCGTACTATCGATTCAAATAAAGATTTCATGAATTTTTCTGAATTTTATGTGTTTTTTTTTTTGAAAAACTTTCCTATAGCTTTTAAAAAAATCACCCTTTAGTTTTAGATATAGTTAATCACTGAAATTCTGTAATCTTACACGGACCTACAAAATTTTAAGAAAATGTTTTCGGAATGCTAACAGAAATGTGATAGAATCTCATCGATTAAATCCGCTTAAGTGAAAATCTAAATTTAATCTCTTGAGCGCCCCGCTAGTCGAGTTGGTAGCGTGCTTGGCTATCAGCATGGGGGTCGTGGGTTCGATTCCCACCAGAGGCTCTCGTCTGTCGCTGCAATAACTAGCTACAATGGCCGGCTCAATCCGTGAACCCAAAATTAGAATATAAATTTACTTTGTATTGTAATTCATAATAAATAAATAAATTTAATCTCAAAAATGTACTTTTTTATACCCTCCACCTCCAGGATGGGGGTATACTAACTTTGTCATTCCGTTTGTAACACCTTGAAATGTCGACCTGCGACCATAAAATTCTAAGACGATCTAGCCATGTCCGTCCGTCCGTCTGTTGAAAGCACGCTAGCATCTAAACGAAAGGAGCTAGAACGTTCAAAATTTCCATAAATGCGTCTTATAGTCGTAGATCGGTTGGGATTGAAATGGGACGAAATCGGCCCAAAGGGAAAAATTTTTCCATCACAAGGACTAAAAATACCCATAATAATCCCTAATATTTTAGCGTATTTAAGCATGTTTTTTGAATATTTCTGTTTATATTTGCTTGATATTTGGTATGCGCATTCCCTTTATAGCAAAAACGTGCACCATAAAGTGATTCTTATTTGTAGGGGGTGAAATGGGGCAAAAAAAGGATAAAAATGGTACATATTAAACGACAACAGCTAGAAACACGAAATTCGGTGTGTACATTCCTCTAAATGAGTAGATACATAATATAAAAGTATTTTTTCCAAATTCGTACTTTTAAGGGGTAAAATAGGAATAGAGGGATAAAAATGGTACCAACCAAACGGCTGTACCTAGAATAGTGAAATTCGGTGTATACATTCCTCTGATTGCATAGATAAGTAAAACACACGGATTTTTCAAAATTCGTACTTTTTGGGGTTAAAATGAAAAAAGGGGATAACAAATAGTAACAATCTAATGACCGCAGCTAGAGTCATGAAATTCGGAGTATACATTCCTCTGAGTGTGAAGACACGGAAAATAAACTGATTTTTCGAAATTCGCACTTTTTGGGGTTAAAATGAAAAAAGGGGATAAAAATAGTACCAATCAAATGACCGCAGCTACAGTCATGAAATTCGGAGTATACATTCCTCTGACTGCGAAGACACGGAAAATAGACGAATTTTTCGAAATTAGTACTTTCAAGGGATACAATGGTACAGAGGGATAAAAATAGTACCAACTAAACGACTACAACTAGAATGATAAAATTCTAATTGAGTAGAAACGTTAAGGGGGTAAAAATGGTACCAACCAAATGGAATCATGGAATTCGGTGTATACATTCCTCTGACTGCATAGACACGCAAAGTAAAAAGTTTTTTTCCAAATTCGTACTTTTTCTTTTACGGCAAAAATTGTTTGAATCATGAAGTTAGGTTATTTTGCACTATGTACGTCTGATAATGGATTTTCAAAATTTGTACTTTTGAAATTCAAAAAGAATGGAAATACAACCAACTGTAGCACCCACTATCTACCAATATTTATGGCTTTGAAAATATTTTTCGAAATATAAATAGAAGAATAATTATTTTTTGAATTGACGTATTGGTAGCCTTGCCTTATAAGCGTGGTTTGAAATAATTAAAATATTATATTTATTTATAAAATTAATTTTTCAATATTTGTATTTGTTTTGGTTTGGCTATATTAAACAAATTATATTTTCCTGTAATATTACGAAACCGACAAACTCTGTGGAATGCAATCCATGGTGGAGGGTATATAAAGTTCGGCCCGGCCGAACTTAGCGCCGTTTTCTTGTTAACTTTGGTTTTATATATCTGGATTTGATTAAATATTCGAGCTCAATGTTTAAGTTTTTTAAATTTATTTTTCTTTCTTTTCGAACTAAATTTCCCTGAGAATGAATTTCCAATCGTGATTTATGATTTTTTCCCAAGTTCATTCTGCTTTCTTGCTTCTATTTCATAGCCCCATTTCTATAACAAAGCAAAGAAGTAAAACATATTCTCGGGTTATATTCATATTACCATCTTAGGCCTACAGGAGAATAAATTCCCCTTTTTTCATGATAAGGATGAATATTTCGTTCTTAATCTTAAAACATCTTCAGTAGATAAAAATGTTACTACAAATAAAATTACAACGAAAATATCAAAAGTCACAGCAGGGGTTTTGAGTCTTCACCATTTTTTCTGTACCCACAAAAAGTGGTCTGTGTATAATATATGATTTTAATGAAAGTTTGCAAATTTGTCTGAACAAGAGAAATAAAACTGCATTTTCCGATTTAAAAATGATAATCAGATAAAAAATTGTATGAGATAAAAATTCGGAACTTATTTCTGGTAGGAGATAGAAATGTATTTTTTTGCGAATTTCCATTTTTTGTGAATCAAATTTTCAATTTTGTAGGGGAACTATTACATAAAGAACTATTACTTACAGATGTAATAACAGAAATTTAAAATTATATGAAAGAAACCTTAAGCGGACTCATTTGTTATCCATGTACAGTTTACGGGATATAAATGATTGTTCTTAATATTTGAAATGACCAAAAAGTAATTGTTTTGAAAATACGAAAAATCTGTCAATTTATTCAACAACAATCGTTTAGGTCGGGCAAAAGAACAAGATAATTGTCTAACCCTCCTCCACAAATATTCTACACAATGCATACATACATACGTTTGATGAAATCTATAATTATCATTTCATTTCTGTCTGCAGTAACAACCCACTGTGTGTGGCCGAGAGGGTATATAATACAATGGAAATTTCTAATTTAAATGACCAAAAGCAATTAAAGGGAAGGGCATCATTAATTTAACACTATCGTGTGAACTAACCCTAATGTTTTTAATTCTGTCAAAACGATGACAGACAAGTATAGAATAAATTTTGCAAAGTACTTTCCATTTCAAAATTTAAATTCACACGACTAAATCGATGTTGTATCCATTTTAAGGGGGGTCGCATTGCGGTCGACCCTGAATACATACTTGCAATAATTGTACTTGTAACGCGGTGTGGTTGGTTGTTGTTGTTATTACAATAACATTGGGGTTGTCTTTTGTGGTTGCTTGGTTGGTATGGGCCTGTATCTTCACTCATATCATTTGGTAATGGATTTATGGTTAACTAATTCAAGTTTCAGTTTCAATTTCACTATCGTGCCGATGTCATCGCTCCACATATATATTTCTTATTATTGTTATTATTATTATTTAGTTTCATTCGATTTTCATTCATATTTCGTTTCATCTCCATGTTAAGTTCCTCCATCATATTTTTGCTCATTTTCTTTGCTTGGCTTTTTCTGTTTCTTTTTCTTAATTTTGTTTTGATTATAATTTTTATAAATAAATGTTTACAGACATAAAAAGCAAACAATAGTTTAACCAATAATGGCAATTATATGATTTAAGAGCGCAAACGAGAGAGGAGAGAGAGCCACCCATGGAGCGAGAAAGAAATTGCAAACAATTATAATTTTGAAATATTGTAAGTATTGTGAAAAGTAAATAATAAATGAATGGAATTGTGTACAAACAAACGCCAACAGCATGACCATAACTAGCATATCACCCCATCGACAGCTCTAACGCCACATTTTTACATGTGAACATGTATGTATATTAGGCTGTCCCATGAAACCATTTTTTTAATAGAACAACTTGTATTTTAGAAATGATGATGCGTCTACAAAGAGTGGACGTTCTTTCTTCTTTTCTTTGATAAATATTTCGATACTTTTTTCTATTTTTTTAATTTTTTCTGCGTTTTTTTTTTCTTCATTTTTTGGAGATTGTTCTAAAGAGTGATTTTTTTGAGGTTAGGATTTTCATGCATTAGTATTTGACAGATCACGTGGGATTTCAGACATGGTGTCAAAGAGAAAGATGCTCAGTATGCTTTGACATTTCATCATGAATAGACTTACTAACGAGCAACGCTTGCAAATCATTGAATTTTATTATCAAAATGCGTGCTCTGTTAAGAAAGTTCAGAAAGAAAGAAATTGTGTTCAGCGACGAAGCTCATTTTTGGCTCAATGGGTACGTAAATAGGCAGAATTGTCGATTTTGGAGTGAATATCAGCCAGAAGCATTGCAAGAGCTACCAATGCATCCAGAAAAAGTCACAGTTTGGTGCGGTTTATGGGCTGGTGGCATCATTGGACCGTACTTCTTCAAAGATGATGCGAATCGTAACGTAACTGTGAATGGTGAGCGCTACCGTGAGATGATATCCAACTTTTTTTGCCCAAAATGGAAGAACTGAACTTGGTTGACATGTGGTTTCAACAAGATGGCGCTACATGCCACACAGCTCGCGATTCTATGGCCATTTTGAGGGAAAACTTCGGAGAACAATTCATCTCAAGAAATGGACCGGTAAGTTGGCCACCAAGATCATGCGATTTGACGCCTTTAGACTATTTTTTGTGGGGCTACGTCAAGTCTAAAGTCTACAGAAATAAGCCAGCAACTATTCCAGCTTTGGAAGACAAAATTTCCGAAGAAATTCGGGCTATTCCGGCCGAAATGCTCGAAAAAGTTGCCCAAAATTGGACTTTCCGAATGGACAACCTAAGACGCAGCCGCGGTCAACATTTAAATGAAATTATCTTCAAAAAGTAAATGTCATGGACCAATCTAACGTTTCAAATAAAGAACCGATGAGATTTTGCAAATTTTATGCGTTTTTTTAAAAAAAAAAGTTATCAAGCTCTTAAAAAATCACCCTTTAGAAACACTATTTCTATGTAAAAGTCAATTTAAAACAGAAAAAAATATTTTTTTACTGATTTTGTGTTCAATAATCTCAAAAAAGTATACAAATAATATAAAATATTCCATTTTAGCTTATATATAAAACCGGTTTGACCTCACCGGTTTTATCAAATTTTAAAAACCGAAATCCGTTTTTTTTAATTGTAAATTTTTGTAAAACACTTAACACTAAGAAGATACTCTCCCACGACAAGGTTTCAAGGAAGAAAACGCCGATATGCCCTCAAAAGGCGTCTTTATGACAGAAATATGAGAAAAATAAATATCTTAAGAAAAATGCTAATGTGCTAGTCCCTATTTAGAAAAGACAATTATTTGATAACACAACAAGTAGAAAGGTCGGCTTTGTTTTTTTTACACCTAAAGGTCGATGTATAGCACTCCAGCCTCATCCCTTCTCCTCTTATTCTTTCTTGGATGGTTTTCATTTGTATTGTAAAGATTTCGAAATATATTCTTTGCTCGAAATGAAGAATTTAAGGGTTGTACCGAACACAAAAACCTTCAAAAGATGCAGACTTGAGAGAATTCACTTCTTTAAAAAATCGTTCTGTACTGGTCATTTGAGTACTATCAGAGAACCACAATTAATACGATTATACGATACATCCTAGTATATATTTATACATACTTACACTTATGTGCATAGTTTTTGTAATTAAACATAATTAAAATATTTATTTCTATTTATCAAAATAGATACTACACTCTAATCAAATGAAATTAATATGAGAAACTTTAATCGGTCATACAATAGACCAATACTCTCAATGTAAATGGAAAGGCGGGTGATTATTTACAGATACATATATTGCAAGAGATACAGAATTTAAAAAATACAGGCAAGTTTCAATGGAAGGTGATTAGACATGTTACGAATTACAATTTCACATAGAAATAGTGGTCTCCAAAAAAATTGGAAAAAATGGATTTTGTTCGAGAAAGAAAGAATTTTTTTTGTTGTAACGAAAAAATTCTTAAAAAATAGAAAAAATCGGGAAAAATGATTTATTTTTTAACAGTTAGTATTCTAACAAAAAACAAAGTCTATATAAAACATCTATGAATAAATGTAGAAGTTATTACACTCTTTGTAGAGGCATAACGAATTTTCAAAAAAAAAACCATTTACAATTTTAATACCGATTACTTTGACTTTGAAAGGTAGAATAACCTTAATTTTTATTTTCAGGTTTATGTTTGACATTTGCAAAATGGGACGCTATACGCTCGAACAAAATTGGGAACAATATTAAAAACTTACTTCTTAAGTAGTGAGTTTTTAACGCAATTTACGTGGAATATTTTCGAGAAGAGATCGTCCTTCATGAAGCTCATTTTCGTTTCGGTGGCTATGCCAATAAGCAAAATTGCCGCATTTGGGATTCAGAGAATCCACACGTAACTATTGAGAAACCAATGCACCCACAAAGAGTCACTGTTTGGTGTGGATTTTGGGCTGTACTGCAAAATTGAGTTCATCGGATGAGATACTGCCGAACCAGTCGTGGTAGTCATATGAATGCTATTGTGTTCCTTTATTAAATGACAAAGTTGAACCTTTCCAATAACAACAGAAATTTGAAAAAATTATCTGAACTTTTTCTATATTAGAAGAAATGTATTTAAATTGCTGGTTTAATGGGTTTCTATCGAGAGTCCATTCACACCACCCCACTAAAATAAAATGTTGTGGGACAGTTTAGCACCAATTCGGAAAAAGTACTAAATTAACCCTAAAATGAAGTTTAAGTTTTGACTTAATTCCTGCATTTAAGTTGAGTTTTGGTGTATTCAGAAACTTATAGTAGAATATTAAGGCAAATATTTTTGTAGAACATGTAGAACACCCGTTTTAAGGGTGGTTTTTACCCTTTTTCACAAAAGGACCAAAAAGACCCCTATATTAAGGAGAGGTTTAAAATGTTCCTCGTAGGGTTTGCAGTAATATTACTAAGTACATTCTATACCTAAAATGTAAGGATCAAAAGGTTTGTGGAAAAGTTTAGCATCAATTCGGAAAAAGTACAAAATTAACCCTAAAATGAATTTTAATTTTTGACCTAATTCTGGCATTTAAGTTAAGTTTTGAGTTTTGGTGTATTCAGAGTTTTGTAAAAGAATTTTATGGCAATTATTTTTGTAGAACATTTTGACCCGCTAAACACCTGTTTTAGGGTGGTTTTTACCCTTTTTTACCAACGTTACCAAAAAGACCCCTACATAGAGGAACTAGAGGGTTAATATGTTCCACAAAAATATTCCTCGTAGTGTTCGCAGTGATATTTCTGAACACATCCTACACTTATAATGTATGGGTCACAAGGTTCATAAGAATGTGAAAATGGGGAAATATTGGCCGTTTTTACCTTTTTTACAAAAGTGACCAAAAAGATACCTACATTGAGGAGTTGGAGGATTAAAATGTTCCACAAAAATGTTCCTCGTAGTGTTCTAAGTAATATTGCTGAACACATCTTACACTTATAATGTATGGGTCACAAGGTTTCCTAGGCCAATTCATCATAAGAATGTGCAAAAGGAGAAATATTGGCCCTTTTTACCTTTTTTTTACAAAAGTGACCAAAAAGATCCCTACATTGAGGAGCTAGGTGGTTAAAATGTTCCTCCTAGGGTTTGCAGTAATATTGCTGAATACATCCTATACTTAAAATGTAAGAGTCACAAGGTTTCCTATGTCGATTCATCATAAGAATGTGCAAAAGGAGAAATATTGGCCCTTTTTACCTTTTTTTACAAAAGTGACCAAAAAGATTCCTACATTGAGGAGCTAGAGGTTCAAAATGTTCCACAAAAATGTTCCTCGTAGTGTTTGCAGTAATATTTCTGAACACATCCTATACTTATAATGTATGGGTCACAAGGTTTCCTAGGCCAATTCATCATAAGAATGTGCAAAAGGAGAAATATTGGCCCTTTTTACCTTTTTTTACAAAAGTGACCAAAAAGATCCCTACATTGAGAAGCTAGGTGGTTAAAATGCTCCACAAAAATGTTCCTCCTAGGGTTTGCAGTAATATTGCTGAATACATCCTATACTTAAAATGTAAGTGTCACAAGGTTTCCTATGTCGATTCATCATAAGAATGTGCAAAAGGAGAAATATTGGCCCTTTTTACCTTTTTTTACAAAAGTGACCAAAAAGATTCCTACATTGAGGAGCTAGAGGTTCAAAATGTTCCACAAAAATGTTCCTCGTAGTGTTTTAAGTAATATTGCTTAACACATACTATACTTAAAATGTATGGGTCACAAGGTTTCCTATGTCCATGCATCACAAGAATGTGCAAAAGGGGAAATATTGACACTTTTTACACTTGTTCACAAAAGGCACCAAAAAGACTCCTACATTGAGGAGCTAGGGGGTTAAAATGTTACACAAAAATGTTCCTCGTAGTGTTCTAAGTAATATTGCTGAACTCATCCTATACTTATATGTATGGGTCACAAGGTTTCCTAGGCCAAATCATCATAAGAATGTGCAAAATGGGAAATATTGGCCCTTTTTACCTTTTTTTACAAAAGTGACCAAAAAGATCCCTACATTAAGGAGCTAGAGGGTTAAAATGTTACACAAAAATGTTTCTCGTAGTGTTCTAAGTAATATTGCTGAACACATCCTATACTTATAATGTATGGGTCACAAGGTTTCCTAGGCCAATTCATCATAAGAATGTGCAAAAGGAGAAATATTGGCCCTTTTTACCTTTTTTTTACAAAAGTGACCAAAAAGATCCCTACATTAAGGAGCTAGAGGGTTAAAATGTTACACAAAAATGTTCCTCGTAGTGTTCTAAGTAATATTTCTGAACACATCGTATACTTATAATGTATGGGTCACAAGGTTTCCTATGCCGATTCATTATAAGAATGTGCAAAAGGGGAAATATTGACCCTTTTTACCTTTTTTTTACAAAAGTGACCAAAAAGATCCCTACATTGAGGAGTTAGAGGATTAAAATGTTCCACAAAAATGTTCCTCGTAGTGTTCTAAGTAATATTGCTGAACACATCTTACACTTATAATGTATGGGTCACAAGGTTTCCTAGGCCAATTCATCATAAGAATGTGCTAAAGGGGAAATATTGGCCCTTTTTACCCTTTTTTACAAAAGTGACCAAATAGAACCCTACATTACGGAGCTAGAGGGTTAAAATGTTCCACAAAAATGTACCTCGTAGTGTTTGCAGTAATATTGTTGAACACTTCCTATACTTAAAGTATAAGGGTCACAAGGTTTCCCAGGCCGATTCATCATAAGAATGCGGAAATTAATGTAATAAATTAAATACGACTAACCGTACTTCCAATGACCTTTGTGTTAATAAAGGAGAGAGGACTTTGAAAATCAAAACCCCGGTACAAACGGAAACGGATGCCAGCCTGATATTTCGCTACGAAAAAAAAACTTCCTGTAACCACAGCAAAATTCAGCTCATCTACGGAATATACTCACGTACATATGTACATGGAATGTGTCAATGGCTTGTATACAATAAATACAAAATTATACATCAGTATTTTGTACAACAAAATGATATGTACTCAATTTAGATGTTGTTACCATTATTACAGCATAACGCTCTAAAAAAAAAAACAAAACAAAATGAACGCCTTAAAACCGCATGGAATCTACTCCTCCCTCCTCCACCGCCACGAGCTTTTATACGCTCGTAATTGTTTGAATGGAAACGGTTGTTTTTGTTTTTTTTTTTTCAGTCTTTCTTTTTCAAAAAGTATAGAGAGGAAAACAATTTGAATTGAAAATACTCAAATTAAATGTTGTCGACCAAACATGCAACGCGAAAGATGAAAATGATCAACAATAAAGCCATGGGGATTGGATGGGATTGGGATTTAAATTTAAATTGAATACAATTGCCTAGACTTGAAAAATCGGTACAGACATGAAGAGCCAACAAAAAAAAAATAAAACAATTAATTATGAATATTTTAAATGGGTTTGTTGCTGGTCGTCGTCGACTGGTTATAAAAGTCGGGATGGGGGGGTTAGGTTAGAGATCATTATCTTTGAGAAAATCATCTGGTTAATAATATCTGTGAAAACAAAATGAGTAAACCCAAGCTAACAACAATGGCAGTGCCACCACTACTACTATCATAGTTCATGTTATATACGAAAGATATGAAAAATGAGCAAAAAAAAAATCTTCAAATTAATTATTATATCAACACTTGCAATTTCGGTAGTTAATTTTTGCATTGTTTGGCTTTTGAAGGTGAAAGCATTTTCACTTTTTTTCTCTCAAATTTCTTTTCGTTGGTGGTGGCAGTTCGCCACGAAAGAAGCGAAGAAAGAAATGAAACACTTCCAACCACCACCACCATCATCATCATGATCATCATCTATTTATCTTTTCTCTTAACAAAAGAATTATTTATAACATGTATTTTTTCTTTTTATTTTCATTTTCATTTTCATTATTATTAATATCAATTATTTATCTGCACTATATATACGTACGTACGTATGTGTTAGAAAAAATTGACATTTAAATACTACACAATTACAATTAATACCAGCGAGTCACTAATAAATCACTCTTAATGCTCATGAAAGTGTTTTTGGTTCGCGCGAAGAAAATTTTGCGCGAGAGAGATAACGATCTATAGGTGCCCGCGCGTGTGTCTGAGATTGTAAATCAAACTTCCCGAAACGATTAAACAAAAAATCTCTCCAGCACGTATACCAAAATTCGATATTTTGGCAAAAAAGTAAGCACGTAACTTTTTTGGGGGAGGTGAAAAAAGCTATAATTTATCGTAGTTGCAATAGTTTACATCAATTTTCCCTGTCGATTTGCTGTCGATTTTCGTAGAAGTGCAGTAGTATTACAAGAAGATATAAACAAATACAAATATTGAAAAAAATAATTTTATAAATAAATATAATATTTTTATTATTTCAAAGCACGTTTACACTATATAAATCGAAATAATACTTCAAGTCAATTTAAAACAAGTAAGGAAAGGCTAAAGTCGGGCGGGGCCGACTCTATGATACACTCCACTTTCAATCCGAATATAATTCAATTCGGCAATAAAGTGAAAACGGGAAGGATTTTTGTATCCTGTAAATGGATGTGTTTGACAAAAAATGTTAAATCGGAAAGGACATTTGTATGGGGGTATATTGAAATCTGGAACGAAATAGGTGAAATATAATATGTATAGTTTGGCCAAAATCGGTTAAACATTTGGGAGCATCATTTTTATTTGCGCTGTATCTAAATCTGAACCGACCATAGGTTTTTTACTTGGATTATAAGCTGTTGTGCTAAATTTAAATAAAATCGAGTACAATAAGTGGTTTCTAAAGCGGCAAAAGTCAAATCGGGAGCGACATTTGTATGGGGGCTATATCTAAATCTGAACCGATCTTATCCAATTTTTACATAGGTGTTTCTAGTTGGATTATAAGATGTTGTGCCAAATTTAAAGAAAATTGGTTACAATATGTGGTTTCTAGAGCGGAAAATGTCAAATCGGGAGCGACATTTGTATAGGGGCTATATCTAAATCTGAACCGATTTGCATCAAATTAAATAGCGTTCGTCCTTGTCCACAAAACTTACTTGTGCCAATTTTTGTTAAGATCGGACTATAATTGCGACCTGTAATTTGATTACAACAATAGATGGACAGACGGACATTGCTAAATCGACTCAGAAAGTGATTCTAAGTCGATCGGTATACTTAACAATGGGTGTTACAAACAAATGCACAAAGCCATAATACTCTCGTGGAGTGTATAAAAATATTCTTAATTTATACTTTCGAAAAGCTTAGATACCTTAGATATTGGTAGATAGTGGGTGCTACAGTCGGTTGTATTTCCATTCTATTTTAATTCCAAAAGTACAAATTTTGAAAATCCATTATCTCATGTACATGGTGCAAAGTAACCTAACTTAATGATTCAACCAAATTTTGCCGTAAAAGTAAAAACTACGAATTTGGAAAAACCTTTTTATTTTTCGCGTCTATGCAGTCAGAGCAATGTATATACCGAATTCCATGATTCTACCTGCGAGCGTTTGGTTGGTACCATTTGTATCCCCTTTCCCATTTTTACCCCCTTAAGATTACGCACGCAATTAGAGGGATGTACATACCGAATTTCATCATTCTAGCTGCAGTTGTTTAGTTGGTACTATTTTTATCCCTCTGTACCCATTGTATCCTTGAAAGTACGAATTTGGAAAACAACTTTCATTTTTTTTGTCTACGCAGTCAGAGAAATGTATACTCCGAATTTCATGACTCTAGCTGCGGTAATTTAGTTGGTACTATTTTTATCCCCTTTTCCATTTGAACCTCAAATAGTACGATTTTCGAAAAAACCGTTTATTTTACGTGTCTACGCAATCAGAGGAATGTATACACCGAGTTTCGTTATTCTAGGTGCAGGCGTTTGGTTAGTACCATTTTTATCCCTTTATTCCCACTTTATCCCTTAAAAGTTCGAATTTCGAAAAAATATTTTTATATTATGTATCTAGTCAATTAGGGGAATGTACACACCGAATTTCGTGTTTCTAGCTGTTGTCGTTTAATATGTACCATTTTTACCCTTTTTGCCCCATTTCAGCCCCTACGAATAAAAATCACTTTATGGTGCACGTTTTTGTTATAGGGGAATGCGAATACCCAATAAGTACAAGCAGACATATTGAAAAAATATGCTTAAATACTCTAAAATATTAGAGGTTATTATGGGTATTTTTAGTCCTTGTGAGGAAAAATTTTTTCCCTTTGGGCCGATTTTGCCCTGTTTCAATCCCAACCCATCTACGACTATAAGACGCATTTATGGAAAATTTGGACCTCCTAGCTCATTTCGTTTAGATACTAGCGTGCTTTCAACAGACGGACGGACGGACGGTTCCAAAAGTACAAATTTGGATTAATTGGTACCATTTTTGTCCCTCTGTTCCCATTGTATCCCTTGAAATATCGAATTGGGAAAAACCTTTTTATTTTTTGTGTCTAATTAGTCGCAGGAATGTATACACCGAATTTCATGATTCTAGCTGCGGCCATTTGATTGGTACAATTTGTATCCCCTTTTTCCATTTACCACGAATTTCGAAAAATTCCTTTATTTTACGTGTCTACGCAATCAGAGGAATGTATACACCTATATTATTCTATATGCAGCCGTTACTTTATATTCAATTAGAGGAATGTATCCCTAGAATTTCGTGTTTCTAGCTGTTGTCGTTTAATATGTACTATTTTTATCCCTTTTTGTCCCATTTCTTCCCCTACGAATAAGAATCACTTTATGGTGCACGTTTTTTACAAATTGAAATATTAGGGCTTTTTAGGGCTATTTTCAGTCCTTGTGAGGGAAAATTTTTCCCTTTGGACCGATTTCGCCCAGTTGCAATCCCAACCGATCTACGACTATAAGACACATTTATGGCAAATTTGGACGTCCTAGCACCTTTCGTTTAGATGCTAGAGTGCGGCCGGAATTTTATGATGATCAAGAATATATATACACTCAGAAAAATAGCATTCCTAAATCTGAGTAAAATCCATACTACAATTTAGTTCAACAATTTTACTCCAGTTCAGTAAAAATTTAAGGTTTAAAAAATTTAAAATTAAAGATTAAGGTTTCCTTCTTTCAAAGCCATAGTAAATAGTTCATTTACTAGAAATAGGGTAGTAACTTTACTTAAAAACATTTCTTTGGATCTAATAAAAAAATTCTTACAATTTAGTAAATTCATACTTATGTGGAAGAATATTTCTAAGGTCTTAAGTAAGAAAAAAAGTTAGAAATTTTTTGTATGGAAAAAATTCCATTTAGGATATTTTAACTTAAAAATGTGCTTTTTCCTAAAATTAAGTTATTATGTTTACGGAAATTTATGCCGAGTTCTTAATACATTTAAATATTAATGAACTTATAAAAAATCACTTCACACTGATCAGAAAATTCTTCAATATTAATCTAAGAAGCAATTCTCGTTCGTTTGCAGAGACTTATTTCTTAAATACTTCAAGTATTTTTCTAAACAACCACTTCAAAGGCGCCTATCTTGCCTTCGCAGCAATCATGGCGTAATAGTTCAGCTATTTATGGCAGAGCTATCATTAAACTTTCGAGAAATATTTCATGTTATAATTTTTTGTATCAGTTTTGCATACTCTGAAGCAAAACAAAAACAAAACCAAACAAATGGTGGTTTTTTAAGTAAAAAAATATATAATTTCAGCAAAATTTTCCTCAGTTTAAGTAAATATGTGAGTAAAAATTTACTTAGTTTTAGGAAAATTTTACTTAAATTTAGTAAAAGCTTATTTGGTTTTAGGAAAAATTTACTTAGATTTAGGAAAATTTCAGCAAAAATTTACTTAGATTTAGTAAAAATGTACTTGGTTTGAGGAAAAACTTACTGGAATTTTCCTCAGTTTGAGTAAATATTAACTTGGTTTGAGGAAAATTTAACTAGAATCAAGTTCAAAGCATGTACTATTTTCAATGAAAAGTTTGAACTTGATATGAGGAAATATTGCTTTAGCGCTATACGAAGTTCAATTCTCCTAAATTTTAGTTCATTTTAACTCATTACAGGGTTCACTTTTTTTCTGAGTGTACTTTATAGGGTCTCAGATCGATATTTTCAATGAAAAGTTTGAACTTGATATGAGGAAATATTGCTTTAGCGCTATACGAAGTTCAACTTTCCTAAATTTTAGTTCATTTTAACTCATTATAGGGTTCACTTTTTTCTGAGTGTACTTTATAAGGTCTCAGATCCATATTTCAAGGTGTTATAAACAGAATGACAAAGTTAGTATACCCCCATCCTGGAGATGGAGGGTACAACAAAATAACATAAAATTGAAAAATAAATTATACTCATACGGATTTCAAATATCCCTTTTTGTTCAGCATCTAGCTAAAGTACTCATGAGTTAAAGTGTGGACCAGCCAATTCATGAATACCCTAACTGTTTCTGTTTCAGTTTTTTGTTGCCGCTGTTGTCGTCGCTAAACTCCATTCTACTCAATGTTGTTATGACAACAGCACCACGAAAAAAAGTGTTAAATGTATTTAACCTGAATTTGAGGGAGGGTAGGGAGTGAATACGTTTTCATACGACTTCTTTGCCCGCAATTGTCGTTACCGACCAAATGGTAACGGCAACGACTACAACGTAATTAGACAACGTACGTACGTCTGAGGTAACCATCACAAGGTGTTTCGAATATGTTATCGTCTGCACGATTACATAGTTTTCACATACATACATACTCGAACATTAATGACAGTTTCTTTAATATTAATTCTATCTGTCCATACTTGAATCTCGGTTATGAAAGGAAATTATGTATGAACAACAAAAAGTTAATGATGAGTTAACCAAACCTAACCAATGGCTCTAAAAACAACAACAAAAACAAATGGACGGACGTTATGCTTGGCTAGCTAGTTGGAGGTTTTTTTTCGATACAAACCAAGAGCCAGTCATGCCATGAGCCAGCCATCCACCCATCAACCCATCCAATCGTCATCAGTCAGCATGATGCATATGTGTCATCTTAACAGGGGAGGGGAGAGCTGTGTACGTACGGGTGACAATACCACTTGTCAGGTTTGACTTTTTGTCGTCTTTTCTTTGGTCGGCTTAAACATCAAAATCTTAAGCATGAAGTCATTTAAGCCTTACTTGCTACGCCGCCTCATCAATGCTTTGTAACTGGCATGTTTACACTTGACTTCATCGACCAACCAAAAGCCATGAGGCCATGGCTAATAGATTTTTATATCTTTTTATATTCTTTTCAATCGCAATTACATTTTGAAGAGGGGGAGGGAGGAATAATGAAAACAATGTATGTACGTACGCACGAGGTTTCTGTGATAAGTTTGGTTATACAAAATAAGTTTTTTTTTTTAGTTATATAAAAATAATGTCCAATAATATTGTGGAACATAAAAAATAATAAGGTTCTGACAACGAATTCTGATAGAGGGGGTAAAAATAGTATATACATGTATTGGCATTTTGAAAATCTACGTTTGATGGTCATTTTTAGAGATGGGTCAATATTTCCCCCTTTACACATTCGTAAAATGAATCGACCTAGGAAACTTTGTGATCCTTATATTTTAAGTGCAAGATGTGGTCAGCAACATTACTTGAAACACTGCGAGGAAAATTTTCGTGGAACATTTTAAACCTCTAGCTCCTCAATATAGGGGATTTTTTGGTCCCTTTTGAGCAAAATGGTAAAAAGGGTCAATATTTCCCCTTTTTGCCATTCCTATGATGAATCGGCCTAGGAAACACATAGGATGTGTTCATCAATATTACTTAAAACACTACGAGAAACATTTTTGTGAAACATTGTCACCCTCTAGCTCATCAATATAGGGGGCCTTTAAGTCTCTTTTATGCAAAAGGTTAAAAAGAGTCAATATCTTCCCCTTTTGCTCATTCATATGATGAGTCGGCAGAGGAAACCTTGCGATCCTTACATTTTAAGTATAGGATGAGTTCAGCAATATTATTTAAAAAACCACGAAGAACATTTTTGTAGAACATTTTAACCCTCTAGCTCCTCAATATAGGGGCTTTTTAGTCTCTTTTATGCAAAAGGTTAAAAAGAGTCAATATTTTCCCCTTTTGCACATTGTTATGATGAATCGGCATATGAAACCTTGCGATCCTTACATTTTAAGTATAGGATGAGTTCAGCAATATTATTTAAAAAACCACGAGGAACATTTTTGTAGAACATTTTAACCCTCTAGCTCATTAATATAGGGGTCTTTTTTGTACCTATTGTACAAAAGGGTAAAAAGAGTCAAAAATCACATTCTTATGATGAATCGGCAGAGGGAACCTTGTGATCCTTACATTTTAAGTATAGGATGTGTTCAGCAATATTACTTAAAACACCACGAGGAATATTTTAACCCTCTAGTTCCACAATATAGGGGTGTTTTGGTCCCTTCTGTGCAAAATGGTAAAAAGGGTCAATATTTCCCCTTTTTGCCATTCCTATGATGAATCGGAATAGGAAACATTGTGATCCCTACATAGGATATAGGATGTGTTCAGCAATATTACTTAAAACACCACGAGTAACATTTTTTTAGAACCTTTTAACCCTCTAGCTCCTTTGGTCTCTTTTATGCAAAAGGCCTTTTGGTCTCTTTTATGCAAAAGTTAAAAAAGAGTCAAAGAGCACATTCTTATGATGAATCGGCAGAGGAAACCTAGTTATCCTTACATTTTAGGTATAGGATGTGTTCAGCAATATTACTTAGAACACAACGAGGAACATTTTTGTAGAACATTTTAACCCTCTAGCTCTTCAATATATGGAACGTTTTGTCCCTTTTATGCAACAGGTTAAAAAGAGTCAATATTTCCCTTTTTTCACATTCATAAAATGAATCAGTCTAGGAAACCTGGTTATCCTTACATTTTAAGTATAGGATGTGTTCAGCGATATTACTTAAAACACTACGAGTAACACTTTTGTGGAACTTTGTCACCCTCTAGCTCCTCAATATAGGGGTTTTTTAGTCTCTTTTATGCAACAGGTTCAAAAGTGTCAATATTTTCCCCTTTTGCACATTCTTATGATGTATCGGCATAGGAAACTTTGTGATCCTTACATTTTAAGTATAGGATGAGCTCAGCAATATCACTTAAAACACTACGAGGAACATTTTTGTAGAACATTTTAACCCTCTAGCTCATCAATATAGGGGCTTTTTAGTCTCTTTTATGCAACAGGTTCAAAAGTGTCAATATATCCCCTTTTGCACATTCTTATGATGAATCGGCATAGGAAACCTTGTTATCCTTACATTTAAGTATAGGATGTGTTCAGCAATATTACTTAAAACACAGCGAGGAACATTTTTGTAGAACATTTTAACCCTCTAGCTCTTCAATATATGGAACGTTTTGTCCCTTTTATGCAAAAGGGTCAGTAGTTCCCCCTTTTTCACATTCATAAAATGAATCAGTCCAGGAAACCTTGTTATCCTTACATTTTAAGTATAGGATGTCTTCAGTAATGTTACTTAAAACACAACGAGGAACATTTTTGTAAAAGATTTTAACCCTCTAGCTACTCAATATAGGGGTCTTTTTTGGTCCGTTTTGTGAAAAAGGGTAAAAACACTCCCAAAACAGGTTTTTAAGGGCCGAAAATGTTCTACAAAAATATTTGCCATAAAATTCTACTACAGGTCTCTGAATACACCAAAATTCAAAACTCAACTTAATTGCCAGAAATAACTGAAAACTTAAAATTCATTTTAGGGTTAATTTTGTACTTTTCCGGAATTGGTGATAAAATGTACCACAAAACTAAATTTTAGGGAGGTAAAGTGAATTGAAAAAATATTCTACGTCAAATTTCACTGTAACTCATCGAACAAAAGAAAGCTGTACAAACAATAAATAGGTAGAATGATATTAGTATAGTATTAACAAACATTTCAAGTTAAATATAAAATAAGAATATAGAAGAAGTTTGAATAATTTATTTTTGAACTTTTTTAAGTCATATCATGACGATATGGCTATCAAATGAAAGAAAGGAATCTCTGTTAAAAATATTTAAAATTTCTTGGTTCTATTTGTATTAGTTTAGCATTAACAACAGTTTCAAGTTTCTCCCCTAAAAAGTTAAAGTTTATTTAGTTAGTTTAAATTGAATTAATTGTTAATGCCAAACTAATACATATTTATATATATATATATTATATCTTTTGTTCGGTGACTTATAATGAAATTTGACGTAGAATATTTTTTCCATTTACACCACCCTCCTAAAATAAAGTTTTGTGGGAGAGGTTAGTACCAACTCGAAAAAATACGAAATTAACCCTAAAATTAATTTTATATTTCTTTCTAGAATTTAAGTTGAGTTTTGGTGTATTCAGAGATTTATAGTAAAATTTTATGACAAACATTTTTGTAGAACATGTTGACCCTTTAAACCCTTCTTTAAGGGGTGTTTTTTACACTTTTGCGCAAAAGGGACCAAAAAGACCCCAATATTGAGGAGATAGAGGGTTAAAATGTTCCACAAAAATGTTCCTCGTAGTGTTTTGAGTAATATTTCTGAACACATCCTATACCGAAAATTTAAGGATCACAAGGTTTCCTAGACCGATTCATCACAAGAAGGGTAAACAAGGGGAAATATTGACCGTTTTTATCCTTTTGCGCAAAAGGGACCAAAAAGATCCCAGTATTGAGGAGATATAGGGTTAAAATGTTCCACAAAAATGTTCCTCGTAGTGTTTTGAGTAATATTTCTGAACACATCCTATACCGAAAATGTACGGATCACAAGATTTCCTAGGCCGATTCATCACAAGAATGGCAAACAGGGGAAAATATTGACCCTTTTTACCCTTTTGCGCAAAAGGAGCCAAAAAGACCCCAATATTGAGGAGATAGAGTTTTGAGAACCTTGTTACTTTCGAAAAAGTTTCATTTGGTTCACAGTGCAATTTAAAAAAAAATGGTCTCATGTGCTCAACTACCACGTTACTAAGTTGAATAGTAAAGTCTAGTTTATACATCGAATATATATACATATACATATATTGTTTTATTTTCACCCCACTTATCATACGATCCTCGTATTTCCATAATGAAGCATGTATGGCTGTTTCTGCCTACAAGTGTCAATACCATCATTATGATTGCATTGCACTAATGAATATCCCAAAAAAACGCCAAAACTTTTTCATGACCCGCGTACACATGAAGAACTTGATGATGATGTGGAGATGACGCTGGTACTGGCATCACCGGCCTGTAATTAATTTTTCGTGGGATTCATAATTTATTTACCTTTTTTTCTCTCGCTGTTAATTAATAGAGACACAACAAAACCAAAATATTTCTGTGCGATGATTTCCAAATTTTTTGTTTTCTTACAATTCATTCGTTTTCGGTTTTGTTTGATTGTTTTTTGTAAATCTTTTGTTCGTACATTATGTACAATTTACATATGTTTGCATGGACAATTGGTGGTTTCTTGTTTCTGTTGTTGTAATATTATTTATTTGTTGTTGTTTGTTTTTAATTTTGTAAAGGTTTTTTTTTGGGGAGGCTTCGTTTGACTGCATAAAACACAAATAGATTCGTCGAATCTGTCGGCATTGTAATTAAATTTGAATAGTAGTCAGTGATGGTGGTGACCTTGTCCGAATATGGCACATCAGCCGGATTAAGTTCAACAACTTGCCTCAGCATGAGTGTCATGGCGCGCTTGAAAGGAAAAGTGATTTTGGAAAAATCACAATGTGATTGAAAAACGACAATTAAATTGCTCAAACAAAAAATGCATATAAATGAATGAAACTCAATGAAACCTTAAAAATATTTGAATCGGATTCAACATGAAGATTACGTATGTAAGTTGATGATTGGAAGACGTTCGCATGCCAAAGCAAAATTAATTGAATTAATGGGAATTCAACTAGATCTAAGAAGGTCGTTATGTAATTATTTTTCAATTATTTAATTATTGAATTATTTATTTTTGTAATAATTTAATTATTTTTATTAACTATTTAATTACTGGGCCTTTAGAATGGACCATTGAAAACAAAACCAAAACAACAAACAAAAAAACTGTATTTAATTATTTTAAATTTCGAATTATAAAATTATAAATTTTATAAAATAATAAATTTATAAAATTATAAAATTATAAAGTTATAAAATTATAAAATTATAAAATTATAAAATTGTAAAATTATAAAATTATAAAATTATAAAATTATAAAATTATAAAATTATAAAATTATAAAATTATAAAATTATAAAATTATAAAATTATAAAATTATAAAATTATAAAATTATAAAATTATAAAATTATAAAATTATAAAATTATAAAATTATAAAATTATAAAATTATAAAATTATAAAATTATAAAATTATAAAATTATAAAATTATAAAATTATAAAATTATAAAATTATAAAATTATAAAATTATAAAATTATAAAATTATAAAATTATAAAATTATAAAATTATAAAATTATAAAATTATAAAATTATAAAATTATAAAATTATAAAATTATAAAATTATAAAATTATAAAATTATAAAATTATAAAATTATAAAATTATAAAATTATAAATTTATAAAATTATAAAATTATAAAATTATAAAATTATAAAATTATAAAATTATAAAATTATAAAATTATAAAATTATAAAATTATAAAATTATAAAATTATAAAATTATAAAATTATAAAATTATAAAATTATAAAATTATAAAATTATAAAATTATAAAATTATAAAATTATAAAATTATAAAATTATAAAATTATAAAATTATAAAATTATAAAATTATAAAATTATAAAATTATAAAATTATAAAATTATAAAATTATAAAATTATAAAATTATAAAATTATAAAATTATAAAATTATAAAATTATAAAATTATAAAATTATAAAATTATAAAATTATAAAATTATAAAATTATAAAATTATAAAATTATAAAATTATAAAATTATAAAATTATAAAATTATAAAATTATAAAATTATAAAATTATAAAATTATAAAATTATAAAATTATAAAATTATAAAATTATAAAATTATAAAATTATAAAATTATAAAATTATAAAATTATAAAATTATAAAATTATAAAATTATAAAATTATAAAATTATAAAATTATAAAATTATAAAATTATAAAATTATAAAATTATAAAATTATAAAATTATAAAATTATAAAATTATAAAATTATAAAATTATAAAATTATAAAATTATAAAATTATAAAATTATAAAATTATAAAATTATAAAATTATAAAATTATAAAATTATAAAATTATAAAATTATAAAATTATAAAATTATAAAATTATAAAATTATAAAATTATAAAATTATAAAATTATAAAATTATAAAATTATAAAATTATAAAATTATAAAATTATAAAATTATAAAATTATAAAATTATAAAATTATAAAATTATAAAATTATAAAATTATAAAATTATAAAATTATAAAATTATAAAAATATAAAATTGTAAAATTTATAAAATTATAAAATTGTAAAATTATAAAATAATAAAATTACTGAACTAATTTACTATTTTATGAATTATAAATTAATTTTATTAAATTATGAAATCCTCATGCTTGAGTGCTCCGCAATTGTTTTATGTGACACAATAAGGCCACCAACCAAAGAGTAACCAATCAAACTGTCTTGAAAGCCTGAGAAGAAAAACAACTTGTGAAACTAACTAACACCCCCACCCCCTCTCCAACTTTTGCTTAAGCCAAGAAATTAACACTTATTATAAAAGTGGCAGCAGACATAGGCGGACAGACCGAATGTATGGATGGTTGGCTGGACAGAGAAAGATGAAACCCACAGCAGCCAAAGACATTGAATGTGGCCAAAAAGCAAACAAACGATGTCTGTGAATTTGTGAAATCGCCAATGACTATTTTCAAACGTGGCGTATTAATGTGGCCAAAAAATATTAGCCAACCCATCATTAGCCGGGTGTGAGTGAGCGCATGAAAATGTTTGCTGGTTTTTGCCAAAAACTGAAAAAAAGACAAAGAAAAAAGCCAAACAATTAAATATGAGTAGTGAACTAACCAATATGTTGAAGTGTGCTGTGGATGGGGGGCCGCCGCCGATAAGTATCTTCAAAATGAAATCGTAAGCATTTCATATTGTTTTGTATTCATATTTGATTTTGTCATCGAGACCCCGAAACAACTATTGGCCGCTTGCGTTGTTGTCTCAGACAGCAAACTTTAGGCCAAGTAATGTTAACGAAGACACTGGCCCCAACATCATTGCGAGGGGAATGAGCAGCAAACAATTAAAACAAAGGTCTTCCAAAACATGGTCGTGGTGCTGGTGTTGGAGCTGGTGGCGAGCGATTAAAAAGCCCCAAATTGGTTACAATGAAAAGTTAATTCAATAATTGGCTGCCTGTTCAGTAATTGATGAAATTTGCCAATGAACAATAGGAAAAATATTTGCACAGCCTGCAAAACTTAGACGAACGGACCGGGGAAGGAAGAGAAGGGAATGGAAACCGAGGCACAGACAAAACATTTATAAGCAATTAATTAGTAAACAAAGCACGCGTTATTTGAATATGAATATGAACGAATTCTTTCGTAGTCGCAATGAAATAATGAAATGAAGCTGATAAATAAAATAATAAATAATAAAAATTTAGCCATAAATATTAGCAGCTGCTCCATGAGTGGTTGGGTGGCTGGCACATGGCAAGTTACACACGAGAGACATGTAAAGAGAACCCAAAATTATGGCAACCAGGAATTGGTTAATTTTTGTTAAGTCAGAAAGTTGTCACACAAGTCAAAGAACTTCGAAATTGGAAATCATGCCGAGCATAGTAATTCAGAGAATTTGTTTCCCCAAAATTATAAAAAAAACTATTCCCGGGATTTATGTAATGTTCTGTTCACCAGTTAAGAGGTTACAGTTCGATAATAGGACGTATCGATTATTTTCTCTCTCTTTGTCATAGAAAAAAGTGAAAAGAAAACAAGTACAATGCCTGGCCGAATCTCCTCTATCTTTGTGTGCATTCCACAGTAGGACCAAAGGATTAGAACTACATTAGGAATATTATGATAGTTTGTATGGAAATTGCAATACCTGCGATCCTAAAAGTAAACTTTTTGAAGATATCTTTTTATTTTGCTTGTCTACAAAGTCAGAGGAATGTATACACCGAATTTCATGATCCTGGCTGCAGCCCGTTGGTTGGTACCATTTGTATCCCCTTTTTGTCCCGTTTTCCTCTAAAGCAGAAATTCGAATTTTTGTTTGTTTTTATTTAGACCAATCGGAGGAATGTTTAGAGTGATTTTTACGATTCTAGCTGCCACCATTAGTCGGTACCAATTTTATCCCTTTTTCTCCGTTATCAGCCCAAAAGTACGAATCTTGGAAGATATTTTATTTTTCGCTTCTACACAATCATAGGAATGTAACCACCGAATTACATAATTCTAGCTATTTCCGTTTTGTTGGTACCATTTTTATCCCCTTTTGTCCCGTTTTCTTAAATTCGAAAAAATTATTCATGTTGGCTGTCTACAAATTCAGAAGAATGTATAAAATGAATTTCATGATCCTTGGTGCAACCATTTTTATCCCGTTTTGTTCCATTTTTCCATAAAGCAAAAATTCGAAAGAAAAAAATCTTTATCATGCGCGTCTACTCATTCAGAGGAACGTTTACGTTTTTACGATACTAGCTGCAGCTACTTAGTCGGTACTAATTTCTTCCCTTTCTATACAGTTGTATCCCTTTGGTTGACACCATTTTTATCCCGTTTCGCCCAGTTTTCTCCTAGAAGAAAAAATTTTATTATATTTAAATTTTAATTTTTTTAAATTTTTATAATAAAAGCTACAGATATTTAGTGGGTACGAATTTTATCCCTTTTTCTCCATCATCACCACAAAGATATCTTATTTTTAACTTCGACGCAGTCAGCTTAGATGCAGCTACTTCTTAGTCGGTACCAATTTATCCCTTTATCCCTTTATTCCCGTTTTTAAAACCTATTGTTGGGTTTATATCGAAATATATTTTATTTTTCGCGTCAACGCAGTCTGAGGAATGTATTTACCGAATTTCATTATTCTATATGCTTTCGTTTAGTTAGTACCATTTTTATCCCCTTTTGTCCCGTTTTCGCTTAAAGCAAAAATTCGAAAATTGTCTTTATGTTGGAAGTCTACCCAGGCAGAGGAATATTTACTCCCTTTTTATTATTCAAGCTACAACCACTTAGTCGGTACCAATTTTATTCCTTTTTTCCATTACCACACCAAAAAGTTATAATTTCAAAAGATTTTTTACTTCGGTACCAATTTCATCCAATTAGTCGGTACCAATTTCATCCCGTTTTTAAACCCAACAATACGAATTTCGAAATATATTTTTATTTTATTTTTCGCGTCAACTGATAGGAAATATATTTTGAGGAATGTAGTTACCGAATTTCATTATTCTATATACTTTCGATTAGTTAGTACCCTTTTGTCCCGTTTTCGCTTAAAGCAAAATCTTTATATTGGAAGTCTATCCAGTCATGCTAGCCATTTAGTCGGTACCATTTTTATAATTTTTCTTTCGAAACTCGTCCTTTTTATGTGATAATGGACCAAAAAGTACGAATTTCGAAAGATGTCTTATTTTTCACTTCAACGCAGTCATATGAATTCATTGACGGAGTTTTATTCCATTTTATGGTCGGTACCAATTTTATCCCTTTATTCCCATTATCTTCCCAAAAGATCTATTATCTCTCTCGTGTCTACACAGTCAGAGGAATGTATGTCAATCGAATCTCCAAAGAGGTCTTATTTTTCTCTTCGACACACTCTAAAGAAATCATTCATCGAATTTCATTACTCTGGCTGCTTTCGTTTAGTTGGTACCATTTTTATCCCTTTTTCCCCATTATCACACCTAAATTTACGAAGTTCGAAAGATGTATTATTTTTCACTTCTACGCAGTCAAAGGAATGCATTGAAGAAATGCTATTCCATTTTATGGTCCTAGCTAGAGCCATTTAGTCGGTACCAATTTTATCCCATTATCCCCATTATTATCCCAAAAGATCTCTTATCTCTCTCGCGTCTACGCAGTCAGAGGAATGTATGCCAATCGAATCTCGAAAGATGTCTTATTTTTCTCTTCGACACATTCTGAAGAAAGCATTCAACGAATTTCATTACTCTGGCTGCTTTCGTTTAGTTGGTACCATTTTTATCCCTTTTTCCCCATTATCACACCAAAAAGTACGAATTTCGAAAGATGTCTTACTTTTCAATTCGACGCACTCAGAGGAATGCATTAACGGAATTTTATTCCATTTTATGGTCCTAGCTAGAGCCATTTAGTCGGTACCAATTTTATCCCTTTCGAAAGATCTCTTATTTTACTAGTCTTCACAGTCAGAGGAATGAATCCGCTGAATTTTATAATTGTAACTGGTACTATTCTTACCCGTAGTTGGTACTATTTTTATCCCCCTTTTAACCCTTTTTATCCATTATCATCCCAAAACTACGAATCTCGAATTATCTCTTATTTCACGAGTCTACAAACACAGTCAGAGGAATGCATCCGCCGAATTAAATTATTTTATCCTAGTTGGTACTATTTTATCCCTTTTTATCCCTTATCATGCCAGAACAACGAATTTCGAAAGATCTCTTATTTTATGAGTCAGAGAAATGCATCCACCATTTAGTCGGTACAAATTTTATCCCATTTCAACCCCCTTTCAAGCTAAAAGTACACATTCCTTTAGTTTGCGCATCTCTGACAGTGCAGAGAAATTTATACGCGAATTGCATGACTTTCAACCGTTTGTTTGGTACCATTTTTGTCCCTCTTCTCCCCCTTTTAACCATTAAAGTAAAGTAAATAATTAAAAAAAAACCTTTATTTTAATAATCATTTGAAAAAAATTTTCAAATCGCGAAGCAACAAATGATTTAGGATCAAAATGGATATCAAGCAAGCGATTACAGCTACAGTGCAATGCAAATCTGTATATATCCTGTATATTAGGTTGGACCACAAAAAAAATTTAAAAATCATGTTTTTCTCGTGTAATATTTATACCCTTTACTAGGGTATTATGTCTGTGCATTTGTTTGTAACACCCAAAAGGAAACGAGTTATTGTTTATTATACAGATCGGCTTAGAATCACTTTCTGAGTTGATTTAGCTTTAGATATAGCCTATGTCGCTCCCGAATTGACCTTTTCCGCTCTCAAAACCACATATTGTACCCGTCTGTCTTTAAATTTGGCATAACATCTTATAATCTAACTAGGAACACCTATAGTGAAAGTGGGTAAGATCGGTTCAGATTTGATTGTTTCTGCTGTAAAAAGCACACATTTTAACCGACCTTATATTACTACTAAAATCATCTGTGGTGAAAGTGTGTAAGATCAGTTCAGATTTACATATAGTTCCCATACATATTTCGCTCCCGATTAGACATTTTCTGCTCTAGAATCCTCATAATCCTCAAATTTGGCACAGTATTGCAGCTAGAGACATCTATGGCGAAAGTCAAATCGGTTCAGACTTATATATAGCTCATATATATATATTTCGTTCCCGATTTGATGTTTTCCCCTCTAGAAACCATATATTTTGACAGATTGTCTTCAAACTTGGCACAATACCTTATATTTGAACTAGAAACATCTCTGGACGAAATTGAGTCATATCGGTTCAAATTAATATGTAGTTCGTATAGAAATATAACTACACTCAGAAAAAAGTATGCCACGGATTAAGTAAATATGTACTAAAGCTGGGGAAAATTGAATTTCGTATAGCGCTAAGGCAAAAAATTCTCACATCAAGTACAAACTTTTCCTTGAAAATAAGACATGCTTTGAACTTGATTCCAATTCAACTTTTCCTCAAAGCAAGTAAAATTTACTCAAAAAGGAATTTACTAATCTGAGGAAAATGTTTAAGAAATTTTACTCAAATCAAGTAAATTTATACTCAAAATGAGGAAAATATTCCGTTTTTTTTCCTCAATCCAAGTAAATTGTTACTCAAACTAAGTAAATTTGTAGTCATGCCAAGTAAATTTATACTCAATCTGAGGAAAATTTTCGGAATTTTTTTCCTTAATTCAAGTAAATTTGTACTCAGCCTACGACTACGACTATACTTGATAATTTAAATAGTTTTTTTTTCGCTTCAGAGTATGCAGCACTTATATGAAAAATTACAACATGGTATAGTTCTCAAACGTTTCATCCTACTTATACCATAAAGAGTTGAGATATTTCACCATGACTGCTGCGGAGGCTAGGTAGGCGCGTTTGCAGTGATTGTTTAGAGTAATATTTGAAGTACTTATGAAGAAAGTCTCGGCTAACGAACGAGAATTGCTTCTTAGACTACTATTCATGTATTTTTCTAAACACTCTGAAGTATCTTTTATAAGTTCATTTATACTTGAATGTATGAGGAACATGGCATAAATTTAATTACATTTATTTACTTTATTTGAAGTAATAAACACATTTTTAAGTAAAAACATCCTAAATGGAATATTTGCATACAAAATAATTCTGCATTATTTTCTTTCTTAAACGCTAGTAAATTTTCTTCCGCACATGTATGAATATACTTAATTGTAAGAAGTTTTTACTAGATCCAAAAAAATGTTTTTAAGTAAATTTACTACACTATTTTGAGTATATGTACTATTTTTTCTGGCTTTGAAATAAGGAAAGTGTACTGATATCTATTTAATTTTCCTTCTTGTAAGGAAATTTTACCTAAATCTGGAGTAAAATTGTTAAACTAAATTGGAGTATGGATTTTACTCAGATTTAAGAATGCTATTTTTCTGAGTGTATCCATTTTATTTTTTATCACGGGTGGAATCGCTTCAGATTTATTATAGATACCATACAAATTTCGATTTCTATTTGATTTTTTTGGCTCAAATTTGGCACAACACCTTATTTTATAACTAGAAATGTCTATATTGAAAAGGGGACAAATCGGTTAAGATTTATATATAGGTTTCATACAAATGTTGCCGATTTTACGTTCGCATATTTTAAACCGATTTTGATCAGAACAGAACTGGAAACATACATTGTGAAAGATGGTATCATCGGTCCATGATATAGGATACTTTCCGTAGTCGTAGGCTCCGACCGACTTTAGTCTTTCCTTAGTTGTTTTTATGTTGCACTTTGTACATATTCTTACTGAATTAATTGAAAGCACTTTAAATATAATTATTTATTCTTGTCTTAGAATAAGTCAGTGATCGTATTATGGGTCGTTTACAGTCACTTTTTTTTTTCAAAGTGAGAAAGTGATTTGGTCCGTCTGAACCGTTTATTTTCCCATTGTTGATTACTTAATTATATTATAAAAAAATTTCTAGCTAATGCAAAAAGTCCAGTTAATCCACAATTTCACAAAACTCTAATTATGAGTACAAAACGGCCACCTCGTGTCAAAATACGGAAGTTTCAAAAATTGATCAAAAGCGTGAAAATATTTTTGATTAGGAAACGGAATGAATTTTGGTCTATTAGGTTTTCATTGAAAGAATTGATTTTATGAGTTAAAAATTTGGGTCGCTATTTACCGTTGTTATTATCAAATTTTAAAAATCATGCGATTGTTTGTTTTTTTTTTCTTTCTTACCCACTACAAGCAGTCTTAGCAAAAATCATATTAATCATACCTGAAAAGAGAAAAGAAAACGAGAGTTAGTTTCGTGTTTAAAAAAATTAAAAAAAAATGTTTAGAATTTATTACTACATCGAAAATACAAAAAAATCATTCATTATCATGCTAAAAAAAATAAAGCTGATATTTCAATTATTAAAATGAAATTTAAAAGAAATCTTGTTGGACACACCCTTTATGAGTTTGAACGAATTCGTGCAACTTTCTAAACTGGTTAGATATTCTGCTTCAGATATTTAGCATCTTCGCAAGAGATTAGAAATCGAAACTGTTGTTAATTTTTTTTTTGCAAAAAATTAATGATAATGTCATATACCTTCTAATCTTATCAAACAGTTAGCCACTGTGTATTAGGGTTTACCGAAAAACGACAAAGTCTTTGCCATAGTAAAATCATTAGAAACGAAGACATTATTATTTATATTATTTATTTATTTTCGTACTTTTGAGAGTCATACAAGGACGATATGGGTATCAAATGAAAGAGCAGAATTTCTGTTAAAAATACTTTAAATTTAGTGATTCCATATGTATTAGTCTAGCATTAACAACCATTTCAAATAAGAGAAAAGTGTAGAACTCCACTCAACTATACAGAGTTTGGCCATATACGTATTTCATATCCTGTATGGGGATAACTCATTAGTGGCTCTTCGTGTTACAATGTTCTCAACAGCCGTCTATATATTTTAAATTTACATATTACGTTATATATACGCCAGAAAACCTCACCACTAAGACTTTTGCAGAGTATTAAGATCTAACTGAAATTAATTTTTTAAGCAAAATTTAAAAAAGTTTTACTGGGACATTTTTTCTCCATGTAAGTGTGAGATAAAAGTACAACTGATTTTTTTTTGAAAAATTCTGATAAATATTGAAAAATATATAATTATTAATTACTCTATTAGTCTAGTATTAACAACCATTTCAAGTAAGGGAAAAGTGTAGAACTCCACTCAACTATACAGAGTTTGGCCATATACGTATTTCATATCCTGTGTGGGGATAACTCATTAGTGGCGCTTGGTGTTACAATGTTCTCAACAGCCGTCTATATATTTTATATATTTTAAATTTACATATTACGTTATATATACGCCAGAAATCCTCACCACTAAAACTTTTGAAGAGTATTAAGAACTATCTGAAATTAATTTTTTAAGCAAAATTTAAAAAAAAAGTTTTACTGGGAAATTTTTTCTCCATGCAAGTGTGAGATAAAGGTACAACTGATTTTTATGAAAAATTCTGATAAATATTAAAAAATATATAATTATTAATTACTCCGAAAGCTTAAACCTAGGCGATCAACTGATCGTCCATGAATGACGACAACTCATTCATGAATCCCAATTAAGAAACCAATTTCCCTCAACTGACTGAATCTCATATCCACTTCGTATCGTCGCCGTCATCGTTTGTGGCCAATAACAATTGTCACGCATCTACACACTTGGAGTGTAATTCCTTTGAAGTGTTAACACTACAACGATACTCTACATTTTTCATCTCATCCTTGGAGGCTTTTCGTATAACCTCAATTCACTTTATGTATTTATATTTAGCACCTCGTAAGTACGACGATACACACACACACACATATGTGTGCATGTGTATGAGCTTCCTGCTAGAATTCTTTATGTGTAACTCGAGACTCGACTCGGCTCGTCATCATATTGCATGTCTTCAAATTCAATTGTTCGAAATGAAATTAAGGTTAAATATTTATTTCTTTGAGCGCGAGAGGGGGAGACAAGGAGTAGGCGGTTATTTATAAATTCAAGCACAAACGGTGACAATATTTTATACGACCAAGTAGCTGTACGAGTACTACCCTACTTATGGTACTACTATACTACTCGTATGTACGGGGTATATAACATATACCTATAACAGCGCCACTCTATACCTATAACAGCGCCACTCTAACAGTGTCGTATTGAATGGTAATGGCGACAAACATAAAACAAATCTAATTTGCATAAATAATCCAAGAAATGTTAGCACAAGTACCCACCAGTAGTGCTGTGCATTGTATCGGGTAATCAGATTGTACTTGTACAATCATTAAATTGAGCAGAATATTGACAACGTGTTCCTAAATTTAATTAGGCTCATTATAATGGCTCTTAAAATTTGCAGACGTAACTTTTTTAACTCAGAGACTAGTGGTATTTAATTAAAAGAAAATCGGTGCAGATTCAGATATAGCCTTCATACGCTATAACCGCTGTAGAATTCAACCTTTTCATGGGTTATTCATTAAATTTTCCAGATCATGTTATATCTGACATGAATATTGGTTAATATTTTCACATAGCCCCCATACAAATGTCCATCCAATTATGCTATTGAACCAGTAGACCCCACATTTTTCACGGGATTTTGATAAAATTTTCCAGATCGTGTTAAATTTCACCTTGGAATATCTACCATAAATGTGAACCATGTGGGTCCATGTTTTCATATAGCATCCATACAAAAGTCCCTCCAATTTTCATTATTATCGCTCTAAAACCTTCATATTAAATCGGATCTTGATAAAATTTTCCAGATCGTCTTAAATTTCACCTCGAAATATCCGTCATGAATGTGAACCATATGGGTTTACGTTTACATATAGCCCTCATACAAATATATTTACTATTTATCTTATTAACGCTTTAGAATCCACATTTTTCATTGAATCTTGATAACATTTTCCAGATCTTGTTATATTTCACCTCGGATTAGCTACCGTGGATGTGAACCATGTGGGCCAATATTTTCATATAGCCCCAATACAAATATCTCTCCAATTTACGTTATTATCGCTCTAAAATCCTTATACTATATCGGATCTTAATCAATTTTTCTAGATCGTATTATATTTCACCGCGGAATATCTACCATGAATGTGAACCATGTGGGTCCATGTTTTCATATAGCCCCCTCACAAATGTCCCTCAAAATCTTCATTATTATCGCTGTAGAATCCATATTTTTCATTGGATTTTGATCAAATTTTCCAGACCATGTTATATTTCACCTTGGATTAGCTATGGTGAATATGAACCATATCGGTCCATGTTTTCATATAGCTCCCACAAAAATGTGCTTCCGATTTATTCTATTACCGCTGTAGATTCCACATATTCCATTGGATCTTGATCATATTTTCCAGATCGTGTTAAATTTCACCTCGGAATACATGTCATTAATATGAACCATATAGGTCCACGTTTTCATATAGCTTCCATAGAAATGTCACTCCGATTTTCACTATTACCTCTGTAAAATCCACATTTTTCATGGGATCTTGATAAAATTTTCCACGTCACGTTCTATTTTATCATGGAATAGTTGCCATGAATATGAACCATGTGGGTCCATGTTTTCATATAGCCCCCAAACAAATGTCCCTCCAATTTTCATTATTACTGCTGCAGAACTCACATTTTTCATAGGATCTTGATCAAATTTTGCAGATCGTGTTATATTTCACCTAGTAATATCTACTGTGAATGTGAACCATATGGGTCCATGTTTTCATATAGCCCCCACACAAATGTGCTCGCAATTTGTATCATTACCGCTGTAGAATCCACATTTCTCATGGAATCTGGATCAAATTTTCGAGATCCTGTTGTATTTACCTTAAAAGAAAAAAAATCGAAAAAATTCCTAAACATCGCGCGACCACCAAGCCAATACATGTGGTTGGTACCATTTTTCTCCCTTTTTCCCTAAGAGTACGAATTTCGAAAATTCGTTCTATGGCTCGCGACTAGAAAATAAGAATGATGTGGCTGAACGAATTTTGTAATTAAGTTGCAGACGTTTGGTTAGAACACTGGTACCATTTTTGTCCCTTTTTCCATATCTACAAAGCAAGAGGTACGTTTGTCAGAACAATGGTACCATTTTGCCCTTTTTCCTCTTCAAGATCCCAATATTCATGGGAACAAATCTGGAAACAATTCTGGAACAAAGTTTCGAGTTCATGTTGTATTTACCTTAAAAGAAAAAAATCTTTAAAATCCCTAAATATCGCGCGAGCACCAAGCAAGCCATTTGGATAGTACCATTTTTATCCCTTTTAGCCCTAAGAGTACGAATTTCGAAAATTCGTTCTATGCCGCGCGTCTGCAAAATAAGAGGAATGTGGCTGAGCGGAGTTTATGATTAAGTTGCAGACGTTTGGTTAGAACAATGGTACCATTTTTGTCCCTTTTTTTCCATATCTACAAAGCAAGAGGTACGTTTGGTCAGAACAATGGTACCATTTTTGCCCTTTTTCCTCTTCAAGAACCCAATTTTCATGGGATCTGGAACAAATTTTCGAGATCATGTTGTATTTACCTTAAAAGAAAAAAATTGTAAAAATTCCTAAACATCGCGTGACAAGCAAGCCATTTGGTTGGTTTGTACCTTTATTATCCCTTTTTGCCCTTAGAGTACGAATTTCGAAAATTCGTTCTATGCCGCGCGTCTACAAAGTAAGTGGGTTGAGGCTGAGCGAATTTTATTATTAAGTTGTAAACGTTTGGTCAGGACATTGGTACCATTTTTGTGCCCCTTTTTCGCTTCTTTAAAGTCAAATAGCTGTTTGGTCAAAACAATGGTACCATTTTTGTCCCTTTTTCGAAAACTTGTTCTATGGCTTGCGTCTACAAAGTAAGAGGGATGTGGCTGAGCGGAGTTTATGATTAAGTTGCTGACGTTTGATCAGGACAATGGTACCATTTTTGTCCCTTTTTCCATATCTACAAAGCAAGAGGGGCGTTTGATCAGAACAATGGTACCATTTCTTTCCTTTTTCGTGTCTAACAACTAGAAGGGTTGTGCTTAGCAAATTTCATGATAAAGCTGCAGCTATCTGGCCAGAACAATGGTACCATTTTCGTCCCTGTTCACTTTGCATCAAAATGAAAGATGGGTGTGGCTCAGCAAATTTCACGATTAAGAGCTATCATTTGGTCACAAAAATGGTACCATTTTTGTACCATTTTCGTGTCTACATAGTAAGAGAGTTGAGGTAACCGATTGGTCAGTGCACTGGTACGACTTTTGTCCCTTTTTTCGTGTCTACAAAGTAAGAGAGCTGTGCTCCCCGAATTTCTTGATGTAGCTTCCACCATTTGGTCAAGACAATGGTACCATTTTGTGCCTTTTTCCTTTGCCTCAAAGTAAAAGGAGTGTGGCTCAGCAAATTTCATGATTAAGCTGCATCTATTTGGTCAGAACAATAGTAAAAAGGCTGTCTAAAAAGTAGGAGGGATGTGGACAATGTGCCCCTTCTACGATTTAGCTACCGTCAGAACAATTGTACTATTTTTATCCCTTTTCATTGTCTACAAAGTAAGAGGGAATTTCATGATTTAGCTGCCACCGTTTGGTGTGGACAATGGTACCTTTTTCCGTGTCTACAAAGTAAGAGAGATGGGGCTCAACGACTTTCATGATTTAGCTGCAATGGTACTATTTGTATCCCTTTTCTTTGTCTACAAAGTAAGAGGACTGTCCTCAAGAAATTTCATGATTTAGCTGCCGCTGTTTGGGCCGTCTAGCTGCCGTGATTGGGCCAGGGCAGTGGTACCATTTTTGTCCCCTTTTCCCCAGTTTAGCCTCTATTGAATTACGATTTGGAAAATTTACTTTTTTATTGCAGAACTATTTTATTAAATTCTAGCTGAAGCCGTTTGGACTTTTCTGTCAGTCACTCACCCAACTATGTATTTTAAATATATAGATTTAATGTGACCCTTAGCCGGTTACTCGATAATAATACCTAATAATTTCCCCCATCTCTATTCAACTATAAGTATAACCCAAAAATGTTGCTATGGTCTTGGTCGTATGCTGAATTTGGATTTTTTTACATACCAACGTCTAAACTTTTTACCAACAAAATACTGCGGCCGCATTAGAAATGCTCGCTCGTGACGTGATGGCGATGATTTGTTGCTGTTCGTTACTAACTATTTTTTATACAATGTCCGTATTTGGCATAAGGAAACCTAAATATTAGTTAAGGGTGTATTGTTTGTTGGGGAGGGGAGAGATTTTGGAGCGATGGACATGGGATTGATCGGAGTAGTTATATCGTTAATACTGTAGCTAATTAAGTACCATCCTTTAGAGTGTTGCAAACACGATAAAGGCCAAAAGAGATCATCGAGAATAATTCGAAACAATCTAAATAAGGTTTAATATCATATTATTATATTTTCGATCTTGGATTTCTCCCGGAAGGAAGTATTTTGTCCACAAAAATCTATATCAATATAGATCGATCACTTATTCGACTGGGTGTAGGTACCATTAATAGATAACTTGGGTCCATAATTCCGTGCTCTATCAAACCAATGCAGCAACCCCTTTGTCATATACCCTCTAGGTAGGAGTTACCTTAACACTTTGTTATTGTTGTTGTTGCTATAGTATTTGAAATTATTGTTAAATTGCGAGTAGGTACTATTAGTCCGATTCAAAAATATAGTCATAATATATTGTTTTTCATACACATACATATATATAAATATATCAATGTACATTATGTATATATACATACATATGTACTCTTATGTATACTGCACTTAAGTTAAGCAGTATTACGATGTCTGCTTGGTTTTGCTGCTAACTTGGCTCGAATGAAAATAAAAATGAAGCAGCCAAGAAGAAAAAAAAACGAGACTCAAAACTCAGCTTTGCTGCTTTTATTTTGTTTGTCGAAATGGATGATTCATTGCAATTGTTTTTGCAAAAGATTTACTTTTTTGCGTGTTCAATGTTTTTTTGCACGTCGTTTTGCTTTGGTTTTGGTTTGTTATTATTATATTTTACTTTATATATTTTTTAAAGCGATTTTTTATATTTACAAAAAAGTAGATATCATATGGTAAGTCTGGTAAAATTAAAAACAGTTTTTTAAACCCTCCTAAAGCTGGAAAACGTCATGGGGCAAAAATCATGATGAAACTATTGAATAGCCAAGTAATAAGTACGACTATTCCATTTTTAAATAATTTTGTTATAAAGGGTGATTTTTTAAGAGCTTGATAACTTTTTTTTAAAAAAAACGCATAAAATTTGCAAAATCTCATCGGTTCTTTATTTGAAACGTTAGATTGGTCCATGACATTTACTTTTTGAAGATAATTTCATTTAAATGTTGACCGCGGCTGCGTCTTAGGTGGTCCATCCGCTTAGTCCAATTTTGGCATTTCCACGTTTTTGAGTAACAGAGACCCAATTGGTGCGAACGGCGACGAATCGAAAATTGGTGGTCATCATTAACACTGGCCGATACAGCTGTGATATTTTCTTCAGTTCGCACTCTACGTAAGCGTGTTGGTGGTTTAATGTCCAACAATGTAAATTTGGTGCGAAATTTAGTCACAATAGCCCGAATAGCCGCTTCAGTGGGTCGATTAAACTGACCATAAAATGGAAGCGCGCAATGAACTTTCTTAACAGAGCACGCATTTTGATAATAAAATTCAATAATTTGCAAGCGTTGTTCGTTTGTAAGACGATTCATGATGAAATGTCAAAGCATACTGAGCATCTTTCTCTTTGACACCATGTCTGAAATCCCACGTGATCTGTCAAATACTAATGCATGAAAATCCTAACCTCAAAAAAATCACTCTCTATATAAAGTATAGATGCAAAAATGAAAAAAATCCTTTTTTGTTGTCACGAAAAAATCCAATTTGTATAGTGGCTGTAAATGATGGGGGTTCTAAATCCCATAAACGTAGATTTTATTAGCTTATAGTAGAAATCCTCTACGTCGCCATTTGGTTCGTACCATTTTTATCCCTTTTTGAACGAATTTTGAAAAGAAGAAAAAATGTTTAAGCTGCAGCCGTTCAGAACAGAAAAATGGTACCATTTTTGTCCCTTTTCCGTGTCTACAAAGTATGAGGCCTGTACTCCGCGAATTTCATGATTTAGCTGTAGTCGTTTGGTACAATGGTACAATTTTTATCCCTTTTTCCATGTCTACAAAGTAAGAGGGCTATGCTCAACGAATTTCATGATTTTGCTGTAGTCGTTTGGTCAGAACAATGGTACCATTGTTGTCCCTTTTCTTTAACAATAAAGTGCTCAGCTGTTGTCAGTAAATTGCATGATTTAGCTGTAGGCATTTGGTCAGAACAATGGTACAATTTGTATCCCCTTTTCCGTGTCTACATAGTAAGAGGGCTGTGCTGTGCGAATTTCATGATTTAGCTCTAGTTGTTTGACCATTTTTAACCCTTTTCCGAGTCAACAAATTAAGAGGAATTAATGATTTAGCTGCAGCTGTTTGGTCAAGACAGTGGTACCATTTTCGTCCCTTTTCTTTGTCTTCAAAGTAAGAAGGCTATGCTGCGCAAATTTCATGATTTAGCTGCATTCGTTTGGTCAGAACAATGGTACCATTTTTGTGCCTTTTTTGAGTCACCAAAGTAAGAGAACTGATTCATGATTTTTTTGTTCCTTTTTTCCCCAGTTAGCCCCATTTGAAGTAAAATTCTGGAAAACTTATGGGTCTCCGAGTTACTGCAGAACTAAGTTGTATGATCCTGGCTGAAGCTGTCTGGCGCTTGCCTTGTTCAATAAGTCCTTGAAATACTCGCCCAACTATTTTAATTATATAGAGTCGTAAATCAAGTTAGAACCAGCTTTAAATATACCATTTGGATTAGAATCACAAGCAGAGTCGCCTAGCATTATGGAGAAAATCGGCTACTCTAGATTCTATTCTATAATATTAAAATTTGCCCGATTACATTATAAGGGTGTGCCGATAAAAATGAATGAGTTGATTATACTATTTCATTAAATTATAATAGTATTATCACCGGAAGGATTTATAGGATTATAGGTCATGTCGCAGAATATGAAACTTGAATTCTTTTGGGATAGCCTTAATTCATTCCAGCTAAGAACTACTGTGAAAGTGGATATACACCGGCCCATGTTTTTATAACATTTCTCTTAAATTTTCCATTTACCCTAAAATTAGATAAGGTGTAGAGAGGGTTGTATGTCTATAGCCGCCTTCAACCGCCTTTTTAAAATTTGTTAAGCTATTTTGGTGTTACAGACTCGCATATAATCATTTTTTATGTATATAACTTTTAATTTTTATTTTTAAGCAGAAACTAAAAGACCCCTTGCAAAACATCATCATTCCCAACAAATTTTTTACGAGGTACTCTCACTTAATAGGTCGTATCTTTAATATCATTCCATGATTTTTTTCCAAAATCAATTATTTATATATTTTTAAATCCTATATTTCCATAGCTTTCTTATTGTTTCAACTGAAGCCGTTAAAAAACTGAGTTTGCAATATTTATACCCTTTGTAGGGTAATTCCGGAAATTCAATTGGTGATTTTTATAAAAATTATTGTTTAGAGTTTGCTATCAAACCCCATAAATAATGCACCAAATGACAATACCGTAAAAACTACAATTTTATTCTGCTGGAATTAGGTAACCATTTTGAAAAATAGCTATAATTTCTGAACCAATTTTGATATCTTGTAAATAATAACAAAGAAAATAAAATATGTATTTTTTCAGGATATTCAAGGATTAATGGCATTTAAAATTGTTTGGTGTTCTTGATCTACAAGGACATCAAGGATTTGCGATTTTTTCTTTTTAGTTTTATTTGAAGTGGATGTAGGAATAATTTTTGTTATTGAATTCCTTTGTTGGTATATAAGTAATTTGTAATAAATTGCATAAATAAAAAACCATATAATTTTTATCGAATTTCCACAATCTATAACTAAGGAAGTTATCGAATACTTAGGTAGTTATCTATAACAAAAAAATATCGAAAACTTTAATTTCAATATAATTTTTATCGAATTTCCACAATCGATAACTAAGGAAGTTATCGAATACTTAGGTAGTTATCGATAACTAAAAATATCGAAAACTTTAATTTAATTTTTTTTTCTTCTAATTATCGATTTTGAATGAAAAAATAGTTTTTTAACTTTAAGGTGTTCTTTTCCTGAAGATGATTGACGAAGTCAATCGCAATATTGGGAATTTTTAAATACAAAATTAATAAAAACACAACATTGTTGTTTTTCTTAAATTACATGACCTCAAGCCGGACAAAAAAACACCCACACACAATTCTTCAGAATAATTTTTAACCTCAAAAGAGCACCACAGGTAAAATATTATTTAAAAAAATCGTACGATTTTATCTTTTTAGTTTTATTTGAAGTTGATGTAATAATAATTTTTGTTATTGAATTCCTTTGCTGGTATATATGTAATTTTTAATAAATTGCTTAAATAGAAAACCATATAATTTTTATCGAATTTCCACAATCGATAACTAAAGAAGTTATCGAATACTTAGGTAGTTATCGATAACTAAAACATATCGAAAACTTTAATTTCAATTTTTCCTTCTAATTATCGATTTTGAGCCCATTAGAATGAAAAAATCGTTTTTTAACTTTAAGCTGTTCTTTTCTTATCTAAAAATTTAGTTATGGGGCATCGGATAGCATATTTCTCCCTCCATATGCATCTCCAATTTTTCTTAAATCCACCCGAATGTACAGGAATTGGTTAAATAAAAAACCATACAATTTTTATCGAATTTCCACAATCGATAACTAAGGAAGTTATCGAATACTTAGATAGTTATCGATAACTAAAAAATATCGAAAACTTTAATTTCAATTTTTTCCTTCTAATTATCGATTTTGAGCCCATTAGAATGAAAAAAAATCGTTTTTTAACTTTAAGCTGTTCTTTTCTTATCTAAAAATTTGGTTATGCGGCATCGGATAGCATATTCCTCCATCCATATGCATGTCCACTTTTTCTTAAATCCACCCGAATGTACAGGAGCTGCCTCTGTGAAATTTCAATATAATTGGATGGTTGGTTTGTGTGGTCGTTCTCCTTCACGGGACGGCCAAATAGTGTCAAAATCTGAAATGTTAACCTTTATTGAGTGAGTTTGACGACTTCTATATGTGAAAAAGATGTAAATGTTTTTCACATTTATTTTTGCTACAGTTATCGTCCCACCCTCGTACAAAAGAAGTAGCCAAACAAAACTGGTTTCCATTTTTCGTGTATTTGCATAAAAAATCAGTAAATTTTGCTAAGAGATCCAATAATAAAAAAACCAAGTTTATATGTGTTTTGTTGGTGTTTTTTTTTTCGCAAAAATCTTAAACTTGAATTAAAACAAACAAAGAAGCAAATAGCTTGAAACACGTTTAGAATCTGAAGCATGACTTCATGCAATTCATTCACTTTTTGAGTCATCAATTGGTCATAGTCGTACATTTTAAAATTACTTCGAGTGTAAATTCAATTGTAAAAACCACCCCTCCCTCCTCTTGGCATGAACTTCGAATGTGAATAATTAAGAATTGATTCTTTTGGAGTTTGTGGTCGGTCGTGACTTTTTTAATAGCCCCACTGCTCTTGTGTAGGCGTCAAATTTCCATAATTGTTGATTTGTTAAGATCAACTCTAGAAGATCATTTTGTTGACTTTCCACTATTATTTCATTATCGCAAAGGCGATTGGAACGCATTTTAATTTCTTTGAACTTCATTGACTTTTAAATGAACTCATTTATCTTGAGTGTTAAGATACGGATTCTCTTAAGAGGCCACAGAAGTCCGAGGAGAGTCATTTATTAGTTTCTGTTGCTTTGTTTGTTAATCGAGTGTTTCCGTTTCGTGTGGCATCTCCATTTAATCTGAATAATTTATTGCGATGTTATTTATTTCAGCTGGAGTTTGTGCGAACTTTGCAAAGAGCCATTAGCAATTTTATAATAATTACATACATACATACATACTTTCTAATTAAATTAACACCTTTTTTAGACAACTTTGTATATAAGTATGTATGTACGTATATATACACACAGCTGAACATGCTAGAAAGTTATAGCTAGCTGTCAGAATTCTCAATTAGAAAGCTTTTAATATTTGCGTTTGTTTCTTCTTCTTATTGTTGTTTGCTCATATTTTGATTTCGGTTTTAGCCAGTAAACATGGTGGCTCAAAGTTGGTGTAGAAAAATACATTTGAAAAAGACACAGCCAGCACACGCATGACGACCGAAAGGCCAGGCCAACCATCATATTTAGACCATATCGAGAATTGCATGGACTGGGTCATGACCGCAAGCAGTGAACTGCGAAGGAAAAATCACACAATTCCTACAATTCCAAAAAATTAGATTTTTTTGAAAAATTACCATCTTCATTTTGATTGAGGATCTGAAGAAAAAATGTTATTTTCCGCGGGTAAAATTCAAATTTTTCTTTTGAAATCGCTGCTTTGAGCTTCGTGAATTTATTGTCTAAATAAATTATTTTTTTAGGAAAATTAGTCATATTCAATTCTGGTTGAAAGAATTATTGCAGTTATGCATTCTTTGGAATTTTGAGCTGTTTTACATATAATGAAGAAAGCTAAGGACTATCATAGACAAAGAGTTTTGAAATAATAGGAAATACATGGAAATCTTAGTATTAAAATTAATTTATCGTCCTAAAAACCATAATTGTCAATCGATCAATCTTAGTGAAATATGGAGGAACAAATTGGAGCACCGGTTTATATTGTGATATAGCCTCCATATATACATTAGCATGGGTCACGAATATAAATTGCAGCAGTCACCCCCCGGAAATGAAGATTGGATTGTTTAATGATCATCTACAAAATATTTCGTCACTGGGTCAAGCCATCTGTGAGCTAAACGCCCCTGAAAACACCTCTAAAAATCATGTTTTTCTCGTGTAATTTTTGTTATGTTGCAATTTTGCACAAAATTTTTTACTGAATTAGTGGTCTATTAATTTAATTTCTATTTAAATAAAATTTTTTATTTTTGTCTTAGAATAACTAATTGATCGTATTATTGGACGTTTATATTGATTTTTTTGTGGTTTTTCAAGATGACCGCTAAAAACTCATATTTCTTGGAAACATTTTGAAAGAGTTGTAGTAAAAAAACATGTAAAAACGGGGTTAACTTCCATTGCATTCCACAGAAGTTGTCGGTTTTCGTAGAAGTTCAGTAATATTACAGGAAAATATAATTTTTTTTTTTTTTTGGTTTGGCTATATTAACCAAACCAAAACAAATACAAATATTGAAAAAATAATTTTTATAAATAAATATAATATTTTAATTATTTCAAATCATTATTTATTTAAAATTAAAAAATAAATATTCTTATATTTATATTTTCAAAAGGCTTAAATACCATAAATATTGGTAGATAGTGGTTGCTACAGTTGGGTGTAAAGGGTGATTTTTTAAGAGCTTGATAACTTTTTTTTTTAAAAAAAACGCATAAAATTTGCAAAATCTCATCGGTTCTTTATTTGAAACGTTAGATTGGTCCATGACATTTACTTTTTGAAGATAATTTCATTTAAATGTTGACCGCGGCTGCGTCTTAGGTGGTCCATTCGGAAAGTCCAATTTTGGGCAACTTTTTCGAGCATTTCGGCCGGAATAGCCCGAATTTCTTCGGAAATGTTGTCTTCCAAAGCTGGAATAGTTGCTGGCTTATTTCTGTAGACTTTAGACTTGACGTAGCCCCACAAAAAATAGTCTAAAGGCGTCAAATCGCATGATCTTGGTGGCCAACTTACCGGTCCATTTCTTGAGATGAATTGTTCTCCGAAGTTTTCCCTCAAAATGGCCATAGAATCGCGAGCTGTGTGGCATGTAGCGCCATCTTGTTGAAACCACATGTCAACCAAGTTCAGTTCTTCCATTTTGGGCAAAAAAAAGTTGGATATCATCTCACGGTAGCGCTCACCATTCACAGTTACGTTACGATTCGCATCATCTTTGAAGAAGTACGGTCCAATGATGCCACCAGCCCATAAACCGCACCAAACTGTGACTTTTTCTGGATGCATTGGTAGCTCTTGCAATGCTTCTGGCTGATATTCACTCCAAAATCGACAATTCTGCCTATTTACGTACCCATTGAGCCAAAAATGAGCTTCGTCGCTGAACACAATTTCTTTCTTTCTGAACTTTCTTAACAGAGCACGCATTTTGATAATAAAATTCAATGATTTGCAAGCGTTGCTCGTTAGTAAGTCTATTCATGATGAAATGTCAAAGCATACTGAGCATCTTTCTCTTTGACACCATGTCTGAAATCCCACGTGATCTGTCAAATACTAATGCATGAAAATCCTAACCTCAAAAAAATCACTCTTTATTTCCATTCTATTTTGAAAATCCATTATCAGACGTACATAGTGCAAAATAACCTAACTTCATGATTCAATCAATTTTTGTCGTAAAAGAAAGAAATTACGAATTTGGAATAAAAAACTTTTTATTTTGCGTGTCTATGCAGTCAGAGGAATGTATACTCCGAATATCATGACTCTAGCTGCGGTCATTTGCTTGGTACTATTTTTATCCCCTTTTTTTCATTTTAACCCCAAAAAGTACAAATTTTGAAAAATCCGTGGAATGAAAAATCAGAGGAATGTATACACCGAATTTCATTATTCTAGGTATAGCCGTTTGGTTGGTACCATTTTTATCCCTCTATTCCCATTTGCAAATGTCCATCTGTCTGTCCGTCTGTCCATCTATTGTTGTAATCACGATACAGGTCGCAATTGTAGCCAGAACCAAACGAAACTTTGCACAACGAAGTTTTTCGGGACAATGACGAACGCTATTTAATTTGAAGAAAATCGGTTCAGATTTAGATATAGCCCCCATACGAATTTCACTCCCGATTTGACCCTTCGATTTGACAAATTTCGCTCCCAATTTGAATTTTTCCCCTCCAGACTCCACATATTTTAAGAGATTTTCTTCAAAATTAGCAAAACGTCTTATATTTAAACTAGGAACACCTATGGTGAAAATGGGTCACATCGGTTCAGATTTACATATAGCTCTCATACAAATTTCGTTCCCCCAGAAACCGCGTATTTTCAGAGAATTTCTTAAAATTGAGTTTAACACGTTATACTTCAACTGGAAGAACTTATTGTGAGAGTAGTCACTTCATTTCATGTTTGGATATAGCCCCGAAACAAATATTATTCTCGATTTGACAAATTGGACCAGGTCATATTAGCCTGTGATTAGGAAACAAACAAACATTTTTCTTGTTTTCACTTTTTTACTGAATTGAATTGTATTCCGATGGAAAGTGGAGTGTATCATATAGTCGGCCCCGCCCGACTTTAGCCTTTCCTTACTTGTTTTTAAATTAATTAACTAAAATTCTAATTTTAGTCAAATCATGGGTTGAGAAATCTTTTTATTTTTTTGTTTTTTTTTTTTTTTATTTTTTATAAATCTAAATTTTTAATTGTGTATAATCCTCTTAATTTATACAAATTTATGGATTTATTGTGCTACTAATGTACTTCATATATTTATTTTTTATAAATTATTTGTACTTCATAATATCAATAACATTAAATAGTATTAATTAATTTGATTTGATAATTTAATTTAATATTTATGTGTAATTTATATTAGTTAATTTTAACAAAATATTTTGTATATATTGTCAATTTTACCCAAAATAGTTTGCTTTAGTTATTCATCACTGACAACAGAGGATAGCTGGGGTGTTTAGAGTGGAGTGGTAGCAAGAAGAAGTTGCACTGTTCTACCCCCGGATTTGAAAAAAAGAAATGGAAAGTATTGAAAAAATGGATTCTTTGCCACAACTTTTTTAACTTTTAAGTATTTCAAAATAAATGTGGGAATGTCTCCTATTTAAATTCATTAGAGAAGAGCCCAATTTACACAACTTCCTTTTTACTTATTTGACGCTCCTCTTTTGCTGGGTTGATTCTAGCTAAAATCGTTCGAGAGCGCTTGGTTATTTTATAATTTTTCTCACAAGCAAGTGAAAGATGAAAATCACCCATAGCAAATGACTTCAGGGGGGCGTTTTTAGAACGGTTTTGGTAATCAATACAAAACCACACAGCAACTTTGTTCTTAGCTATTTTTAATCTATAAACATTCACTGTGAAATCATAGAGTTCTATTGAACGTGCTATATTGAGTTTACTCTAGAGATATACACTCAGAATAATATCGTGCAAATATTATATGAATTTATATTATATTATAAATTCTAGTAAATTATGAAGTTTAAAACGAAAAGTTCGTTGCGAAAGCTGTCAGAAGAACACCTGTAGACAACTTCTTGGCGCTTTGACATCCAGTGTAAAAAGGCCTCGCACTGCAATTTTTGTGAGAAGAACCCAGGCTTTTATGTGTTTTTTTTCTGGTGGCTTGATATCATTTTACCTGATTTATTTACGAAATTCAATTAAAAATAAACATACATAGTTTATAGATGTATTGCCATACAAAGATAAGTTTTCCTTTAGTTTCTTTCAATTTTAACTCAAACTTGGAGCATAGTTCAATATGAACTCGCACAACAAAATTGGGCAACCTTTTGTAGTAATTGCACTGACTATCTATCCAAAACAAAACCATATATATGAGATAGTTACGCAAAAATGCAGTTAATTAACAATTTTTCCTCCTGAATCATTAAACTTGCATTGATTTATTATTGAAAAAATAAAAAAAAAAAAAACAAAAATAAGTTGAGGCTCAGCTCAACTCAACTCAGCTTAGCAAAAAAAAAAAAGATTAACGAGATGTTTAAACTATTCATTCAGCAGCAACTATTATTACCTCCTCTTACGCGTTATTATGAATCATCATCGCCACGATCATTCTCCAGCGAGTCTACGAATAATTTGTTAAACGATTTTTTCTTTTTTGCTTTTGCTTTTATTTTTTATATTGTTATATGTTTATATTTATGTTTCATTATTAACCGGACACTCATTGGATGTTGTGGCTGATTATTTTTTTAGCTGTGTGCAGTGAGTGAGTGAATGAGTGATATATTGAAAAACCACCATCGCCACCACCATCACCACCACTGACAAACCCCATAGTCGCCGTAGTGGTAAACCTTGAATTAATACAGCTTTCAAGTGTTGCTGTTCAAAGCAAAAAAAAAATAAAAATTAAATAAAAAACACACAGAATTAACAATCGAATAAGAGAGTGAACGCTGCTGCATTTTGTCGTGTTGGCCAAAAACAAATAAATAAATAAACAAAACACGTTTCATGGAGACGTTGCAAAAAAACAAGGAATGGTATGGAATTAGATGTTCTAAATCAAATAATAATTGAAGTCGTGTCTTAACAACAAAAATTGATTATATCCACTTTGAATGAAGTGTTGCTCTCTCACATTAGTTTTGCCTGTCACTGTGGTCTAAGCTCGTGATTAATTGCTTATATTTATTATCCCCGTAGATTTCATTTAATTGTTTTGATAATTCATATTATTAAAATGCAGGATTTCGAGATGGAATGGCAGAAGAAACTTGCTCTTTAAATCAACAACTTTTTTTAAACTGAAGACTCCACCTCAAACAATAGGCAAGGCAATTAAATCTGTAGTACTGCATTCTGCATTTTTTGTGGTCAGACAACAATATTTATATAAATTTTAGAAAATAAACCAGTTTCAAAGACAATTCACCTTTCACAATTGCCATAGAGGTCTAGATAGTGGTTGAAAAATAAAAATATCGTTGCTAAAGACGAATTGTTTCTTTAAGCGATTCAATATAGTGATTGAAAAATAAAAATATCGTTGCTATAGACGAATTTTTTCTTTAAGCGATTGAAATATTTAAAAATTCTCTATTAGAAATTTTGGTAACAATGATAGAACTAAAGTCTGGATTGAAGAAAATAGCATCATTCCTTATTTAATTATTCTTCTAAATGTTTTTTGTACTGTAAAAACTTAGTAGAAGCTCTTATCAACACTTACATTATGCTTACCAACACTTAAACTTCCGTTCGTTTGTTGAAAGCTCACTAGCATCTAAACGAAGGCAGCTAGGGTGTTCTAAATTTCCATGAATATATCGAATATTTATAGATCGGTTGGGATTGGTGCACAAGAAAAAATATTTCCCTAACAAGGACTGAAAAGATTAAAGAAAACACTTAATTTTTAAAGAATTAAAGCATATTATCGATAATCGTACTTTTTAGGGCGAAAATGGGACGAAGAGGACAAAAATTGGTACCGTCCATAAATGTACCGCTTTGATTTTTCGATTTTTTTTTTTCAATTTCTACTTTTAGTTTAAAACGGGACGAAGAGGGATAAAAATTGTACCATAATTTTATGGGGTGAAATGGAACAAAAACGTCTAAACGAAAGCAGCTAGGTGGTTTGTAGATGGGTTGGGATTGAAAATGGGTGAAATGGCTCCACAAGGACAGAAAATAAACTAAAACCCTTAATATTTCAAGAATTTAAGCACATTATCGTACTTTTGGGGTGAAATAGGGCAATAAGGGATGAAATTAGTACCGCCATAAATGTACCGCTCTGAATGTGTAGAGGCCCAACATTTTTTCGATTTTTTTTCTAATTTCTACTTCTAGGTTTAAACGGGACGAAAAGGGATCAAAATAGTACCAAAATTTGTATGGGTGAAACAATTAGAAACATGAAATTCACTGTGTACATCCCTCTAGTTACGTAGCCACATTAAACAAATGGAATTTTTCAAAACTCGTACTTTTAAGGGGTAAAATGGGGAAAGAGGGAGCTAGGAATTAAATTCGTTACGTTGACGCGAAAAATAAAATATCTTTCCATATTCGTACTTTTAAGGTAAAACGGGGATAAAAATGCTACCGCCCATAAAATTCGGTGAGTACATTCCTTTGAATATGTAGATGCTCAACATTGGGGATTTTTTTTATATTTCTACCTTTAAGGTAAAACGGGACGAAAAGGGATAAAATTGGCACCGCCCATAAGCAATATTACTTAAACCACTATGAGTAACATTTTTGTAAAACATTTTAACCCCCTAGCTCCTCAATGTAGGGGTCTCTTTGGTCCCTTTGGAGTAAAAGGGTAAAAAAGGTCAATATTTCCCCCTTTATGCCATTCTTATGATGAATCGGCATAGGAAACTTTGCGATCCGTACATTTTCGGCATAAGATGTATTCAGCAATATTACTCAAAACACTACGAGGAACATTTTTGTGGAACATTTTAACGCTCTAGCTCTTCAAAATATGGATACTTTTATGTAAAAGGGTAAAAAGAGTCAATATTTCCCCCTTTTACACATTCTGCAAAGGAAATTTCGTACTGGAAACAGTACGAGGAAAATTTTTCTAGAACATTTTAACCCCCTAGCTTATCAATATTGAGATCTTTTTGGCCTCTTTTGTGTAAAAGTGTAAAAATGGTTAATATTCCCCCCTTTTGCACATTCTTATGATTCTTGTGACCCATACCTTAACATGTATTATAGGATGTGTTCAGTTATAATACTGCAAACACTACGAACATTTTTTGGAACATTTTAACCCTCTAGCTCTTTAAAATAGGGGTCTTTTTGGCCCCCTTTTGTGAAAAGGGGTAAAAACCACCCTAAAACAGGTGTTTAACGGGACAAAATGTTCTAAAAAAAACATTTGCCGTAAAAATCTTCTATAAGTCTCTGAATAAACCAAAACTCAAAAGACAACTTTATGCTAGAAATAAGTAAAAACGTAAAATTAATTTTAGAGTTAATTTCGTACCTGCTCCGAATTGGTGCTAAACTGTTCCACAAAACTGAATTTTAGGGCGGTGGTGTGAATGGAAAATATATTATACGTAAAATTTCATTATAAATTACCGAACAAAAGAAAGCTGTAGAGATAATGTATATAAATAAAATATCAGTACCTATTTGGGTATGTGAAAAATCACCCAAAAAAAAATAATGAAAAATGGTCCATATGAAAAAATGGACCCAACAAAGAAAAATTGGATCAATTTTCCAAAATTTTGACTAATTTTTAAAATATAATAATTTTTTAAATATAAAAGATCGGCAAAGAAAATTCGTGTACATTTTCATATGGAAAACTCGCCCAAAAATTTGACTAATTTTTAATATGAAGAATCGGTCAAAAATAATTGAGTCAATTTTCATATGAAAAACCCGCCCAAAAAATTGACTAATTTTTAATATAAAAAATCGGCAACGAAAATTCGGGTAAATTTTCATATGAAAAACTCGCCCAAATTAACTAATTTTTAATATGAAAAATCCTCCAAAATTATATCTCTCCTTCTTCTGGGATATGTCCAAAGGCGATTACAATTGTAAAGTAAAAAGTCAGCATATTTCAGCACAAATATGAAATATTGTCCAATAATTATGGAAAAAGGTTCAATTGTCAGGGAGATTTTTCATATGAAATATTTTTGTATTTTTTTGGGTTATTTTCCTATTTTTTGTGCGATTTTTCATAGCCCCATATTGGTATCACACACAAAATGACAAATATGAAATATTGCCCAACAATTATGGAAAAAGGACAATTTTTTAGGTTGATTTTTCATATCAAATAACGTCTAATTTTGTATGTTTTTTTGGACGATTTTCCATTTTTTTGTGCGATTTTTCATAGTCCCATATTGGCAACACAAAATTTATATAGAAAAGAATATTTTTGATATATTTTGAGCTTCTTGATAAAAGTAGTTTTTTTTTGCCAAATATATTTCGACGCGCTACAGACAGAATTTCCCATTGCTTGCGGTAATGAGAATTGCGAAGTACACCTACATATGTTAAGAACGATTATTCTCTTATTATATGGAGAATAGTAGAAAAAATTAATTTGTCTCTGTTTATAACTGTCTTGATAAATTGCAAATTCATTTCCCATAGTGATATCAATATATCTTTTTTATAAATCACATATAAATACTGACAATCATGAGAGAATTTTGCTATTATTATTTGAATACAAACATACATTGTATAAATTGAAACCATGATCAATCTAAAATAAAAGCCATGATGACTGACCAATATATGACGTGCTGCGCGATGTGTTCACATGAAATGAACAGTGTTCATTGAACACTCATCATCGACGACGACTGACTGTCGCTCTGAGTCTACATTGTGTAGCATAATTAGATTTCAACGTGTATTTCCTATATCCGGTGTACGGAAAGGGGGAATACCATGATTTGATTAAAAAATAACAATTTCAACCAGAAAAAAAGGAATGACTCGAAGGGAAAAATTGTAAGAAGAAATATGTATGAAGGAGGAAATATGAATTGAACTTTCATGGTTATTAAAATTGGAGTTGTTTTTGATGTGTGCCCCGAGGAAGAAAACAGAATTGAATTTCCATGGTTTTTAAAATTTGAGTTGTTTTTTCGCCCATTATTTAAAATTGATAACTTAAGATTATTATTAGCGAAAAATCAAGAACATTTTCTGCAGAAATAAAGATGTGTCAGAAAGCAAATTTCTTGTGTTGAAAAATGTACTTTCAGACACATTTGGTTTGATTTTTTTTGCATCTTATATGAACTATAGGAAATTTGTCATATTTTTAGCAGCGCTCAGAGATAAAAAATTTCTAATTCTCGTTTTGAAAATGACTGACTTTTTGCTCTAAATGTATGGCAATGGGGAATCCATCAACCTTTCTAAATATGTATTTTATTCTTCAAATGCTTTTGAAGGAAAAGTCATATTTTTTCAAAACCCTTATTTTTAAATACATATTCCAAACAAACTATATTTGGCATATACGCAGTTTTGAAACCACAATTTGTAATAAAAGAGATTTGAGGGCAAAAATCTCTTAAAATAGTTCGACAAAATCGAAACAAGGAATTAGGGTTTTTAATTATCAAAATCTGTAATACGAAAAAAATTTCAGTGCATTATGAAGAAATGCTTAAAAATATGTAAAAAAATATATAAAAAATATTAAAAAAAAAGATATAAAAATGTTACGTTAAAACTTGTATTTTGATATTCGGCCTATATTTTTTTATTTATTATTTAAATGTTAAAAATTCATTCAATTTAATTTAATTTAATTTGTAATATTTTAATAATAAATAAAAATTCGCAAAATTAGAAAATTAGTCAACTTTGGGCTAATTTCTAAAATATATTTCTAAAAATTTCATTCAATTTAATTTAATTTAATTTGCAATATTTAAATAATAAATAAAATGTTACTTTTCATTGAAATCAAGAAATCCATCGCAAAATTAGAAAATTAGTCAACTTTGGGCTAATTCTAAAATATATTTCTAAAAATTTCAGTGATAAATAATGCTTGGACACTTGCATAATTTCGATTTTTTACAAAACTCAAAAATCTTTACTAGATCAAAAGTTATTGCATTTTTGACAGATGTAAAAACATGAAACAAAAAAAAATATAAATATATTTTCCATTAAAATCGAAAAATAGAAAACTTTTAGCTAATTTTTATATAATACCCCATGGCCCGATATTGTATGTTAATATCTTTAAAAAATCATTGGGAAATTGTCTAATTTAATTTTTTATAGGACTCAAAAATGTTCACAAGAGTTATTCAATTTTGGCAGATGTAAAAAACACGAAAAATTTTATTTTTATCGAAAAATAGTCAACTTTGAGCTAATTTCTAAAATAGACCCGGTAGCTCGATTTTTCAATGTTAATATTTCAAAATAATCCTTGGGCCTATATTTATAATTTATTATTTAAATATTAAATATTCAAATAGACCTCGAACTTAAACTTTTTAGTATTTAAATAATAAATAAAAATTTACTTTTCTTTTAAATCGAAAAATAAGTAAATTAGTCAACTTTGGGATAATTTCTAAAATATACCCGATGGCTCGATTTTCAATGTTATTGAGATATTAATCCTTGGAACCATGTCTAATTTCAATTTTCAAAGGAACAAAAGTTATAAATTTTGGTAGATCTAAAAAAATAAAAAAACTATTTAAATCGATAAATAAGAAAAGTAGTAAAACTTTGGAGTAATTTCTAAAAAATAGCCGAAGTGCCGATTTTCAATATATCCTTGAGACCTTATCTAAGTTCAATTTTTTACAAAGCTCAAAAATGTTTAGTAGATCAAAAATTATTGAATTTTAACAGATGAATGAAAAAATAAAAAAAAATATTTTCCATTTAAATCGAAAAATAGCTAACTTTTAGCTAATTTCTAAATTATATCCCATTTTCAATGTTAATATCTCAAAATCCGTGGGACCTTGTAAAGGGTGATTTTTTAAGAGCTTGATAACTTTTTTTTTTAAAAACGCATAAAATTTGCAAAATCTCATCGGTTCTTTATTTGAAACGTTAGATTGGTCCATGACATTTACTTTTTGAAGATAATTTCATTTAAATGTTGACCGCGGCTGCGTCTTAGGTGGTCCATCCGCTTAGTCCAATTTTGGCATTTCCACGTTTTTGAGTAACAGAGACCCAATTGGTGCGAACGGCGACGAATCGAAAATTGGTGGTCATCATTAACACTGGCCGATACAGCTGCGATATTTTCTTCAGTTCGCACTCTACGTAAGCGTGTTGGTGGTTTAATGTCCAACAATGTAAATTTGGTGCGAAATTTAGTCACAATAGCCCGAATAGCCGCTTCAGTGGGTCGATTAAACTGACCATAAAATGGAAGCGCGCAATGAACTTTCTTAACAGAGCACGCATTTTGATAATAAAATTCAATAATTTGCAAGCGTTGTTCGTTTGTAAGACGATTCATGATGAAATGTCAAAGCATACTGAGCATCTTTCTCTTTGACACCATGTCTGAAATCCCACGTGATCTGTCAAATACATCCTATCCTATACATCCTGAAAATCCTAACCTCAAAAAAATCACTCTTTATAATTTAAATTTTTTACAAAGCTCAAAAATGTTTGAAAGGACAAAAGTTATCAATTTTGGCAGATCTAAATAAAAAAAAATATTTTCCATTTAAATCGAAAAAAGTCAACTTTGAGCTAATTTTTATATGGCCCGATTTTCTATTTTAATGTCTCAAAATAATTCTTGGGGCCTATATTTTTAATTTATTATTTAAATATTAAAAATTCAAATTGGCCTCGGACTTCATTTTTTTATATTTAAATAATAAATAAAAATATTATTTTTCATTTCAATCGCAAAATTAGAAAATTAGTCAACATTGTTCTAATTTCTAAAATATACCCGATGTCTCCGTTTTAAATGTTAGTATCTCAAAATCATCCTGGGATCTTCGTCTAATTTCAATTTTTTACAAAACTCAAAAAATGATTTCTAGATCAAAAGCTATTGCATTTTTGACAGATGAAGCATGAAAAAAATAAGAAATATTTCCATTTTTATTTCGAAAAATAAGAAAAGTAGAAAACTTTTGGGTAATTTCTAAAATATATCTGATGGCTCCGATGTTAATATCGTATAATAATATAATAATCCTTGGAACCTTGTCTAATTTCAATTTTTTACAAAACTCAAAAATGTTTTCTAGATCTGAAGTTATTCAATTTTAGCAGATCAAGAAAAAAACACGAAAAAAATATTTTCCATTAAATCGAAAAATAAGAAAAGTGGTCAAATTTGGGCTTATTTATAAAATGTAGCCGATAGGTCGATTTTTAATGTTTATATCTCAAAATAATCCTTGGGGCCTTGTCCAATTTCAGTTTTTTATAGAACTCAAAAATATTTACTAGAATTATTTAATTTTGTCAGATGTAAAAAAAACCCGAAAAAAAATATTTTTCATTAAAATCGAAAAAATAAGATAATTAGTCAACTTTGGGCTAATTTCTAATAATAACCGATAATATCTTAAAATAATCCTCGAATTTATTTTTTTTACAAAACTCCAAAATGTTTACTGGTTATTCAATTTTGGTAATTGTAAAAAAAAAACACGAATAAAAAATAATTATTTTCCATTTAAATCGAAAAAAGTCAACTTTGAACTAATTTCTAAAATATAGCCGGTGGCTCGATTTTCAATGTTAATATTAACAAAATATTCCTTAGGACCTTGTCCAATTTCAATATTTTTACAAAACTCAAAAATGTTTATTAGATTAAAAGTTATTGCATTTTTGACAGATGTAAAAATAAATGAAAAAAAATAAAAAAAATATTCTCCATTTAAATCGAAAAATAGAAAATTTTGAGCTATTTTCTAAAATATACTCGATGGTTCGATTAATCAATGTAATATCCTAAAATAATCCTTGGGATCTTATCTAATTTGATTTTTTTTAATTCAAAAAAGTTTACTAGATCAAAAGTTATTCAATTTTGGCAGTTAAAAAACATAAACATTTTATTTTGAAAAATATGAAAAGTATTCAACTTTGATCTAATTTCTAATATATATCCGAAAGCTCGATTTTCAATGTTAATATCTCAAAATAATCCTTTTTCAATTGCCTAATTTCAATTTTTTACATAACTCAAAATTTTTTTACTAGATCAAAAGTTATTCAATTTTGGTAGATGTAAAAAATCTCGAATAAAAATATTTTCCATTTAAATCGAAAAATAAGAAAAGTCGTCAACTTTGGGCTAATTTCTAAATTATATACCATGGCTCGATTTTCTATGTTAATATCTCAAAATAATCGTTTGGACCTTGTCTAATTTCAATTTTTTACAGAACTCACTAGAACTTAACTAGAACTTTTCAATTTTGGCAGATGTAAAAACATTAAAAAAAATAAAAATTGTATTTTCCATTTAAATCGAAAAATAGTAAAATTTTGGGCTAATTTCTAAAATGAAGCCGTTTAAATGTTAATATCTCAAAATAATCCTTGGGACCTTGTTTAATTAAATTTTTTTGTACAAAACTCAAAAATATTTACCAGATCAAAAGTTATTGAATTACAGCGATGGAATTTGAATCTGGGCCCGATGAAATTTGATTTGAGGATTTGGTGTGAATTATTGACTTAAGGCAACATCATCGGAACATACTTCTTCGAAATTGCGGCTTTTGAAAAATCAATGCTCCCCCCATGTGTCAAAATTGCCGCTTAGAGATGAGGACAACAGAATCATCTTCGACTGGTTTCGCTAATTGTCAAAATTGTCGCATTTGGGATTTAAGCAATGCTACAAGTTATTGGTGAACTCTTGTGTGGATTTGGAGATACAAACACTAAGATTTTTCTCCGATTATACTGATATGTTTGAGGATTCTCATTGCGGATGCAGAAATTAATTGAATTTTAATTAAAACTTTGTTAATTTAGTGATATGATAATGACTCATTGGGGGAAATTAATATTCCTGCCCTCAGATTAATTAGAATTGATAGCTTATTAGCAGTTAATTGGATTAGCAGCCATATCGTTTGGGAGCTATCAAAGGAAGCTTAAGGATGATGTCATTTATTCAATTGCATTTCGAAACTCGAAATCAATGTTCGTTAATAAACTAAACCAATGTCAGCGGCTCTCGCATTGATACCTGCTGCCTTGGCAGCTGGGTAACCTCCAACGTTTTGAGAATCCATGTTGAAATCTCTATTATTATTTATTTCAGTTCGCTTCGTTCCAAACAAACTGATAATTATGAAATTTGCACAACGTTTTAAAACTAATGTCTTTGCAGGCAGCAGCGAAAAAAACTTTTGCTTTTCATTATCATATATTTTTCGTTTTCAAACTAATTTTCCAATAATTATAGATTCTACGGTTTGGTTTGTATTTTGCTGAGTATTTTTTTTTTGTTTTGGAAAAAAAAACAGCCACATGTTGTTTGTTTTTTTCTGAACAAATAAAAAAAAACGAAACGAAATCCATTAAGAATCGCTCTGAAACAAATCGGTCACAAATATGTTGTTAACAACACACACTGAAAACTACTGTTCGGTAAAACAACATAATAATGTTTTTTGTTGTTGCTGTTGTTCAAATCTAAAGCCATCGCTAAATACATTTACAGCTCCGTTTCGGAAATGTTTGGGCCATTAAATCAAATGATGTGGGCTGTTTTGCGGGACAGTCAGTGTAAAAGTAGCCGCCGTTTGCAGAGGCGATTTTGAAATTATGTTCAATTTATAAATATTTCAACAACAATAACAACAACAGTAACAACCACCATTATAACAACAATAGCAACCAACAATGACCATACAAATAATCAACAATTTGCAATATGTATGTACGTAAGTATGTAGGCATACATACACAGAGAGGAAAGAAATAGCCATATTGAAACAAACAAAAAGAAAACAAGCACAGTGGTTCGAAATCGAGAGGAAGAAATGGAAACAATTCTAAAAGGGATAGAAAGAATTCTATGAGGGATAGAAAGAAGAGGACGGATAATTTAATACTCTGCAGAATCCTTGAGATAATATTGACTCGGAGAACATTTTTATGTGTGAGACAATTTTGGCAGGAGAAAATATTTGTTTGTCCGAGACCGATCCGATCCGAGACAGATTCATAAAATCAACACACATTTTTTATGGATATCTTTTTAACTTTTTACTACGCCATTTTCAATTGAAATTGAGAAAATACAAGTTGCAATTCAGAAATGTAAATTGTAATTTTATATTGAAATTGAAAAAACAAATTGAGATTTTAAAAATGTAAATTGAAATTGAGAAAATACAAATTTATCCTATGTAAATTGAAATTGTGTATATACAATTTGATATTGAGAAATAAACAATTGAAAATGAGAAAATACAAATTTCAATTAAATATCAATTGAGTATCAATTGAATGTCAATTTTCATTTCTGAATTTCCATTTTCATTTACTCAATTTCAATTATTATTTCTGAATTTCTATTTGAATTCTCGATTTAAAATTTCATTTCTCGATTTAAAATTTTTTTGAATTTTAATTTAAATTTCTCATTTTCAATTTGCATTTCCTCAATTTCAATTACCATTTCTGAATTAAAACTAATACTTTCTAAATTTCAACTGAAACTATTCCAATTTTCATTAAAGGTACCTCTAACTTTTGTACTCTCATTTGGGAAATACAGGTCTGACCACAACCGTTTATATGTTCAATTAAAGGTAATTATGATGGTTACAAATTGTATTTTTACATAAAAAATGGTTTAGGAGCTGATCCAAGATTTTTTTTTTAAATAAGTTTTTACGGGCAGAAAATATAAAAAAATCTGAATTTTTATTTTATTTTTAATAGCTAACATACTAACCAAAAAACAATATCTATTTACAAAAGTTTTATAAATAAATGTATTATTAAATTCCCTCTTTGTAGACGCAAAAGAATTTAAAAATTTATTTTATAATAGTTGGGATCTTAGAGAAGAAAACAAGGCATATTTGAAGATAATCTATGGATAAGTGTAGAAGTTATGGAGCTTCTTGCCGAAGTACATGTCAATTTAAGAAAAAAAAAACTTTGTAAAAATGACACACAATTTCTTTAAATCCGAACTAGATAACAAAATATTATTTGACAATAGCTGGATCTAAACGAAGAAAAGAAGTCCGGGTTGAAGAAAATCTATGTCTAAATGTAGAAGCTATGACTCTTACAGTAAAAGTAAGAGAATTTAGAAAATAGTTTTTACTTTTTTTATTTAATTTTTAAAAATTTTTTTAAACTCATGGATTTTCTTCAAATATACCTTGTTTCCTTAATTTTCTATTAAAAAATAAGCGAAAACTTTGTAAAAAATATTCATATTTCATTTTATTTGATAGCAGCTGGTTTCCTAGCGAAGATAAAAAGATATGGTTGAAGAATATATATGGATAAATGTTTTGAAGTTATGACCCTTATTGTAGAATTAAAAGTATTTTTCTTAAATTGATTTATTCATTTACATTTATCCATGAATATTCTTCAAACAAGCCTTGTCTTCTTAACTAGGATCCCAGCTATTATAAAATAAAAGAAAATGTTTTATTATATAATTTGTAAAGTTATTTTTTTTATACCCTCCACCTCCAGGATGGGGGTATACTAACTTTGTCATACCGTTTGTAACACCTTGAAATATCGACCTGAGACCCTATAAAGTATATATATTCTTGATCGTCATAAAATTCTAAGACGATCTAGCCATGTCCGTCCGTCCGTCTGTTGACAGCACTCTAGCATCTAAACGAAAGGAGCTAGAACGTTCAAATTTTCCATAAATGCGTCTTATAGTCGTAGATCGGTTGGGATTGAAACGGGGCGAAATCGGCCCAAAGGGAAAATTTTTTCCCTCACAAGGACTAAAAATACCCATAATATTCCATAATATTTTAGCGTATTTACGCATGGTTTTTGAATATGTTTGTTTATATTTGTTTGATATTTGGTATGCGCATTTCCCTTATAGCAAAAACGTGCACCATAAAGTGATTCTTATTTGTAGGGGATAGAAATGGGGCAAAAAAGGGATAAAAATGGTAAATATTAAACGACAACAGCTAGAAACACGAAATTCGGTGTGTACATTCCTCTAATTGAGTAGAGACATAATATAAAATTATTTTTCCAAATTCGTACTTTTAAGGAGTAAAATGGGAATAAAAATAAAATAAATGAGGGATAAAAATGGTACCAACCAAACGGCTGTACCTAGAATAATGAAATTCGGTGTATACATTCCTCTGATTGCATAGACAAGTAAAATACACGGATTTTTCAAAATTCATACTTTTTGGGGTTAAAATGGGAAAAGGGGATAAAAATAGTACCAATCAAATGACCGCAGCTAGAGTCATGAAATTCGGAGTATACATTCCTCTGACTGTGTAGACACGGAAAATAAACTGATTTTTCGAAATTCGTACTTTTTGGGGTTAAAATGGGAAAAGGGGATAAAAATAGTACCAATCAAATGACCGCGGCTAAAGTCATGAAATTCGGAGTATACATTCCTCTGACTGTGTAGACTCGGAAAATAAACTGATTTATCAAAATTCGTACTTTTTGGGGTCAAAATAGAAAAAGGGGATAAAAATAGTACCAACCAAATGAAAACAGCTAGAGTCATGAAATTAGGAGTATACATTCCTTTGACTACGTAGACATAAAAAATAAAAGGTTTTTTTCCAAATTCGTACTTTCAAGGGATACAATGGGTACGGAGGGATAAAAATGGTACCAATCAAACGGCTACACCTGGAATAATGAAATTCGATGTATACATTCCTCTGAGTGCGTAGACTCTTAAAATAAACAGATTTTTCGAAATTCGTACTTTTTGGGGTTAAAATGAAAAAAGGGGACAAAAAATAGTACCAATCAAATGACCGCAGCTAGAGTCATGAAATTCGGAGTATACATTCCCCTGACTGCGTAGACACGGTAAATAGACGAATTTTTCGAAATTCGTACTTTTTGGGGTTAAAATGGAAAAGACACGCAAAATAAAAAGTTTTAATTTAAAAATTGGTTTAATCATAAAGTTAGTTTATTTTGCACTATGTACGTCTGATAATGGATTTTCAGAATTTGTACTTTTGGAATTAAAATAGAATGGAAATACAACCAACTGTAGCACACACTATCTACCAATATTTATGGTATTTAAGCGTTTTTAAAATATAAATATAAGAATATTGATTTTTTGATTTGAAATAAATAATGATTTGAAATAATTAAAATATTATATTTATTTATAAAATTATTTTTTCAATATTTGTAGTTGTGTTGGTTTGGCTATATTAAAAAATTTATATTTTCGTGTAATATTACTGCACCTCTATGAAAACCGAAAACCTCTGTGGAATGTAATCCACGGTAGAGGGTATATAAAGTTCGGCCCGGCCGAACTTAACGCCGTTTTTACTTCTTTTAAATTCGTAAGTATTTTTTTAATTTTTTTTCTTAACATGTATTTCTACAAGAAAGGGCATAACTACTACATTTATATATGGACTTTCAAAAAAGACTTGCTTCCTTCGTTGTAATGGCTTGGTTTCGCGCTATTTAAAAAAGTAAAAAATACGATTTTTTTTATTATTTTTCGTCTACAAAGATGGTCATAACTTCCACATTGATCCATAGATCTTTTAAATATGGACATTGTTTTCTTTGTTAGAATGTTGGCTATTAAAAATAAAACAAAATATTATTTCGATTTTTTATATTTAATATGGTTTTTTGCCAGCAAAATCAATTTTTAGAAGTCTTCTACATTTATCCATAGATTTTTTGTTTTGTTATTTAATTTGTAAATGAGTTTGCAATGGATTAAAAAAAATCGTGTCTCTTTTTACCGAAATTTCGCTTCAATTGATATGTATTTCTATAAGAAGGCCATAACTTCTACATTTATTAAAAGTTTTTCTTCAAATAGCCTTGTTGTTTTTTATTAGAAGCCCAATAAAAAATCATTCTATTTTCAAATTATTTTACGACAAAGAGGGTAATAATATTTTGTTTAATAAAAATTAAAACAAAATATTTTTAACGAATTTAATATAATTTTTTAATTTTATTTCGTGGCAATATTTCACATGTAGTCACTACCCTTCGTAAGAATAAAATATTGTTTTCCTATTTAGTTTTAAATTTTTAATGTATTTTTTTGTGCCAGCAAAAAAAGGAATTATAAAAAATAGTTTTTCACAATTAAAAAAAGGTAAAAAAGATTTTTTTTAAAAACAGAATGATTTTTTATTTTTTTTAAGAAAAGATTTTTTCTGAAGCCTGAACCACTGTTTCTATGTTAAAGAATGAAACAATATATACTTTTAATATTTTTCTTTTATTTTTTTTAGTTTTTTTTTCGTAGCAGCGACTAAATATTTGTTTTCAATTAATTTGCAAATTTTTATGTTTTTTTTCGTGCCAGAAAAAAATGTTTAATAAAAAGGTTTTTGAAAAAAAGATTTAACATTTTTTTTGAAAAACAAAAGATAATATATTTTTTGTGAAAGTGAAATTCGCTTCCTTTGCAGCCAACATAATTATCTTTAAATGGAAATATAAGCGGACGTTATCAATATTATATTTTCCAAAATGAAAGTAGGCACCGTCGGCGAAAATTGATAATAATTTTTATTTATTTATTATGAATTACAATACAAAGTAACTATACACATGCAACTCAATGAGATGCTTGTAAGATGGCATGTGTACTTTATTACTTGGTGCGATTTTTTAAACGTAAATTCGGCAAGTGAGTTGTGCTTCTCGTTCGTTTGTGAGAATCATCTCCTTATAGAGGCCGGGTTTGATGTTGAAAAGTCGCTGCGAAGCCACTTGAAAAGACTTTTGACATGGTCGAAATCATGATCGTGGTAGTCTGCAGCCAAGTAATAAATGTCACCATGCCATTTGTAAATAAATTTGCATTCTATTAAATATATGTAGATGCAAAATGGTCTAGAGCCAGGACAATATCCCAGTTCAAATCAATTTAAAAAAAATGTAAAAATTTTTTTTTTTTTTGAAAAAACAGAATGATTTTTTTTTGAAAAAACAAAAGTTTTTTTTTCTGAAGCATAAACCACTGTTTCTATGTTAAAGAATAAAACAATATATTTTTAAGATTTTTCTTTTACTATTTTATTTTTTTCCAATTACTTTTCAAATTTTTATGTTTTTGTTCGTGCCAGAAAAAAGGGTTTAATAAAAAGGTTTTTTAAAAAAGATTTTACAATTTTTTTTTTTTGAAAAACAAAATGATTTTTTGAAAAAAGATAATATATTTTTTGTGAAAGTGAAATTCGCTTCCTTTGCAGCCAACATAATTATCTTTTATTAGAAATATAAGCGGACGTTATCAATATTATATTTCCAAAATTAATAATTTTTATTACAATAAAAAGTAAATTTATATTCTAATTTTGGGTCCAGGGATTGAGCCGGGGTGACTAAGACCATTATAGCTAGTTATTGCAGCGACAGACCAGAGCCTCTGGTGGGAATCGTACCCACGACCCCCACGCTGATAGCCGAGCACGCTACCAACTCGACTACCGGGGCGCTCATAATATTTTTTTATCAAAATTATCCATAAAAAATTTTATATCGTTTTCAAGTTTATAATGCGAAAATACCTCAAATATTATAAAAAGCCCTTGCATAGTAAACTTATTATTATTTCCATTCGATCGTATAAGAATCATAGAATCATCCTAGTGAAATAGTGTTATTAAAATGAAATTTACTTCAGAGAAAATATTATGTTAAATTTATAGAATAAGTTCTGCATTACCAATAAGGAAATTATTTCACTACTTTTCATCCCGATTTAATTCATTAATTTTATTTATTTTTAGCCCATCTTTAATGTTATACATTCGAATGGGAGCTACTTCGATCAATTCTTTCTTGTGACGAAGGAAATTTTTTGTTTGTTAATGGAAAGGTAGGTGAACCACATTCAACTATATACATTTTTGACACGTATACTCATTTTATATCCTGTGTGGGGATAACTCATCAGTGGTGCATATGTATAGAGTGCTTGTGTTAGTATGTTGTCATCAGCCGCAGAGGACAACCACACTCTACTAAACACACTATTGGTCATATATATATTTCAAATCCTGTGTGGGTATAACTCATCAGTGGACAATCTGTATAGAGTGCTTTTGTTGGCATATTGTTGTCAGCCGTAGAGGATAACCACACTCAACTAACACCTCAATAAACACCTTTCACCTATCCTGTATGGGGATAACTCATCAGTGGACCTCCTGTATAGAGGTTATCGAGCCAAGTCATTGCTGGGAATCTCTATTCTTACTGGGCTAGAATATATTGAAGCAGTGTTCCAATGATATTATTTTTTATAAAATTTGAAAATCCACTAATTTGTTTATCTCTTACAGAAACTACAAGCTCTGAATGTATTTCATTTAATGCTGTTAACAGTTGGATTAGGCAATTGATTTCCTGTATATCAATAGTATAGGAAGTTTTTTTGGAAACCTTTTGTCAGTTTGGTGCCACTGTGCCACAAACAACTACAAAGTCAGTTAAATGACCTGGCGCAAAAAAAAAACACAAAAACAAAGTTAAAATGAGATCATTTCGAAAATGTTGGATTGCATGAATCAACAATTTAGCCAAAGTTAATGAACTTCACATGGAGCTGAGAGTTGGAAACACCAAACAACCAACACACAAACACACACAACAACACCAACACCACCATCACCAGCAGCACTAACAACAACTACAACAAATGAACGACAACATTTTTACTACCAAACAAAAATCCACTATGTAATCAAGATTTTTGAACTATGCGTGTGTTGTCGTAGCTGGCTGGCGGTGTTATTCGTTTCCCCCTATTAATCGACAATAACTTGGCCAAAAAAGAAAAAACAAAAACAAAAACCATAAAATCGTACTACGCCCGTCCAAGAACATTTTACATTGGGCGATCGTCGTTGTTGGGTGAGGTGGTCCGTCCACACCAACGGCCGCCGACGAATGTACGAATGAACGAACCAACGGTGTTTCTTCTAATTGTAATTGCAATGTGGAGCAAGCGAGCAACATGTTGGATTCGTGTTGTATTTTATGGTTTCAACAAGATTACTTTTGGAATTACCAGTAGTTTTTCTTTCTTTAATGGGAAATGTGAGAATGGGAGTGCTTACAAAAAAAAAAGCAAAAAAAAAACGAAAGAAACAAATAAAAAGCAAAAAACAAACAGAAGTGCGAAGGTTTCCCAATAAGACCGGTTAATATGACCTGGAGGAAACTACTCGCGCACACACATATTTCTAGTTAAATCACTTTGGTTTTGTGGTACGTCCAAGGTTTTTCTTGATTTTAAAAATACTTTTTTTAATTATGTGTCCGAAATTCACAGTAAGTCTTAGTTTTTTGTTTATTTAATATTAATTTTGAAAATACAATTAAGTAACTGATAAAATGGCTGTATCCCTTAATAGATACGAAAAAAAAACACACAATAAATAGAAAAAAAATCGCAAAAAATATTTTGTTTTATTACTTAATAGCAAACATGGTAACGAAGAAAACGATTTCTATATGTAAGAGATCTATGGATAAATATAGAAGTTATGGCCCTCTGTAAAGGCAGAAAAATAAAAATAAAAAAAAAAATCTCGAAAAATCTCATAAAAGAAAGGATATTCTGTTCCAAAAATTGATTTTTTTTTGTTGGCACGAAAAAAAATCATTAAAACTAAAAAAAATGGAAAAATTATTTTGAAAAATATTTTTCGAAAATTCATGATTTTTTTAATTTTTGGTTAATCTCGCTAACAAATTATATAAAATAATATTTTATTTTGCCATAGCTTAACAAGACCTATTTGAAAAAATAACTAAAATGTAGAAGTTATGGCCCTGGACTAAATTAACTTCGTAAAAAATTATTTTTATACCCTCCACCTCCAGGATGGGGGTATACTAACTTTGTCATTCCGTTTGCAACACCATGAAATATGGACCTGAGACCCTATAAAGTATATATATTCTTGATCGTCATAAAATTCTAAGACGATCTAGCCATGTCCGTCCGTCCGTCTGTTGAAAGTACGCTAGCATCTAAACGAAAGGAGCTAGAACGTACAAATTTTCCATAAATGCGTCTTATAGTCGCAGATCGGTTGGGATTGAAATGGGGCGAAATCAGCCCAAAGGGATAAATTTTACCCTCACAAGGACTAAAAATACCCATAATAATCTCTAATATTTCAGCGTATTTAAGCAGTTTTGTTGAATATGTCTGTTTATATTTGCTTGATATTTGGTATGCGCATTCCCCTTATAGCAAAAACGTGCACCATAAAGTGATTCTTATTTGTAGTCACCCCCTACTGGGACAAAAAAGGGATAAAAATGGTACATATTAAACGACAACAACTAGAAACACGAAATTCGGTGTGTACATTCCTCTAATTGAGTAGATACATAATATAAAAGTATTTTTTCCAAATTCGTACTTTAAAAGGGTAAAATGGGAAAAGAGGGATAAAAATGGTACCAACCTAACGGCTGTTCCTAGAATAATGAAATTCGGTGTATACATTCCTCTGATTGCATAGACAAGTAAAATACACGGATTTTTCAAAATTCGTACTTTTTGGGGTTAAAATGAAAAAAGGGGATAAAAATAGTACCAATCAAATGACCGCAGCTAGAGTCATGAAATTCGGAGTATACATTCCTCTGAGTGTGTAGACACGGAAAATGGACGAATTTTTCGAAATTAGCACTTTCAAGGGATACAATGGTACAGAGGGATAAAAATAGTACCAACTAAACGACCACAGCTAGAATGATAAAATTCTATGTGCTTAGAACCGTCAAGGGGGTAAAAATGGTACCAACCAAACAGGCGCAGCTGGAATCATGGAATTCGGTGTATACATTCCTCTGGCTGCATAGACACGCAAAATTTTTTTCCAAATTCGTACTTTTTCTTTTACGGCAAAAATTGGTTGAATCATGAAGTTAGGCTATTTTGCACTATGTACGTCTGATAATGGATTTTTTTGTACTTTTGGAATTAAAATAGAATGAAAATACAACCAACTGTACCTCACACTATCTACCAATATTTATGGTATTTAAGCTTTTTGAAAATATAAATATAAGAATATTTATTTTTTGATTTGAAATAAATAATGGTTTGAAATAATTAGAATATTATATTTATTTATAAAATTATTTTTTCAATATTTGTTTTGGTTTGCCTATATTAAAAAAATTATATTTTCCTGTAATATTACTGCACTTCTATGAAAACCGAAAACCTCTGTGGAATGCAATCCATGGTGGAGGGTATATAAATTTCGGCCCGGCCGAACTTAACGCCGTTTTTACTTGTTTATATTAATTCTGAATATTGCCAACCTTTCTGTGAATCTTTCGTGATATTTATCAACATTTTCCATTTTTCTTATTTATATGGAAATTTTAATTTTTCGCAGCCCCAAAAATCTCATAAAAAATAGAAGAAATTAAAAAAAAAATTGTTCCAAAATATTTAAAAAAAAACAACATTTTTTGCTGGCACGGAAAAATCCACAAAAAATAGAAAAAATGTGGTAAAAAAATTTTGAAAAAAAACATAAAAATCTATTTTAATTTTTCCGCTAGAAATTCAAAATATTTCGTTTAGAATCTAAAAATCTTAATTGAAATTTAAAACTTTAATTGAATGTATTTTTTTTTTTAATTTGAAATCCACGCATTTGGGACAGTCTAAATGTGAATGCAGAAATAAATATAAAAATATAAGAAATAAATATGAAAATATAACCTTTCAGGTCATTTACAATTTGTTGAACTTTTTCTATTTTTTCACAACCCGGTTCATCTCTTTTGTATTTTTTTTCTTTTTATGATTTGTTTTTAATTTTTCCTCAGGACTGTCTCTTTTATATCATTTTTGTCCCTTTTATCATCTGTACTCAATTTGGGCCGTTTTTCCATGGCAACACCCATTTGGTCCCCATTTAGAACCACTTTCCTAGTACTACACACACATATATCTATAAAAACTCTCCCCTTTCTTTTAAGCTTCGGTCCTTTTTGTCCCTTTTCAGCCATTTGTATCATTTTCATGCCCTTTCCCCAGTGCTCATTATTAATTGTGTCCTTTGGACTTTTTTGCACCTTTTTATCTATTTCATCTTCGCATGCAAAATCTAAGAAACCTGATAACAATGTTCTAAAACCTCTTGTAGAAAATTGTTAATAGCTTAACCCGCAACCTTGATCCATAAAATTGTCGTTAACACTTTCGTGTCCGGTTCAACATACTTTCGTTTTTTTTCTGAGTGTATTCCCATTAACTGGGGTTGTTGTTGTTCCTCTTAACTGTTGGCAGTAAATCATATTAATGGGAGTAATTCTCTCTGTGGCATTAACATATCATTTGGCTTCGTCGTCTCCTTGGTTTCTTTCTTCTCCCTGTTCTTGTTTGCTTTCATTCTCAAGTTTTTTTCTTTATTGTTTCACCATCACAACACATGTTATTTATAAAATAAAAATACTCTCATCAGATATTTGAATTTTTCTATAACAAAAAAGAATCAAACAGACACATGCACACACAAAGCAAGCAGCAAACCCGTTTCCAGTTCTGTTATGAATTTTATTTCTCACTCAGCATTGACGCAGTTCCATCCGTCAAGTGATTAATACTGAGACAAAGACAACAATAAGACAATATGTTCAGAGCCATGTTAGTTAGTTCCATATATGGTCCAAATAGAAATCCGTCAATAAATAAATTTACAGTTTGTAAATTGTATTTGTTTTTAATTGTGTTGAGTTAAAGTGGTGTTTGAGGGGTATATGGCTCCTGAAATGTTAGAGTCACGGTTTCAATTGGAAAATATAAACTGAATTTTAATTTCCCGCTAGAAATTCAAAAGATTTCGTTTAGAATTGAAAAACGTCAATTGAAATTTTAAAACTTAAATTAAAATCAAAAATTTTCCAATTGAAATTAAAAAAAAAATAAATTTGAAAACAAAACTGTCTCAAATAGTCTAGTAGTAGTTTTAGAACATTATCAGGTTTCTTAGATTTTGTATGCGCGAGGGAAACAAATAAAATGTTGAGCACTCTAAAAGGTCATCAAAAGGATGGAAATGGGTATAAAGGAACAAAAAGGCCCGAAGCCTAAAAGAAAGGGGAGAGTTTTTTAGAAATAGTACAAGAAGTCAACCTGTACTACGTTGACGTGGAAAAAACGGCCCAAATTGAGTACTGATGATAAAAAGGGACAAAAATTCTAAAATAGACATCGCCCAGCAAAAACTCTCATTACCAAGTAATGTCGAGAATAAGGCAACACCAAAAAAATAAGTAGTGAAGGCACTACTTATTTTTCGGATCTGTTTCTAATTATTTTTATAAAGGGATTGTAAAAAAATAAGTACTACCACGCATGCTTACTAAAAATTGAGAAATAAGTACTTCCACGCACGCTTACGAAAAGTTAATAAATAAGTACTTCTAAACGAGTTGCAAAATAAGTGGCCTCAGGAAGATACAAAATAAGTCATTTTCTGATAACAAGCCAAATTATCCATAATGGGCTTAATAAGTGAAGAAAACAAAATTTCTATTAAATTATATATTTTGTATCGACTTGTTAACAATCTGAATACAGATTTTAGGGCTGTTTTTCTTTAAGTCCGAATAACTAAGCTGCTATTCTCTGACTCATTACAAAAATTTAGAAAATTAATTTTTTAAATCTGAATCATCTATGAAATTTAACTACTTATTTAAACCATTATAAGAAAGTAATTATTTCAGACATCAAAATAATGCCGGGCGTAACGAGCTATCATTACTAGGTAATGCTACAAATAATGAGGTGTCATTACCAAGTTTTTGCTGGGTCCCTGGGGAAAAATGGAAAAAAGTCATAAAAAGGAAAAAAATACAAAATAGACAGCAAAAATTTAATAAAATTGATCGTCAGCAAATTGTAAATGACCTGAAAGGTTAACAGACTTATATTTTCATAATTATTTCTTATTTTATATATTTATTTTTGTATCAATATTTACAATGTCCCAAAAGCATGGGTTTCAAATTGAAAATAAAAAAATTAAAACTTCAATTGAGTTTTTAAATTCTAAATGAAATATTTTGAATTTCTATCGGAACATATAAAATTAATTAAATTTTCAATTCAATTCAATCTCTGATTAGAGATAACCAATAGTTATAGATTGTTAACAGGCGGCAATATTTAAAAGTAACCGGGTGAAGTGTAAATTATGAGTATAGCGATAAAGAGGACCAAATGCGGCATAAAGACACACAAACTACACATAATAGAAAGATTTAGCTGTAATCGCAGGACACAACTGGTATAAAGAGAGGTAAAAGATGTTACATAAATTAAAAATGGAAAAAGTAACTAAGATTATTTTTTTGAAAAAATCATTTTTTTCTAAATTTTTAGAAAACAATATTTTTTCTCATTTTCTTATTTCTGAGATTTTTCGTGTCAACAAACAACTTTTTTAAACTCTTATAAATATAAGAAAATAGGTAAAGGGTGGCAGGCAGTATTTAAGAGTTGCGGGTTGAAATTTATTTATGAGAATAGGTATAAATGGGGAATGAAAATGTAACAAAATATATTTCCAAAATATTTTTTTTTTCATTTTTTCTATTTTAATGGATTTTTAGTGCCAATAAAAAAAGTTTTTTGATAAAATAAATTTTTGAAACAAAATATTTTTTCTGATCTTTTTGGGGCTGTGAAAAATTCCATTTTTTTTATAAAAAATAAGGAAAATGGAAAAAGTTGATAAATATCACGAAAGATTCACAGAAAGGGTGTCAATATTCAAATTTAATTTCAATTTTTGGAACGAAATATTTTTTCTGACTTTCCTGCTCTTTTTATGAGATTGTTGGGGCTGTGAAAAATTCCATTATTTTTTTCATAAAAATAAGGAAAATGGAATAAGTTGATAAATATCACGAAATTTTAAAATTAACGGGGTGAAGTGTAAATTATGAGAATAGGGATAATAGGAACAAATAAAAAATTTAACAAAATATTTTTGTCCGATTTTTGGCAACAAATTTTTTTTCACAATTTGTGGAACAAAATTTGTTTAAATGTTTAAAAAAAATGGGGGAAAAATGTAACAAAATATTTTTTCTATTTTTATGGATGTTTTCGTGCCACCAAAAATATTTGTTTTTTTTTTTTTTTAAAAAAAAAAAACAATTTTTTCTCAATTTTATAAATATATAAAATTTCAAAAATTGAAAAGAAATATTTTTTTTGTTTTTTTTTTTTTGTAATAGCCAAGATTCTATCGAAGAAAACGACGTCTATATGCAAGAGATTTATAGAAAAATGTAGAAATTATGACACTCTTTGTAGACGTACAAGATTTTTTGACCAAAAAAATTAAAGAAATCATTATTTTTCCAAAAATGTTTTTCGGCTACAACGAGAGTCATAACTTTTACATTTATCCGTAGATCTTTTACATATAAATATCGTATTATTATTAATTAAATTAAATGTTAGCTATTAAAAAATAAATATTTCTTCTATTTTTTTTTTTGGAACAAAATATTTTTTTTTTATTTTAAATAAAATAAATGGGGGAAAAATAAAGCAAAATATTTTTCCCCATTTTTATTTCTATTTTTATGGTTGTTTTCATGCCACCAAAAATATTTGTTTTTTTTTGGAAAAAAACATTTTTTTCTCAATTTTATAAATATATTAAATTTCAAAAATAGAAAAAAAAATTGAAAAGAAATATTTTGTTTTATTTTGTAATAGCCAAGATTATATCGAAGAAAACGACGTCTATATCCAAGACATCTATAGAAAAATGTAGAAGTTTTGACACTCTTTGTAGAATTTTTGACCAAAAAATTAAAAAAAAAAATCATTATTTTTCCAAAAATGTTTTTCGGCTACAACGAGAGCCACAACTTTTACATTTATCTTTTTACATATAAATATCGTAAAAATAAAATAAAATATTTTTTTTTTCAATTTTATGTGGTTCTTCGGGTCAGCAAAAAATGATTCCTTCGAAAAAAGATACATTTTTTTAAACTGTTCCAAATCTACCGTTTCTATGTGAAAGTGAAATTCGCATCTTTGCAGCTATCGTATCACTTTTTTTCAATTTTCAGATTTTTTTCGGTTCAGCAAAAATTAGAAAAAAAGTATTTTTCTCATTTTTACCACCTTTTCTATGTAAAAGTGAATTTATAGCCAACATAATTACCTTTAATTGCACATATAAACGGTTGTTATAGGACTTATATTTCCAAAATGAGAGTACAAATATTGAAGGTATATATATATATAAAATATATAATTTTTTTGTTTTTTTTTTTTTTTTTATGAAACGGAATGCCTCAATGTACACAAAAAAAAAAAAACAATTTTTTAGGCCTCGAATTCAAAATTTTAATATTTTGGTTTTAAGAAAAATGGTTGACATGTTCGAAATCATGATCGTGGTAGTCTGCAGCCAAGTAATAAATGCCATTTGTAAATAAATTTGCATTCGATTAAATATAGATGCAAAATGGTCTTGAGCCAGGACAATGGAATTTTTATAAAAAAATTAAAAAAAATAAATATTCATACAAAAAATAATTTTTAGGCCTCGAAACTAATTTTTTTTTCTTGCTTTTCGGAAAATTCGAAAATTGGAATTTTAATAAAAAATTAAAAAATAAATAACCATAAATAATTTTTGTGTTGATTTTATGAATCGGAATACCTCAATGCACAAAACAAATATTTTTTAGGTCTCGGCGATTTTTCTTTATTTTCGTTTTAAGAAAATTCGAAAGTTGGAATTTTAATAAAAATTAAAAAAATAAATATTCATAAATATTTTTTGTGTGTTTTTTATAAAAAAATAAATATTCATAAATATTTTTGGTGTTGATTTTATGACTCGGAATACCTCAATGCACACAACAAATATTTTTTAGGTCTCGCAGATTTTTTTTATTTTTTTGTTTCAGAAAATTCGAAAATTGGAATTTAAAAAAAATAAAAATAATAAATATTCATAAATATTTTTTGTGTTGATTTTATGACTCTGAATACCTCAATGCACACAACAAATATTTTTTAGGTCTCGGTGATTTTTCTTTATCTTATGTTGAGAAAATTCGCTTCTAATTTTATGAATCTAATTTATATTTTTTTAATTTATTATATTTTTTATTTATTATATTTTCTATTTTTTTAATTTATTATATTTTCTATTTTTTAATTTATTATATTTATTATTAATATACCAAAGGTTTATCAAATTCTCATTTTTATAATTTAACTGAGATTTTTCTTTGAGTGTTCTCATAGAGTAAATAATAAATGTGAGTAATATTGGACACCAAAAACATTCAGTCAGACATACATATGAATCGACATTTCTATTTCTACAACAAAAAGAAAGTTTTTAACAGTGTTTCTTCTTTCTTCTTCTTTTTCCACTACTTCGCCAGTTTTCTGTTTCTATTTCTAATTTTCTTTCTTCTGAAATTTGCATAATATTTTAGATTCTTGGGAGCGAAAGCACAAGAGTGGTGGAGAAAGAAAAAAACAACAAATAGAAAATTCAAATAGAAACTAGATTAATTAATTTACAATTGATTTTCACTTTTACGTTGTCAATTAAAGAATCAAAGAAAAAGACAAGAAAACACAAATTAATTTTTAAAATTGAATTCAAATGGAAAACATTGAATGATGAACCAAATTGAAATCGTATAGCCAGAATGGAGTACGTTGAAGTAGCCACAAACGAACATTGATTATGGCAAAATTGTAATTGAAGAACGTCTCAAAAGTAACCACATCAAAAAACAGCAACACCCACCTAGAAATGTCATCACGATACGCATGATTATGATGATGATGATCATCATGATCATGACTATGGTGGTGACAAGACAAGTGTGTGTGACGGGCGGGGCTACCCATATTTTATAGTGACATTTATTGTTCAAATTTCGGTTTAAATTTAGTTGACTTACGTCAGATTTGTTATAGTTTTTTTTTTTGCCATCATTGTGGTGTCGTCGTTATTGCGGTGTTCGTTTTTTTTTTTGCTCTGATGGTCAAATTCAAGTTTCTGTTGGCTGGCTTTATTATCATACAAATATCAAATACAGCAAAAAACCTGCAAACATTTAATTAACATATGCGAAATATGGCCGAAATTGAAACAAAGAGTCCCACCATTCACGTCGCATTATAATGGAACTGTTAAAAAATTTGCGCAGAAATTAAAACTCGCATCCTTTCTAAAACGCCCCGCACACACACAAAGTGGGACAGGGAAAGGAGAAGATGTGCTGGGTATTTGGTAAACGGTCCAATTTTATATACATTTATTTAAATTATTTTTATTTTTCCAAGTGGATTACCTCACTTGTCCAAGAATATTGGCCAACAGCTCATGTGGGAGGGTTGTATGGACATTTGTGTTACTTTTTTATTTATTGTTTTTTTTTCATTTCCAACAACTTTCCTTATTTGTGTGTGTGTGGCCTTACATAATTCACTCATATCTTTTAATACTAATTTTACATTTAATATGTCACAAACTAGAGTTTTTATAAAATCGTTCATATGCAAATAAAATCTCGAAATGTCGTAAGAAATGATTCAAATATTTATTTGGAATCATTTCAATGATACAGAAAAAAAAATAAAGAAACTTGAAATATTTAAAAAACCACATATCGCACTCAACCACTAGAGGAGGTGTTAAGCTCGACTGGACCATTTTTATCCCTTTTTCATGATTTTGGCATTAAAATACGCAAATGGAAAGATCTATTTAATTTGAGCCTCTAAGCAGTCAGATCGTCACACCATGAATTTCATAATATAAGCTGCAGCCATTTGGTTGGTACCATTTTTATCCCCTTTTGCCCCATTTGGCCCAATAAGGGCACACATTTCGAAAAATCTCGTTATGTTACACTGTACAAAGTGAAAAGGATTTAATGCACCAAATTTCATGATTTCAGCCGTTTGATCGGTACCATTTTTATCCCTCTTTTCAAATTTTTACTTTGTAAAATAAAAAAATACGAAAAGTCTCTTTGTTTTATTTGTCAATAGGGAGATTTGATTGGTAAAATTTTTATCCCCCTTCGCCCCATTTTGCCTCTAAAATTAGTATTTTCGAAAAATCACTTTATCTTGCGCATCTAAGTATTTTAAGCTGCTGCTGCCATTTAGTTGGTACCATTTTTATCCCCATTTAGATGTACACAACGAATTTCATGTTTTCGCAAATTTTGCTAGTAAAATTTTTATCCCTTTTTTCACATTTTACCTCATAAAAAATCACGAATTTCAAAAAATCTCTTTGTTTTACTTAGTTTTACTTTGGACTTAGTTTTTACTTTACTTTGGACTTAATTGGTACCATTTTTATCTCCCTTCTCCTCGTTAGGATATAAACACCCAATTTCATGATTTCACGCAATTCTCTTCAATTTCTCCAATTTCTCTTTTCACATTTCAAAAATCTCTTTGTTTTACTTGTCAATAAGGAGATTTGGTTGGTACTATTTTTATCCCCCTTCTCCCAGTTTGGATGTACACACAGAATTTCATGATTTCACCGGTTTGGTTAGTTTCTCCCTTTTCACATTTCAAAAATCACTTTGTTTTACTTCCCATTTGGGGGACTTGGTTAGTACCATTTTTATCCCTTTTTCCCCATTTGGATGTACACACAGAATTTCATAATTTCATCCGTTTTGTTAGTATCTCTCTTTTCACATTTCAAAAAAACTCTTTATTTTAGTTGTCAATTTGGGTATTTTATTGGTACCATTTTTATCCCCATTTGCCCGTAAAAGTAGAAATTTCGAAGTCTCTTTATGTGGCACATCTACGCACTCCGTGGAATGAACACATCGAATATCATGTTTTCAATTGTTTAGTTGGTACCATTTTTATCCCTATTTGCCCTCACACTCTAATTTTTCAAATTTCTTGTGAATATAAAATAGAAATCTTCAACTAAAAATAAAAATTTTGGGTCCGAGACGTTAAAATTTATATATTGAGGCATACTGATCCCTAAAATCTGTATACAAAAATATATGGACAATTTTTTAAATTAAATAAATATTTTTTTTTTCACTAAAATTCCAATTTTCACTCACATTTGGGAAATGCAAGTCCGTTAACATCCGCTTATATGTTTAATTAATGTTATTTGTGATGGCTTCAAATGTTGCGAATTTCACATAAAAAAAGTGGTTTATAAAAAGTCTACAAAAATTGAGACAAAACTTTTTTAAAAAAGTTGTTTATAAAAAGTCTAAAAAATTTGAGACAAAACTTTTTTTTTTTTTAAAAGACTCTAATGTTTCGACAAATATGCTGTTTCAGCAGACAAAGTGTGCTGTTTAATAAAACAAAGTCTGGTGTTTTAGCCAACAAAGTCTGCTGTTTCAGCAAAACAGTCTGCTGTTTCAGCAAAAAGTCTGCTGTTGTAGCCAACAAAGTCTTCTGATTCAGCAAACAAAGTCTACCTCCGATCAAAGTCTTAGATTCGGTAAACAAAGTCTGCTGTTTCAGCAAAAAGTCTGCTGCTGTAGCCAACGAAGTCTTCTGATTCAGCAAACAAAGCCTACCGTTCCTCCGATCAAAGTCTGCTGTTTCAGCAAAAAGTCTGCTGTTTCAGCAAAACAGTCTGCTGTTTCAGCAAAAAGTCTGCTGTTGTAGCCAACAAAGTCTTCTGATTCAGCAAACAAAGTCTACCTCCGATCAAGGTCTTAGATTCGGTAAACAAAGTCTGCTGTTTCAGCAAAAAGTCTGCTGCTGTAGCCAACGAAGTCTTCTGATTCAGCAAACAAAGCCTACCGTTCCTCCGATCAAAGTCTTAGATCCGATAAACAAATTCTGCTGTTTCAGCAAACAATGTCTGCTGTTTGAGCAAACAAAGTCTTCTGTTTCAGCAAACAAAGTCTGTTGTTTGAGCAAATAAAGTATGTTGTTTGAGCAAACAAAGTCTGCTGTTTGAGCAAACAAAGTCTGCTGGAACAGATAACAAAGTCCGAGCTTTCAGAATATAATGTCTACTATTTAATGAAATAATGTCTGCTGTTTTAGCCAACAAAGTCTGCTGTTTCAGCAAACAAAGTCTGATGTTGTAGCCAACAAAGTCCGCCGATTCAGCAAAGAAAGTCTACCGTTCCAACAATCAAAGTCTTAGATTCGGTAAATAAAGTCTGATGTTCCAACAAACAAAGTCAGCTCTTTCAGCAAATTAAATTAGTCAATTCAGCAAACAATGTCTGATTTACTGTAGCGCCATGAATGTAAATTTGGATCTATTGGGTTTGAAAGTTAAGTTATTTTCTAGGAAAATCCATGAATATTTTTTCATATTATACACAATTTAAATTTTCTATTTATATTTTAATATTCAAACTTACAACTTTATCAAAAGTTCGCAAACAATGGAACAATTTTTAAAATTAATATTAAGCACTCTTGGAGATAAATCGATTTTGGATATCTTGGTACTCTTATAAATAAATTTGAACCAAACGATATCCAATTATGTTAGAGAACGAGCATCTCAAAAATTGAGAATTTTAGAAAAAAAAAAAAATATAAAAAATAAATAAAATTGAAAAAAAATTGAAAAAAATCATCGAATTTAAATTTTTTTATTAGATATTAGATATGCACACAAAAAACATAATACATTTTTTATAAATCCAAACTGCAATTAATTATAAATTAATAGTATTTCAATAACTGTTACACACACGCATACATTCATTATCTAATACAGAATTATGGGTATGTAATGACTCATGACCGTATACCAATGTATATATTCTAGATATACTCATTTTTGAGATTCCTTCTTCAACATTTGCCACAAGCACACATATCGTGCAACACACACGCGGTAAAAGTCTTTCAACCAAAACAAAACCAATTTTATAATAAAATACCTAAACACACACACTCATACATATATATGAAAAATTAACTATAAATGTATGTATATACATTTATATTATAATAATTAAAATAATATACATACAGACACGGCCATATCTCATTTTTGGCCACAAAAGCCCCCCGAAATAAATTCAAAGCCCCCCAAAACTGACCTCACCTAGTTTTATGTGTCACTCACACACACAAATAAGCCACTCACTATTCACCTGCTACATTCGCATATCGGCAACACACACACCTGACTGTTATTTAAGCCAAACAATTTAAACATTTTAACCAAAAACAAAAAAGGTTTGGAATTGTTTTAAGCAAAAACACCCAGAAAAATATTAAAGCCACCATTACCAACACATGGTGCGAACTCCGTCCGGACACTCTCTTTCTCTCTATTGTGCTCGCAAAATTCAAGGTATATTTGGCCAAATTGTTGGCGCTGCCAAAAAGGCGAGTTTTACATATCACTTTGGTACAAACATTTTAATTTGGCTAAAAGACTGAAGTCGTCATAGCTTTGTATTGGTATTTGCCCAGCAGCAAGAAACTAAGCAAACCCCAAAAATTTGAATTAGTGACCGACCTAGTCCAAGAGTAAGTGAGTGACTGAGTGCGTTGTTGTTGGCCTAAAGGGCTAATGCGATTATGACCTCACGGCGACGGCCATTAATTTCGTTGGAAACTACATTCCTAGAGTTGTCTGTGGTAGTGTTGGCGCTGTAAGTAAATTTTATTTGATGTCCCAGAAGAAATCATTAGTTTCATGAATTAATGAGGAATTCGCTAGAAACATGACGAGAGCCGGCCTACGCATGAAAGAGAAATTTTGCGTTTGGCGGGATGGAGGGAAAGAAATGGGTGGTTTCCTTTAAAATAAAGATGAGAAATTGAGTGGTTTTGAAATTAAATAGGCTTTAATATGTGTATTTAGCACTTAATTAACAAAATATGGCAAACAAAGTCTGCTGTTTCAACAAACAAAGGCTGCTGTTTCAGCAAACAAAGGCTGCTGTTTGAACAAACAAAGTCTGCTGTTTCAGCAAATAAAATATTATGTTTCCGAAAACAAAACCTGCTACTGTTTCAGCAAACACAGTCTGCTGTTTAGAAGAACAAAGTTTTCTTTTTCAGCAAACAGAGTCTGTTGTCTCAGCAAACAAAGTCTTCTGTTTCAGCAAATGAAGTCTGCTGTTACAACAAACAAAGTCTGCTGTCTTATGAAACAAAGTCTGTTGTTTCAGCAAACACAGCATGCTGCCTAAGCAAACAAAGTTTGATGCCTCACCAAACAAAGTCTGCTGTCTCAACAAGCAAATTCTGTTGTCTCAGCAGACAAAGTTTGCAATCTCAATAAACAAAGTGTTATATCAGCAAACAAAGTCTGCTATTTCAACAAGCAAATTCTGCTGTTTTGATAAACAAAATATTGAGTTTCAGAAATCAAAGTCATTTGTTTCAGCAAACAAAGTCTGTTGTCTCAGCAAATAAAGTATATTGTCTTAGCAAACAAAGTCTGCTGTCTCAGCAAACAATATCTGCTATTTTAAAAAGCAAAATCTGCTGCTTTGAAAAACAAAATATGCAGTTTCAGCAAACAAAGTTTGATGTTTCAGCAATCAAAGTCTTTGGTTTCGGCAAATAAAGTCTATTGTCTCAGCAAACAAATTATGTGGTTTCAGCAAACAAAGTCTGTTATTGCAGCAAACAAAGACTGTTGTCTCAGGAAATAAACTTCTATTGTCTTAGCAAACAAAGTCTGCTGTCTCGGCGAACAAAGTCTGTTGCTTCAGCAAACAAAGTCTGTCTCAGCAAACAAAGTCTGTTGTGTCAGAGAACAAAGTCTGCTGTTCCATGAAACAAAGTCTGTTGTTTCAGCAATCAAAGTCTGCTGTCTAATCAAGAAAAGTTCGTTGTTTCAGCAAACAAAGTCTGCTGTTCCATAAAACGAAGTCTGTTGTTTCAACAAACAAAGTCTGCTGTCTCAGCAAACAAAGTCTGCTGTTTCAGCAAACAAAGTTATTTAATTCAAAAAACAAAGTCTGCTATTTTATTAAACTTGAAAGGAGTTATTCAAGTCCTACACCACAGGGTATAATGACTTTTTTGTTTATTTTGTGTTCGTTTACAGTGCTTTGCGAATGCATTCGAATTCTGCACATGAGCCAACCCCCAGCTCAAATCATTAACAGTATCTATAAATTTTAATTAAAAAAGTTCCCATTATTCATATATATATATAAGTACTTATGAGTACATTTTCCGTAGATTACAATGTTTCTAAATAAATGTTAAAGCAGCCTTATCATTTTCCGAATCTTATCTAAAATCATGTCACTAGAAAAAAATATGAAACTTTTTGCAGGTGGCTGGGCTTGCAAGCACAGAATCGACACATGCAATAGATAAGCTGAATAGAATAGAGAAGTGCATTTGGCGACTTTTCCCATTTAGTTTTCCGAGTTTTCCACTGTCACCACACCACCTCGTCATCGACGCATTCTAGGCATCATCACATTAGTGGGCTAGGTGCGGGTATGTAAGTTTGCCTCAATTAGAATAATTACCACTTCCCTAGGCAGTACTTTGTCCATGCGTGGTTGTGTGTGTTTGTGTGGAAAAGTATGGCCCAAATTAAATTTGTTGGAAAGAACCAACCGTTCATCCAACGCAAACCATTTTATTTAAATAGTGTCACGTACACGAACGTAACGTAAATACGGTGTACGTGCGTGCGTACGTGAATGTGTCTATGAACTCCTCCCATTCCCATTCGTGCCGAAATAAAATTCCATTCGGTCACAAGGAAGGTGGGTGGGGAAAAAGCAAAGAAAATGAAAATTACATTAGGGAAGGTAAGGGAACAAAAATTACGATTGTACTCGAACTTACTCATCGCCCAAAGAAAACTGAACAGGTGTAACAATCGAGTCCGTCCATCTACATTTTGTAATTCAAACATTTTTATAACGACGTCATACACGTCCACCGCGCACTTTGAGGACAGTTGTTAGGGTATGACATGCCATAGCCTTTTTTACAACTCCCACTTTAAAAACACAGGCCGTGTCGTCTAAATATGACATTTGCTTGTGTTCTATTTCTATTTCCGCCTCTATTGTGTCCGTGTGACATATGAACTCAAAGGATATGAATGTTGGCTTGGATTCCTTAATAGGGATAATTAGAGTTTTCGCATGATACGAAAACTGTAACGACGACTCCAAATGAGTGCAAAGTGAGTTTACAGTAGAATGTTTCAAAGAATTAATAATAAATAAGAAATATAATAATAATCCAACAGAGTTTTTTGTTGCGGAAAATAATGTCCGCAAACAACGTTTGATACACCCACAAACAAAATCTGCTATATCAACAAACAAAGTGTTTTGTCTGCAAAGTCTGCTGTTTTGGGAAACAACGTTTGTATTTTGGCAACCAAAGTCCACTGTTTCAGTAAATTAACGTCTGCTGTTTCAGCAAATGAACTCTTCTATATCACCAAACGAAGACTGCCATATCAGCAAACGAAGTCTGCTTTTGCAGCAAATAAAGCCTCCTGTTTTAGCAAATAAAGGCTACTGTTTCAGTAAACAATGTCCTCATGTTTATCAAAAGAAGTCTGCTGTTTCAAAACCCAAAGTCTGCTGTTTCAAAACCCAAAGTCTGCTGTTTCAGCAAACGAAGTTTGCTTTTGCGGCAAATCCTCCTGCTTTAGCAAATAAATCCTCCTGTTTTAGCAAATGAAGGCTACTGTTTCAGTAAACAAAGTCCTCAATTTTATCAAAAGAAGTCTGCTGTCCAAAAATCCAAAGTCTGCCGTTTCAGCAAACGAGGTGTGCTATATCAGCAAACGAAGTCAGAACACAAAGTCTGCTGTTTCAGCAAACGATGTCTGCTATTTCAGCAAATGAACTCTGCTATATCAGCAAACGAAGTCTGCATTTTCGGCAAAATATAGCCTCATGTTTTGGCAAACAAAGTCTGTTGTTTTAGCAAACAACTTCCACTGTTTCATTAAATAAAGTCCGCTGTATCAGCAAAAGCTATATTAACAAACAAATACTTCTGTTTCGGCAAACAAAGTCTTTTGTTTTAGCAAATAAAGTCTAATGCTTCAACAAACAAATTCCGCTGTATCAGCAATCGAAGTCTGCTATATTAATAAGCAAATACTTCTGCGTCGGCAAAAAAGTGTATTGTTTCAGAAACTAAGTTATGTTTGCTGAAGCAACATAAGCCTTTTCAGAAAAAAATCAAGCAAGATCTGATGATTCAGCACAAGAAGTCAACCAACAAAGTTTGCTATTTCAACAAACAAGGCCTGCTGTTTTAGCAAACGAAGTCTGCTGTTTCGGGAATTAAAATTTACTATTTCAGCAAACAACGTCTGTTGTTTCAGTAAACAAATTCTGCTGTTTCAGAAAACAAAGTCTGCTGTATCAGCAAACGAAGTCTGCTATATTAATAAGCAAATACTTCTACGTCGGCAAAAAAGTCTATTGTTTCAGAAACTAAGTTATACTGCTTCAGCAAACATAAGCCTTTTCAGAAAAAATTCTGATGATTCAGCACAAGAAGTCAACCAACAAAGTTTGCTATTTCAACAAACAAGGCCTGCTGTTTTAGCAAACGAAGAGAATTAAAATTTACTATTTCAGCAAACAACGTCTGTTGTTTTAGTAAACTAATTCTGCTGTTTCAGAAAACAAAGTCTGCTGTATCAGCAAACGAAGTCTGCTATATTAATAAGCAAATACTTCTACGTCTGCAAAAAAGTCTATTGTTTCAGAAACTAAGTTATACTGCTTCAGCAAACATAAGCCTTTTCAGAAAAAATTCTGATGATTCAGCACAAGAAGTCAACCAACAAAGTTTGCTATTTCAACAAACAAGGCCTGCTGTTTTAGCAAACGAAGAGAATTAAAATTTACTATTTCAGCAAACAACGTCTGTTGTTTCAGTAAACAAATTATGCTGTTTCAGAAAAAAAAGTCTGCTGTATCAGCAAACGAAGTCTGCTATATTAATAAGCAAATACTTCTACGTCGGCAAAAAAGTCTATTGTTTCAGAAACTAAGTTATACTGCTTCAGCAAACATAAGCCTTTTCAGAAAAAAATCTGATGATTCAGCACAAGAAGTCAACCAACAAAGTTTGCTATTTCAACAAACAAGGCCTGCTGTTTTAGCAAACGAAGAGAATTAAAATTTACTATTTCAGCAAACAACGTCTGTTGTTTTAGTAAACTAATTCTGCTGTTTCAGAAAACAAAGTCTGCTGTTTTAGCAAAGAAAGTCTGCTGTTTTAGCAAACAAAGTCTGCTGTTTTAGCAAACAAAGTCTGCTGTTTTAGCAAACAAAGTCTGCTGTTTTAGCAAACAAAGTCTGCTGTTTTAGCAACCAATGTCTGTTGTTTTAGCAACCCATGTCTGCTGTTTAGGCAAACAAAGTCTGTTTTTTTTCAGTAAATGAAGTCTTCTATTTCAGTAAACGAAGTGTGCTGTTTCTGCAAAAAAAGTCTGCTACTCTAGCAAACAAAGTCTACTGTTTCCACAAACAAAGCAAACGTCTCCCCAAGGACTAATCTAATTATCCACATTTTTGTCTATTTAGGTTCCTCATCTAAACTGATGAACTTGTCGTAATCATCTTAAAACGTCAGATTATTTAAATTAAAGGCATTAAGTAAAACATCCCATGAGCCAGGCATTCCACGGCAACACCCTCAACACCTTCCCCACCACCCCTTGACATGAGGGTGTTATAATAAATACAAGTGTATTGCAATTTCACAAAAAATGGAAATAATCCATTAGTCATGCAACCGTGGCGCGCGTCATGCATTCATTCATAGGACGACAGAGACATGTCGTATGGAAAATGCTCGGATGTTTGGCACTCAAATAGATCTGCTGCCTCGCGTTGCACTTTGTTTTGGTTTTAATATAAATCATGTCGTATTATTATCGATTTTTGTGTCATCATCAGCAGTTGGCAAATGTTATGAGCACTCACTCGTAGTATGTGGTTAAATCACATTTTATAGCCTCCACCTAAAAAGTACATGGATATTTCTGCTGGCCTTCTCAGGGGGTTTCTTGGACTAATGGGTTAATAATTCGCCACATCATGAGTGAGTTATGAACTCGAACCACATTTTCTATACAATTTGTTAATGGTTGTTTTATTTATTTATGTACATTGTGTGTGATAAGTTTTTTCTTTTGTTAAAAAAAGGAAATATTAAAAAAAGTAAATAAAGTTGTTCGTTTTCTAGGGGTTTCTGGTAGGACAAGACCACACCATTTCATGGAACATGCCTTTAAGGCTCTCTCTCTGTATCTGACAAGTTCTATTTGATTAAAACAAACAACCCAACCCTTTCGTCGAAAGAAAGAAAGTTTTCTTTCTGTTGGTTTTTTTCTTTTAGTTTTATCATTTCATGTCGTTTCATTGGTTATGGCCTTGAACTTTTCTCCCTCAGTGTGATATTGTGTGGTGCACTCGAGGAAAAATTGCATAAATATATAGAAATAAAATCAAAAAGAGTCTTTGCAAATTGCTGTAAAATGGGACTGATAAATGGGATTGAATATATTTGTTGGATTTACTCATTTTTGGTTTTGTTAGAGCACTTTGGCAGATTAGTGCTCCTTGATATATAAATATAAAATCAGGAAATGGTCTTACAAACTGCTGTAATTCCAGCTAAATTGGTTAGTTTGAATATTTTTGTAAGATTTGCAGGATTTACTCACTTTAGGTTTTGTTAGAGCACTTGTTCACTAACGAGACTTTCAGCTTGTTGACTATCTTTCTGACTTTTCTCTCTGAGTGTATTGAACCCTTCACACCCTGGCGAGAGTACCTACACTCCCATTTAGCATGTTTATCAACGACATTTTTCCATATTCTTTTCATTCGTGTGCTCGTTACACTTTCCCCCTTACCTCCCCATCCTTGCCCGCAACCGAGCAACTGAATGAAAGGGCGGTCGAACGAATGGACGGACGAACGGAAGTTTACATTTGATATTCCCACTTTGAGTGAAATAAAAGTGTCCTACAACAAACCAAGTAATCAGGAAAACCAACAATGGAATGGAACGGCACCGGCAATAATGAATGAATATCGATTTACAATTTACTCCCACGTACTCGTGCATGCGTGGAAATCCCTTAGACTTGCGTGGGGCACCCTTACCTTGGGTAGGTTCAAGGTGTGTCATTACCCTACCAGAATTATAGGCAAATTTGTTAAAGTTCATATGTACCCGAATATTTAAGAGGAGTTTGGGAGGGAAAATGTACTCGCGTTCCTACGGATAAATACGCATAACCTTCACTGAGGTTATGGGTTTTTATCAATATTTTGTGTTTTTGGTGGTTCTAGGTCTGTTTGGGAATCGAAACACATTGTAGTCGTCCGTCTGCCAGGTATGTTTGTACATGTGGATGTTTTAATGGTAATTTACGCTGTCAATATTTATTGTCTAAACATATTGGGTATTTGTTTGAGAACTTTTTTTTGGGGGGGGAAGGTTTTGATTAACATTTTGGTGAGTGACCAGTTGGAAGGCCTTTAAGCCTATTCAAGTTCAACTTTGTTGTGCCCAGAATCAAGGATTTCGATAGTCCTTGTTGTCTTAGAGGCAATTGAACTGTTGAAGTTGGTAGCTCAATACATTTGATATTCAAACTGAAGGGTTTCGTAAATTTTAGTAGAATTCGTTGATTATCGCATTTATTCAGACAATCAGCTGAAATGCCTTCAGATATTTAAACGATTATTGGGCAGATTGTCTTAGCGTTTGACAGCCAATACTGCGCATTGCCTGCAATTTCAAATAAGCTCTACAGTTTTAATAAATAGTCTGCAGTTTCAGCAAACAAAGTCCGCTGTTTCAGAAAACAAAGTCTGCTATTTCAGCAAACCAAGTCTGCTGTTTCAGAAAACAAAGTCTGCTGTTTCAGAAAACAAAGTCTGCTGTATCAGGAAACAAAGTCTGATGTATCAGCAAACAAAGTCTGTTGTATCAGCAAACAAAGTCTGCTATATCAGCAAACAAAGTCTGCTGTATCAGGAAACAAAAGTATGATGTATCAGCAAACAAAGTCTGCTGTTGTAGCAAATAAAGTCTGTTGTTTCAGCAAAAAAGTCTGCTATATCAGCAAATAAAAATCTGCTGTGTCAGCATATAAAGTTTGCCTCATCAGCATATAAAGACTGCTGCATCAGCATATAAAGTCTGTTGTTTCAGCAAACAAAGTCTGCTGTTTCAGCAAACAAAGTCCGCTGTTTCAGAAAAACAAAGTCCGCTGTTTCAGAAAACAAAGTCTGCTGTATCAGGAAACAAAGTCGGATGTATCAGCAAACAAAGTCGGATGTATCAGCAAACAAAGTCTGCTGTTGTAGCAAATAAAATCTGTTCTTTCAGCAAAAAAGGCTGCTATATAAGCAAATAAAAATCTGCTGTATCAGCATATAAAGTTTGCCTTATCAGCATATAAAGTCTGCTGCATCAGCATATAAAGTCTGTTGTTTCAGCAAACAAACTCTGCTGTTTCAGCAAACCAAGTCTGTTATTTCAACTAGCAAAGTCTGATATTCCAGCGAATAAAGTCAGCTATATCTGCAAACAAAGACTGCTATATCAGCAAATAAAATAGGCTGTATCAGCAAACAAAGTCTGCTGTGTCAGCAAACAAAGTTCGGTGTATCTGCAAACAAAGTCTGCTGTTGTAGCAAATAAAGTCTGTTCTTTCAGCAAAAAAGGCTGCTATATCAGCAAATAAAAATCTGCTGTATCAGCATATAAAGTTTGCCTTATAAGCATATAAAGTCTGCTGCATCAGCATATAAAGTCTGTTGTTTCAGCAAACAAACTCTGCAGTTTCAGCAAACAAAGTCTGCTATTTCAGCAAACCAAGTCTGCTGTTTTAGCAAACAAAGCCCGCTGTTTCAGAAAACAAAGTCTGCTGTATCAGGAAACAAAGTCTGATGTATCAGCAAACAAACTCTGCTGTTACAGCAAACCAAGTCTGTTATTTCAACTAACAAAGTCTGATATTTCAGCGAATAAAGTCAGCTATATCTTCAAACAAAGGCTGCTATATCAGCAAATGAAATATGCTGTATCAGCAAACAAAGTTTGGTTTATCAGCAAACAAAGTCCGCTGTTTCCGCAAAAGAAGGCAGCTATTTCAGCAAAAAAGGCAGCTGTTTCAGCAAACATAGCTATATCACCGAATAAAATCAGCAAATTAAATCTGTTGTTTCAGCAAACAAAGTCTGTTATTGCAGTAAACGAAGTCTTATGTTGAAGCAAACAAAGTCTGCTGCTTCACGGAACAAATTCAGCTGTTTCGCCAAACAAACAAAGTCTACAGTTTCGGCAAACAAAGTCCACCGTTGCAGCAAAATAAGTTTGTTGTGACAGCCAGCAACAGTCGGACACTGACCGAGATTTTAGCGAACTAAATATGAGAGATTTTTCGTCACAAGACAGGCTCGGAAGGTTTTTTCTCACATGAAATTTATGTGAAATGCCTTGAGGATTCTCTGAATGGAATGGAATTTAGACAACATTTTTTGAAAGGTAATGATTTGTTTGAACGACTTTTCCTGTGCCCCGGTTGTTAGGCCAAACATCTGTTTGAAGTTGGTATAGAAAATCTGATGAAAACGTCACAAATCTGTGGCAATTTTTGAATTTTTGATCAGTCCTGAATACGTACGTGACAAGACGTACTTATTCGCTTACGCTAGTTTGACCATTCTTCAGACCGAAATCGTTCAGAAAACTTCTTCAGAATTTTCTTTACAAATCCCAGACAACTCAATGTCCTCCTACGTTCGGCTGTCATAACATAGTCATAAGAACTGAAAACTCGTTCTGATCTTCTGAGCAAATACGAAAGTAATTATTCACGGGTTATTTGCTATTCAGGAATATTTTGCTGAGAATCCTTTACACGTGTGTATATCAAATACAAATAATTCCACTAACATTAGCGAAGGGACAAGGAAGAGCTTCTCTACTTTAAAGCGCTATGAGTGATATAATTTTAGAACTCCACTGTTTATATCCAGTCTCGAACTAAACTTACTAAAGCATTTTTAAGAGAAGTTTTACAGTTTTACAAGTTTTTTGAAGTGTAAACGCCACTGAATAAAGTCTGTTCGTATCCAATATGAACCGGCCAGTTTCTTCCCTATATTTGTCCAACAAAAACAAGTACCATTTACATACCAGGTAAAGATATTACCCTTACAAAAAATTAACTTCAGAAAACAAATTGGTAACATAATTTTTTTTCTACATTTTGCTTAGAAAGTCAATGTTCTTTTCTTTTTAATTTTTAAATCATTTCAACGTGATCTTAATGGTTTTCTGTGCAATGCTGTAACTGGGGAGTGAATTCTATCACAATCTTCTCCATATGAAAGAAAAACTCCAATTGGTTCATTTAAATAAGCGTTGTTCAATACATGCATTCCATTTAAAGAACTTCCGCTCATAAACTTAACTTTAAAACGTGATACAATTTTTTGGACCGTTATTGTAATCACTTCGACAAGATTATGTTTATGTTTTATCTTAATCATCCAATTGTTAGCTAGCATCGCTCGAATGGTATTTCTTTGGTAATAAAGCCATGAACAATTGATTTCTTCCACATCTCTGCTCTTGCTCTTTTATGACGACGATGATGATTATGATGATCTTTTCATGCTGATCTTTCGCTTATTCCCAAGTTTCCATACACAAATGACGGAGTGAAAGGCCTTTTTTAAACTTTCCAGTGGTCTTTGAGACTGGTTTTCTGTTCTTTTCTAGCTATTTCCTCTCATTACTTTAAGATCAATTCTTGTATGGGAATGCAGCAGGTTGTGGAGGCCAACTAATAAAGAATAACAATGGCATAGCTTCACGTCTTCGGGTAAATCAACAAGTAGTAATCAATGGGGGGTATTCACAACCAAGTGAGGGAATTTTTGGTATTAAAAAATGATAATAAAAAATAAGAAAATTGCTAAAATAAGGTAACTATATTTAATAACCTGTAAAGGCTCGCTTACACTATACAATTAATTAAGAATGAAAGCAATGAATTTTAAGTATTAAAAAAATAGCTTAGAAATTGGAAATTCCTAAAAGTTACTATTTACACCAATAACTTTATTTTCTACACTGTGTTCTGTTGTGAGTTTGCAGAATCAGCAGCGGGTTTTGTAACTATCATTGGCAATTGCAAAGGTTCACTTACACCACAAACTGTTATTTTTGACGCTGCGTTTTATTTTATGTTTTAAATTTCTAAAAAATTGGAAATTGAGTTACTATTTTTTGCTAAACTTTACAGGCTTGCGTACACCAATATCTTTATTTTCAAAGCTGTTTTTTTTTGTTTTTGTTTTTTTTATTCGGTTTATTGCGAGTTTTTGATTAAGAAAGAGGGAATTTTGGGTATTTAAAAAGTTTTAACTAAAAAAATTGACTTTCTAAAATTAAGTAACTATACTTGCTAAATGACAAAGGCTCGCGCACACTAACACCTTCTATTTTCGATGCTGCGTTTATATTTGTTTTAATTTCCGGTTTATCGTCAATCAAAAACTTAGGTGTGCTTTAATTAAGAAAGAGGTCTAAATTGTAATTAACAAATTTGGAAATTTGCAAAATTTATTTATTGGCATTTGCTACACTACAAAGGCTCTAAATCCGCTGCATGCAAAAAGTCTGCTGTTTCGGCAAACAAAGTCTGCTGTTTTAGCAAACAAAGTCTACTATTTCAGCAAACAAAGTCTGCAGTTTCAACAAACAAAGTCTGCAGTTTCAACAAACAAAGTCTGCTGTTTCAGCAAAATGAGTCTGCTGTTTCGGTAAACAAAGTCTGCTGTTCCAGCAAACAAAGTCTGCTATTTCAGCAAACAAAGTATGCTGTTTCATTAAACAAAGTCTGCTGTTTTAGCAAACAAAGTCTGCTGTTTCAAAAAAACCAAAGTCTGTCAAGGTATAATGATTCCACAAACAAAGTCTGTTATTTCAGAAAACAAACTCTGCTGTTTCTGCAAACAAAGTCCGTCGTGTCAGCAAAAAGTCTGCAATCGCAGCAAACTAATTCTGCTGTTTCAACAAACAGAAATGATTTTTTTTAATTTTTAATTTCAGGTGTGTTCCATTTGAAATATTTCACACGGTGAATACCCCTTATTAAATAATTAAATAGAAAAATGTGAACTATGGCGCACTTACCTCGATTTTAATTGAATTCTCTTCGATCAGCTTTTCGTGCTGCTTCACCAGCTCTTCGTTCTTCTCCAGCAAGGCCTTGCCCAGCTCGGCGGCCAGCAAGATATCCGATTCTTTTTGCTGCAACTGGGTCCAGACATCGGTTTCCGGATTGCGATCAATGGATGTGGTACGTGCCTCCATGGCTTCGATGTATGGCTCTAAATCAATCGAGGAGGCAATCGATGAGTTGTGCAGAAGATTGAAATTGGGTTGTTGTTGTTGTTGATGGGAATGCAGATGTTGAGAATGATTCTGATGATGGTACGAATGATGATGTTGTGGATGATTGCGATGATATGGATGATGTTGTTGTTGTAGCTGATCAACATCGAATGATATTGTTGAAGAGGATGATGATGACGGCGATGCCGGTGATGATGATGATGGCGCTGAGGTTGGTGTTGTTGTGGAGGGTGATGTTGGTGTTAATTTATTGGATGATGATGATGATGTATTAAATGCAGTTTTTGTTTTATTTGTATGCATGATGTGGTGGTGTTGTTGTTGTTATTATTATTGCCGTGGCCGTTGTACCCCCTCCTCTCTCTCTCTTTTTCTACGAGGGCCGTTTGGTTAGTTAGTTTATTTAGCAAGCGATGGTTGGTTGGAGCGAGCGTTGTTAGATTTTTCGATTATTCGATTTTTTCGGACGTTATCGATATCTGATCTGTGTCAGATCGTTGTTGTTCGAGTTCCAACAAATACGTTACGATTTGAATTTACAAAAAAATGTTAGCAAAAGATGATGATGATAGTTGGGGAGCAGCAGCAGCAACATGTTCCAATCATAGTTTCTTACAAATGACGATGATGTGTGGTGTTGTTGTTGAGTTAAATACAAAAACAGAATATGCAATATATGTATATTGTTGATTGCAGTTAGAGTAGTAGTAGCGATATTAGCAGTGTTTTTTTGTTTTAATAGTTACAACATTTATATGTTTTTTGTACAAGTTTATTTTGTTTTTTGGTTAATTTTCTACGGTTTTTTTGTTTTGTTTTTTCTTAGGTAGCCACCACAACATCACCCCGTGAGGTCATCATCATGTTGTCTGAAGAGGACATACTCGCGAGTCTGGTGTTTGGCGATCGAGGTCGCTGTTGTGTTTATTGTTCTTTCCTGCGTATAAATAGGAAATCAAATTATCAGTTTTGTTGTTTTTTTTTAGATTTTTTTGATTTGGTTTTTTCTCATTGTGCTAAGAGCGTGATTTATTAAACTATAACTAAAACTACGAAAAAACTAATCAGGTGGAGGACAACAGAACGAAACAAACAAAAAACGTACAACAAAAATGGATTTGCTAATGGTAACAGAACAACAACAAACATCGATATTGATGAGGGGGAAATTATTAATTTGAAAAAAAAAAAAAACAATCAAAAATAAAGCTAAGAAATATCCCATGAAATATTAATCACTATTAATTAAGCATTTATTGAAAATTTAAAATCAAAAAAGAAGAGAAGTAGTGCTACCTCCCCGATACACTTATTACGCTGGGAGTAATTTTGGAACTCCAGGTTTAAAATTTCAAATAATCAAGTGTACAAGTGCTCCCTCCACACACCATATACCAAAACCCATCTAATGTGTTGTAGAAAAGAGATATATTTATTATTTTATATATCAGTCGTTTCTAAGTGTTTTGATGTTTAAATAACATTTCACAGAAGTATAACTGAATCACATTTTTAATATAGGATGGGCCATGTAACATTTTAAATTTGAACAACCGATTACTTTGACTTTGAAACCTTAATTTTTATTTTGATTTTCAGGTTTATGTTTGACATTTGCAAAATGGGACGAACAAAATTGGGAAATATTAGCCACTTACTTCCAATGCAGTGACACTTTAACCCAAATTGTAAGAAATTTAGGTGGAAAATTTTCGAGAAGGGATCAGTTCAGCCTTCATGAAGCTCATTTTCAACTCGGTGGCTATGCCAATAAGCAAAATTACCGCATATGGGGTTCAGAGAACCCACACGTGACTATTGAGAAGTCAATTCATCCACAACCAAGTCACTGTTTGGTATGGATTTTGGGCTGGCGGCATCATTGGGTGATGTGCTGAAAAAATTGGATTGATCGGATGAGGTACTGCCGAGCCAGTCGTGGTAGTCATAAACACAAAGTTCAGTAAAACCAGAAATTTGAAAAAAAAATAATCAGTACTTTTTTCAAGACGATTCTAATTTAATATTTTAAATGGCTTATCCTATAGTAAACTTTACAACGTTCTTCTACCTAATCTCCACGAAAATTTCGCCAAATTTTCCATTTATGTTGCAATCGGATTTTTTCATTCGTTTTTTACACTAAATTAAATTGAAATCAAACAACTAATCTCATAATTTCAAACTGAAACTCTATTTATAAAAATAGATTTATGTCATCATCACTGGTTTAAAGCAAAAACGGTCTAACCCACATTACGGTCGAAGTAAGGTTCAAATTTGACCGATTTTCCTACTATCCTTTATACTCTTCTATCCTATATTTATTACGATGCTGCTGAATCTCTGCATGCTGCGGTTGCTATATAAAAAAAAACAAATCACTAATACACCTTCGTCGCGCTTTTAACAATCAGATGACGAACATCAGGAAACATGACGGGACTATTTTTTATTTTTAAACTAGACATGTCATTATTGCTCTAATTCGGGACATCCTTCACAAAAATCGAAAGTTTAGTAAGCGAGAGATATTACATCTCTCTTACAATACTGCTGAAAATAGAGCAGGAGTTTTTGATGTGAGGCACAAGGATTATCAGTAAAGAACTACATCTATATTTTAATATAAAAAAATTAATATGATACAAAATGTATCATATTCAGGATATTTCAATAAAATTTTTAATGAAAATACTTGAATATGGAATATTCGGATTCTAGTTCGATCGAATATTAAAATTTGGGCCGAATATATATTCGACATCGTACTAAAATATCTGCTTCGGCAGGGCTCTAAATATAATATAGTAATTATAAAAAAATATAAAATTGAGTCTATAAAATTACTAAAATGTAGGCACAGCATATTTGTAGTTTAAATGAGTATATAAAATTACTCTTTTGGAGTAACTTTTACTTGATTTGTGTATGTACTAGACCAAAGTAAGAAATAATTTTAAATTGAATACCTCGTGCCAAAAGAAAAGCAAAGTCAATTTTAAGTAGAAAAGTATTCAGATCATCTATTAAACGGTCAGTTTTTCTCTGTCTCTGATATATAAATTTCACTTGTTTCTCCCACTCAATTATTATTAAAGTCTTGTCTTACATTCTATCTGTTTCTGCTATCCTCTTATTATGTAGAATATGTAGAATAATCACAATGGACCAATTGGTATCCGTAAGTAAGAGTGACCTTTAACTTAATCCAACCTGTCATGAAACGATTGAGAATTATATAAAGTTGTAATTTTATATGCGAGTTTTGTACACTCTGAAGCAAAATCAGGTACATTCGAGCCTGGATAGGTGGGACCTGCATAAGTGGGCATCCTCTATAAGTGGGACATTCACACAAAAAACCTCTTTAAGCGGAAATTTCAACCACCTTGAGTGGGATTGATTTTTTCGGAATTTAGAGGTAAAAGTGGGATGTTTTACTCGTTTACCTCTATGAGTGGGATTTCGCTTTCATTGTGCACCTCCATAAGTGGGATTTTTTCAATTGCTTTACATCTGTTAATGGGATTTCATAATAGGAAAGATATATTCTTGTCATTGTGGTCGTTTCTTTCTTTCCCATTTTTTGACTGTCGCGATATTTCCATGTTGCAAGCGCTCGTTAAATAAAATACAACTTCGTATAATTATGTCGAAACGAAAGCTTAAAATATTGAATATCAGCAATATGTTGAAATTTTTTCAAAAATTCCAAAAAAGGGTAAAGTCAGATAGAACCTCAAAAACCCTTCGACGTCCCCAGATCAACCACATCACATCTCTTAAAACGTCTCTAGCTTCACGTTTCTAAGTGGGACATCAGACAAATGACCAGGGTTAGTGGGAAACATCTATAAGTGAGAATAAACGGTATGTCTCTTGAGCGACTGTATGTATTTCACATCCTGTGTGAATCAGTGGCGCCTCTGTATAGTTACCACGTATAAACCAAGGCGATACTATCAAAATGTTTATATAGCGTGATAGTCCTCTGCTATATATAAATATAATATTGCATAATATTAAGTCTAATCTAAAAGTGAATATAAGGCAGTAATCTTCAAAAAGTTGCCTAAATATTATTTTTCAGTCGTCTTTAGTGAAATGCATCATTCATGAACATTTCGTCAATTTATGATTTCAGCTACAGCCGTTTGGTTCGTACCATTTCTATAATATTTTGATTCTACAAATATGAATTTCGAACTATTATTCTTGTTACATTCTATTGTTTGGTGACAATCGCATCCCATTTTTACCTTTTCGGCCATTAAAGTACGAATTTGGTAAAATTATCTTATTTTGCACGTCTATACAGATAGATGAATTTATTGTTCTAGCTGATTTTTAGCAACAGCCGTTTGAATGGTATCATTTTGATCCCCTTCAGCCCTGTTTTCACCCTAAAAGTACAACTTTAGAAAAATTCCTTCAGTTTCTGCTTTTACACAGTCCGAGGAACGTAGACACCGATTTTCATTATTCTAGTCGCATTCGTTTGGTTGGTACTAATTTTATCCCATTTTGACGCTAAAAGTATAAAATTTGGAAAAATTATTTTATTTAGCGGGTCTACGCAGACACATAATATTATATTATGATTCTGACTGCTGACGATTGGTCGTTTCTAATTTTAGCCTTTTCCCACATTTTAACTTTAAAAGTATGAAATTTGCAAAAATCATTTTATTTAACGGGTCAACGTCAAGAGGTGTGTTCACACTGAATTTCATGATTCTAGCTGCTGCCGTTGGTTGGTACCAATTTTATCCCTTTCCTCCATTTTCGATCTAAAAGTAAAAATTTGGAAAAATTTGTTGCGCGTTTACACCATCAGATGAATGTACACACAAAATTTTATGATTCTGACTGCAGCGTTGGTTCGGTACACCGATTTTCATCATTCTAGCTGCTGCCGTTTGTTTGGTACCAATTTTATCCCTTCCCCCCATTTTTATCTTAAAAGTACGAAGTTTGCAAAACTCGTTTTATTAAGCCGATCAGAGGAATGTAGAAACCGAATTTCATGATTCTAGCAGCAGACGTTTTTATGGTACCACTTTAATCCCCTTTTGCGCCATAAAAGTACAAATTCGGGAGGAATGGAAAGGGTCCGCCATCTAACGTTTTGGACTATTATTTATGGGGTGCCGAGGCAGCCATTTGAATGAAATTATTTTCCATTATTAACCGGAAGGATTGTACTTTCAAATAAAAAAAGAAATTTGAGAAAATATTCAGTAGTTTTTTTATAGCATTTTCAAAAAAAAAGTTATTTGGCGGACCCTTTATTTGGTAACGTAAGGGTCCGCCATGTAACGTTTTTTTTTCAACTATTCAACCGTTGGACTATTATTTGTGGGGAGCCGAGGCAGCCATTTGAATGAAATTATTTTCCATTATTAACCGGAAGTTGTACTTTCAAATAAAAAAAGAAATTTGAGAAAATATTCAGTAGTTTTTTTATAGCATTTTCAAAAAAAAAAGTTACTTCAGACCTTTGATTGGTACAATTTATATCCCTCTTTTCCCATTTTAGCCCTTAAAATTTTTAATTTCGAAAAAATTCCTTATTTTACTTGTCTACCTACATAACTACACCATTTCCAATTGAAATTAAGAAAATACAAATTGAAATTAAGAAACTAAATAGGGAAAATACAAATTGAAATTGAGAGATGAAATTTGAAACTGAGAAAATATAAATTGGGAAATGAAAATTGAAATTGAGAAAGTATAAATTGAAAATTGATATTGAGAGAAAAAATAAAATTGATATTGAGAAATGGCAAATTGTTATTGTGAATAGAAAAATTGAAAATTAAAAAAGTAAAATTTCAATCTCGCTATGCATTTCTTAATTTCAATTTACAATTTTTTTTAATATTCAGAACATACATTTTGTCAATTTCAAATGAAAAAGGGATGTTCACACCGTATTTCCTACTTCTATCGACTGTCATTTGATTGGTACTATTTTTATCCCTTTTTTATCCATTTCACCCCCTAAAAGAATAAACGAAATGATATCGTAATGACACCACATTGGTCTAACTATTAATCGGCGAAATATTAATGTTATAACTAGAAACTGTTCTCTCAACCCTCGCATAGTTGCCACACTCGACCAAAGGCACGACTTTCTTTAGTGAGAAAATATAAATTGAAATTGAGAAAATATAAATTGATATTGAGAGAAAAAATTGATATTGAGAAAACACCAATTCATATTGAGAAATGGCAAATTGTTATTGCGAATAGAAAAATTGAAAAGTAAAATTTCAATCTCGCTAGCATTTCTCAATTTCAATTTACATTTTTTTTTAATATCAGAACATACATTTTGTCAATTTCAAATGAAAAAGGGATGTTCACACCGTATTTCCTCGACTGTCATTTAATTGGTACTATTTTTATCCCTCTTTTCCCATTTTATCCCTTAAAAGAATAAACGAAATGATATCGTAATGACAACATTGTGTCTAACTATTTATCAGCAAAAGATTAATGCTCTCACTAGAAACTGTTCTCTCAACCCTCGCATATTGGCCACACTCGGCCAAAGGCACGACTTTCTTTAGTGCAGACGCAATGAAATGCGATATCAAGTCCCATACGATTATTATTTATTACGTGAGGTAATGAAATATCACCAATTAATTTTACAAATTAAAAAAAAACAGAGAAAAGATATTTAACATTTCTTAATATACAACCCAAGATAAAGAAACGAGAGCCAGGGTTTACAGAAAAAAACTATCTTCAAGTATAAGCAAGTTCTCTTTTCAGGGTTTGCCAGTAAACTCTGGTTTTCTAAAACCACCTTGAAGGAACTTAGTTAGGCCCAAGGAGGCAGACAGAACTTTCGTTTTCTTTCTCTTTTTTTTTGTTTCTCGTGGAAGTATCAAGGATGAAATTCAAGGAACTATAGAACACTATGAATACTACTTATGTAGAGTAACTAACTAACTAACGAACTAATGTTTATTTATATAAATATAAAAAATAATATTTGCCACTTTTCGTTCTTGGCAATAAATTATTTTCTTTTTCAACATACAGCTCTGCTCAAACAAACAAACAAAAAACTTCGGGGGGAAGAAGAAGACCGAAAACTATGTTAATATTTCTATGACATGCTAAGTAACGAAGACGGCGGAAAGCTAAACAACAAACGCGCCAATAAAGCGACACAGAGTGTAATATGATGCGGGCCTTCGCGGAATGAGTAGCCTGGCCGCCTGCCTGCCTGTGTGGAATGGGCACCAGTGGTGGCATGGCATCGGAATAAATGAGTGAACTAAATAACATTACATTAACGTTTAGCTGAAATGTATACCTACTCTATGTACCTATGGCATATGCACATACTTTTGTAGTAGCCGAGTTACATTACGGGGGTACGTAACGTAACCATCGAAAAAGAAACGAAAAACAAAACAAACAGAAAAAAACTCCGCCGCTAAATCGACAAAGTTCGAGTCTTATTTAGGGGGTCATAGGTAGGTACGAGGCCGGCACAATAACTCGGTAAGAATTTCCCACATTTCCCCCCTTAAAAGTCTAACTTTTGAATATAATTATGTAAAGCGTCTACACATTCAGAGAAATGCAAAAACAGAATTTCATGATTTTATGTTCATGATCGTACTATTTTTATCCCTCGACAAAGTTCGAGTCTTATTTAGGGGGTCATAGGTAGGTACGAGGCCGGCACAATAACTCGGTAAGAATTTCCCACATTTCCCCCCTTAAAAGTCTAACTTTTGAATATAATTATGTAAAGCGTCTACACATTCAGAGAAATGCAAAAACAGAATTTCATGATTTTATGTTCATGATCGTACTATTTTTATCCCTCGACAAAGTTCGAGTCTTATTTAGGGGGTCATAGGTAGGTACGAGGCCGGCACAATAACTCGGTAAGAATTTCCCACATTTCCCCCCTTAAAAGTCTAACTTTTGAATATAATTATGTAAAGCGTCTACACATTCAGAGAAATGCAAAAACAGAATTTCATGATTTTATGTTCATGATCGTACTATTTTTATCCCTCGACAAAGTTCGAGTCTTATTTAGGGGGTCATAGGTAGGTACGAGGCCGGCACAATAACTCGGTAAGAATTTCCCACATTTCCCCCCTTAAAAGTCTAACTTTTGAATATAATTATGTAAAGCGTCTACACATTCAGAGAAATGCAAAAACAGAATTTCATGATTTTATGTTCATGATCGTACTATTTTTATCCCTCGACAAAGTTCGAGTCTTATTTAGGGGGTCATAGGTAGGTACGAGGCCGGCACAATAACTCGGTAAGAATTTCCCACATTTCCCTCCTTAAAAGTCTAAATTTTGAATATAATTATGTAGACGCATTCAGAGAAATGTAAAAACAGAATTTCATGATGATGGTACTATTTTTATCCCTCTTTCCCATTTTAACCCTAAAGTTCGATATCAAAATATAACTTCAAGTATGAATTTCCAAAAATTTATTTATTTTACGAGTCGTGTCAGTCACTGAAACCGAATTTCATGTTTCTACCCGAATTTTATGTTGGTACCATTTTTATCCCTTTTCGTCCCGTTCCCCCGGTAAAAGTACGAATTCCTTAAAATTATTTTTTTACGAATCTACACATTCAGAGGAAAGTAAACATTAAATTTCATGATTTTAACGTCACATGTATGTTTGTACTATTTTTATCCCTCTTCCCATTTTTAACCCTAAAAGCACAAATTTCGAAATATCCACTAATTCTACTAGTCTAGGCAATTAGAGGAATGTACAAACGGAATTTCAAGTTTCTACCCGAATTTTATGTTGGTACCATTTTTATCCCTTTTCGTCCCGTTCCCCCGGTAAAAGTACGAATTTCTAAAAAATATTTTATTTTACGAGTCTTGTCATTCACTGTTACCGAATTTCATGTTCTACCCGAATTTTATGTTGGTACCATTTTTATCCCTTTTCGTCCCGTTCCCCCGGTAAAAGTACGAATTCCTTAAAATTATTTTTTTACGAATCTACACATTCAGAGGAAAGTAAACATTAAATTTCATGATTTTAACGTCACATGTATGTTTGTACTATTTTTATCCCTCTTCCCATTTTTAACCCTAAAAGCACAAATTTCGAAATATCCACTAATTCTACTAGTCTAGGCAATTAGAGGAATGTACAAACGGAATTTCAAGTTTCTACCCGAATTTCATGTTGGTACCATTTTTATCCCTTTCCGTCCCGTTTAATATTTAATATTATTTTATTTAATATTATTTTATTTTACACAGTCAGGGGAATGTCAACACTGAATTTCATGATTTTAACTTCACTTGTATGGTCGTGCCATTTTTATCCCCCTTTCTCACTTTTAACCCTAAAACTACGAATTTCGAAATATCCACGTATTCTACTAGTCTAGGAAAACGAGTCTAGTCTATAAAATGATTTGCATGTTTCTACCAGTTGTCGTTTGATTGGTACCATTTGTATCCCGTTTCGTCCTGTCCCCCCGTAAAAGTACTAATTTCTAAAAATTATTTTATTTATTTTACAAGTCTAGTCAGCCAGAGGAATGTAAACACTGAATTTCATGAATTTAACTTCAGTCGTACCATTTTTATCCCTCTTTTCCCATTTCCCCCTCGAAAGTACGAATTTCGAAATATCAACTAATTCTATTAGTCTACACAATTAAAGGCATGTATAAATCGAATTTCATGTTTCTACCTGTTGTCGTATGATTGGTACAATTTTTATCCCTTTTCGTTCCGGTCCCCCGGTAAAAGTACAAAATCCTTCAAATTATTTTATTTTACGAATCTACGCAGTGTAGAGGAGTGTATATGTGGAATTTCATGATTTTAACTTCACATGTATGGTAGTACTATTTTTATCCCTCTTTTCTCAATTTTTTTCCTTAAGTACAAATTTCGATATATCCATTTATTCTACTAGTCTAGCCATTTAGAGTCATGTATTAAGCGATTTTCATGCTTCTACCTGTTGTCGTTTGCTGGGTACCATTTTTATCCCTTTTCGTCCCATTTATAAAATTTCTTTATTTGACGATTCTACGCAGTCAAAGGAGAATACATACCTAATTTCATGATTTTAACTTCACATGTATGGTTGTACTATTCTTATCCCCCTTTTCCCTTTTTTCTCTTAAAAGTACGCATTTAGAAATATATATTTATTTTACGTATCTACGCAATTAAAGGGGTGTTTGTAGGTTTTGTCGATTGATTCGTCCCAATTTTATCCCTTTTTGCCCTATTTCACCCACCAAAAAAGCATGCATTTTGAAAAAAATCCCTTTTTGTTGCTCGTTCACAAATAGAACGGAATTTAAGTTGCACAGGAACTGTTAATATTAAAAACAAATTTCTCATCTCTGATCGAAATGAAGGAGGTCCAAAAATGCCTAAAACTCACCAGAACAAATAAAAATGATGAGCAAAATACTAGATTTGCAGATTTTGCCAAATATAACCGAATTCCCAAAGTGGAGAAAATATGTTCCAAAATTTGGGATTTTTACTAAAATCGTCACCATGCCCTTATTTACAATTTTAATAGGTTTTGATGAATTTTAGTTATTTATTTGGACCACAATTTCGTAAAATTTATTAGAGTTCTGGCACCCTTTTTCCAAAAAAATCAAATTTGTGGCATTTAATTTTCCCTATTTTAGGAATTTTGAGATTTTTTATTATCGAAATGAAGGAGGCATGATCCCATTCGTTTAGAAAAATCAAATTTGTGGTAATTATTTTCCCCTTTTAAGGAATTTTGAGATTCATTCAATTCAAATCATATATCTTTAGTTCGAGTTTTAACCCCACTGAACACATGACTCTCGTGCCTGCCGGCCTGTCTGCACAGTAGTAACCTTAACTCTAGTCAAGCCTGACGTTATGCTTTGTGGTGATTGCTATTTAGGCCTGATTAGTTGTTGTACTCATTTTTATGAGTATGAGTTCAGGTTGTTTGTTTCGCTGGCCAGGGGGTTGTTTTTTCCCTACATATGAGTACGCATTGGATTTTGTTTTCTTCGTTTGTTTCACTTCGCTTTTGCGTGGAAAACAGGCTTGTCATATCTCTCCTCTTATTGTTAGCCTTTTGTTTTTGGAAAATTCACCTTTTTTGATTTATTTCTCAGGTGTTCATGTTTGTTTGAGTTCTGCCTTCAATTAAACGAAAATTATTTCAATGTTTTCTCGCATGTGTTTTCTTTAGACAAGGGGAAATGGGGGAGGGATTGCATGAAGTGACACTGTTTTGTTTTTTTTTTTGTTGGTTTAACGATGAGTTTTTTATTTCCTTCCGTATTCTGTAGTGCAGTCGCAGTCACATTACATTTTATTAGCGCAGTATGAGTACAACACAAAACCAACAACAACAATATGTTCTTCGTTGCATTTAATTACTAAAGCCACAGTAGCGGTTGACGATATTAGGACGCCTGGTAATGTAAGGGCGTGAGACAGACACACAGTAATGTGATTATTTTTTTAAATGCAAATTTAAATTTAAAATATTGAATTTAAAACATTCCTAAAATTTCCCATAAATTAAAAAAAATGAGAATATATAAAATAATATTTTTAATAAATTATTTTTTTAAAAACAAAAAATTAATTTTGTAATGTTTTGAATTTAAATTCGTTCATACTTCTCAAAATTTTAGGAATTTGAGGTCCAAAAATGCTTTTTGATTTTTTTCAAATACTAAATTTAAATTTAGAATATTGAATTCCTAAATTCGCATATTGCAAAACTAAAAAATAAATGAGAATTAAAAAAAATAATATTTTTAATAAAATATTTTTTTAACAAGCAATTATTTTTTTTTAATGTTTTGAATTCGTTCATATCTCTCAAAATTTTACGAATTTGAGGTCCAAAAATGCCTAAAACTCATCAGAACAAATAAAAATGATGAACAAATTATTGGATTTGCAGATTTTGCCAAAAATAACCGAATTCCCAAATGGAGATAATGTGTTCCAAAATTGGGGATTTTTACTAAAATCATCATCATGCCTTTAGTTGCAGTCTTTATAGGTTTTGAAGAATTTTAGTTATTTATTTGGAACTCAAAAATATTTATTAGACGACGAAAATAAATGTTTTAGTCATTCCAGGGCATATCTCTCAAAATTTTACGAATTTGAGGTCCAAAAAACCTAAAACTGGCCTAAAACTGATCAGAACAAATAAAAATGATGAGAAATTACTAGATTTGCAGATTTTGCCAAAAACAACCAAATTCCCAAAGTGGGGAAAAAGTGTTCCAAAATTCGGGATTTTTACAAAAATTATCACCCTGCCTTTAATTACAGTTTTTATAGGTTTTGATGAATTTTAGTTATTTATTTGGACCTCAAAAATATTTATTAAACGACGAAAATAAACGTTTTAGTCATTCCAGGCCATATCTCTCAAAATTTTACGAATTTGGGATTCAAAAAATGAGTAAAACTCATCAGAACAAATAAAAATGTTGAGCAAATTACTAGATTTGCAGATTTTGCCAAAAATAACCGAATTCCCAAAGTGGGGAAAATGTGTTCCAAAATTGGGGATTTTTACTAACATGAACACCATGCCTTTTTTACAGTTTTTATAGGTTTTAATGAATTTTAGTTATTTATTTGGCCCTCAAATTCGTAAAATGAAATTTTGCGATAGTTGTAATTTTAGAACAAAAAGGGACGAAAAGGGATAAAAATGGTACCAACTAAAGAAAATGCAGCTTTTAGGGTGAAAATGAGTAAAAAGGGATAAAATTCGTACCAACCAATTTCTTGCAGCAGCTACCTCTGGGTGCATCAAATAAAATGATTTTTCCAAAATTTCCTACTTTTGGGTGAAAATGGGAAAAAGGGGATAAATTTGGTACCAACTTAACGACTGCAGCGAGAATCATGAAAATTATTTTTCCAAATTTTCTACTTTTGGGTGAATATGGATAAAAGGGGATAAATTTGGTACCAACTTAACGACTGCAGCGAGAATCATGGAATTGATAAATTTTAGTTATTTATTTGGATTTTAAATTCGAAAAATTGATTAGGGTTCTGAAGGAATTTTGCGATAGTTGTAATTTTAGGACAAAAAGGGGCGAAAAGGGATAAAATGGAACCAACAAAAGAAAATGCAGCTGGAATAATTAAATACGCTATATACGTCGCTCTGAAACGAAGAGGGGAAAATACGAAACTTTTGGATATTCATATTTTTAGGGTGAAATTGTGGGGAAAAGGGATAAAATTGGTACCAACTAATTTCTTGCCGCAGCAAGATTCATGAAATTTGGTGTCTACATACCTCTGGATGATTTTTTTCAAATAAAATGATTTTTCAAAATTTCCTACTTTTGGATGAATATGGGAAAAAGGAATAAATTTGGTACCCAACTAACGACTGCAGTGAGAATCATGAAATTCAATGTATACACTCCTCTGACTGTGTTGATGCTTAACATAAAGGAATTCGTACCTATTTGTACTTTTAGGGGGGAAATTGGGACGAAAAGGGGATAAGGATAAGACAGTACAATGATTACTATTTAAAATATTAAATTTAATTTTAAATTAAATTCAAAAATTGAATTTAGAACATTCTTAAAATGTCCATATTGTACAAATTAACGAAAAATGAGAATAAATAAAATTATATTATTATATTATATTTTTAATAAAATATATTTTTACATACAAACTTTTCGTTTTGAATGTTTTGAATTCGAATTGGAATCAAGTTTTTCTTCTTACGAATGAAATTTTGTGTTTGAAATGGAAATAAGGAGATCCACACTTTGTCCATACATGTATTTCGTATCCTGTGTGGGGATAACTCATCAGTGGAACTTCTGTATAGAGTGTTTGTGTTCAGCCGTATATAAATATTTATATTTTTGCAAATTTAAGACCCGCATGCAATTTTTTAGCTATTTTTCAATTTAATTCATTCATTTCATTTGTTGCCCAGTCTTACTCGTCCCAATATCTTCAGACGATACTGTCTGCCTGTCTGTTGGTGTTTTATTTTCAAAGTCTTCTTCCGCCTTTTGTTCACAGTTTAGTATCATATTTATATACAACAACAAAATGTATGTAATTGGTTTTGTATCACGAATTAACCAGCTCTAGTATCAAATTTTGTAAGCATTTCTGCCTAAAATGCACTCGAATGAATGAATTAATGAATGACGGAATATGGGTTGGACAGTGAAACGGGAGTAGTGCAACAGTGGGGTTGTTGCTTGTGAAGTTCCGCTCTCACTGCATTCAGTTAATCATGAAGCGAATTTGTTTAAATTTGAAGGTGTGTTCTCGTCACCAATTTTTTTTGTTTCGTTCATAGAATTTATGGCCCCCAATGGACGAAATCTATGGCATGTCGAATAGGCCTTCAAGGGAAATAATGTGACCCTAAAGTGCTATTTACAGTTTGCATAGCTATGGAGGGCAATGCTTCATATCACGTCACTTTTGAAGTATTTTTCGACATGAAGAGACGCTGTGAAAACTTTATTTTAATTTTTAATTAATATTTTAGTCTGTCCATGGCATATCTCTCAAAATTTAACGAATGTGAGGTCCAAAATTTGCCTAAAACTCGTCAGAACAAATAAAAATGATAAGCAAATTACTAGAATTACAGATTTTGCTACAAATAACCGAATTCCCAAAGTGGGGAAAATGTGTTCCAAAACTGGGGATTTTTACTAAAATGATTCCAGACCTTTGTTTACCGTTTTCATCGGATTTGATGAATTTAAGCTATTTAATTGGACCTCAAATTCGAAAAATTTATTAAAGTTCTGACGCTGCATAAACATTTCTGAAAATTTTTACGAATTTGAGGTCGAAAAAATGCCTAAAACTCATCAGAACAAATAAAAATGATAAGCTAATTACTAGAATTGCAGATTTTGCCACAAATAACCGAATTCCCAAAGTGGGGAAAATGTGTTCCAAAATTGGGGATTTTTACTAAAATGATCATCATGCCATTATTTACCGCCTTTATCGGTTTTGATGATTTTTAGCTGTTTAATTGGAGCTCAAATTCGTAAAATTTATTAGAGTTCTGAAGGAATTTTGCAAACGTTGTAATTTTAGGACAAAACGGGTCGAAAAAGGGATAAAAATGGTACCAGTCAAATAAATGCAGCTGGAATAATAAAATACGCTATATACGTCGTTCTGAATGCGTAGAGGCGAAAAATACGCGATATTCATAGATTTTGGATGAAATTGTGGGGAAAAGGGATAAAATTGGTACCTTGCTGTAGTTAGAATCATGAAATTTGAGTTTAGATTCCTCTGATCATGTAGATGCTTAACATAAAGAACTTTTTCGAAATCTGTACTTTTAGGGGGAAAAGGACGAAAAGGGGATACAAATGGTACTAACCAAACAGCAGCAGTCCGAATTATGAAAATCTGATCGCGTAAACGAGCAAAATAAATGGATTTTTCAAAATTTTTTATTTTTTGGATGAAAATGAGGAAAGGGGATAAAAATGGTGCCAAGTAAGCGGATGCGACTATAATAATGAAACTCCATGTATAAGTCGCTCCGACTGCATAGGGGGGGGGGTGAATAAGAGATTTTTTGAATTTCATATTTTTAAGCTGAAAGGGATAAAAATTGTACCAAAGCAATTTCTTGTTGTAGAAATGCCTACATTCCTCTCATTGTGTAGATGTACCAAGTAATACGATTTTTCCAAAGTTCCTACTTTTGGGTGAAAATTGGAAAAAGGGATAAAATTGGTACCGACTACATGACTGCAGCTAGAATCATAAAAATCGGTGTCTACATTCCTCTGACTGTGTAAACGAGCAAAATAAATTAATTTTTCGAAATTTTGTACTTTAGGATGAAAGTGGGGAATAAATAAAAAATTGATAAAATTGGTACCAAAGCAATTTCTTGCTGCTGCAAGAATCGTGAAATTTGGTGCCTACATTCCTCTGATTGTGTAGATGCATCAAATAAAACGATTTTTCCAAATTTCCTATTTTTGGGTGAAAAATGGGTGCCGGCGCAGAGGGAGAAAATACGAAATTTTTTAATATACATATTTTTAGGGTGAAAATGGGGAAAAGGGATAAAAATGGTACCAAAGCCTATTCTTGCTGAAAATTTCTTGTCTGAATTCCTCTGATTGTGTAGATGCATCAAATAAAATAATTTGTCCAAATTTCGTACTTTTAGGGTGAAAAAGGGATAAAATTGGTACCAACCAAACAGCTGCAGCCAGAATCGTGAAATTCGATGTGTACATTCTCTGACTGTGGAGACACTTAACATAAAGGAATTTTTTTGTACTTTTTGGTTGAAAATGGGGAAAAAAGGGATAAAATTGGTACCAACTAAGCGGATGCGTCTATAATAATGAAATATGGTATATCTATATATAAAATATGGTTGCTCTGACTGCGTAGAGAGGAAAATAAAATATTTTTAAATATTCCTATTTTTAGGGTAAAAATGGAGAAAAAGGGGAAGAAATTGGTACCAACCAATCATGCAATTTGGTGTCCACTTTCTTCTGATTGCTTAGATGCGTCAAATAAAATGATTTTTTCAAATTTCGTACTTTTAGGGTGATAATGGAAAAAAGGGATAAAATTGGTACCAACCAAAGGGCGAAAGGTGTAATCATAAAATTCGGTATGTACATTCCGCTGACTGCGCTGACCAGGCAAATAAAATATTTTTTTCAAATTCGTACTTTTAAGCCGAAAATGGTAAAAAGTGATAAAATTGGGTGAAAATGGGAAAAACGGGATAAAAATTGTACCAAAAAATATGAAAATATCGATTTTTCATGATCGTAGCCTCCTCATCTAGATGTCGATTAATATATGAACATTTTAAAATATTTAAAATGCAACTCAATGAGATGCTTGTAAGATGGCATGTGTGCTTTATTACTTGGTGCGATTTTTTAAACGCAAATTCGGCAAGTGAGTTGTGCTTCTCGTTCGCTTGTGAGAATCATCTCCTTATAGAGGCCGGGTTTGATGTTGAAAGACCTTTGACATGGTCGAAATCATGATCGTTGTAGTCTGCAGCCAAGTAATAAATGTCACCATGCCATTTTTAAATAAATTTGCATTCCATTAAATATAGAAGCAAAATGGTCTTGAGCCAGCACAATATCCCAGTTCAAATCAAATATTTAAAATATTTAAAACATCAGCAACTCCAACAGCTGACAATTTTCAGTCTTTTGTATTATTTTTAAAATACAAATTTTACCACGAAGCTCCAAAATTTTCTTTAATATTTTTCTCTGGGATATAATTGACTTCTGCACTTCTGAAATTGGAAACTGCATCTGTTAACTTTGTACTGGGGGACAAAGTTAACAGATTATGCCCAAGACCATCCTAAATACTTCGTTTGGGTATAATTTTTTTCTTGCTCATATACGTGTTCTGTATTTCATAATGGAAATAATCGTCTTAATAAATATGCAGAGAGAGAGCCTGAACCTAAAAATACTTCAGTTATAGTCGAACCACAATGAAACACTGTGGATACGGCTACTTTGGAGAAAAAACCAATACACATAAGAAAATCATGTGCAAACAAAGGCGACCTCCACCATTTCATCTCAGACCGAACTAAAGATTTAGAATCGCTGAGTTATTTCTAAATAAAAAAACTACAGTTTCATCTAAGCTCCAGATAGTGTTACAATTCCACATCTACGCAATATTGCCAAATAGAAGTTTTGTTGCTTAATTTTTTAATTAATTATTTTTTTCCAGTTTTCAATTTAACTAGACTAATTGAATTCACCCCTTATACGTGCATATGTTCCGCCATACGACCACGGGACGGCGACGACGACGACGTACGAACGTACGTACGTCCAAGTATTTGCACCACAAATCTTTTAACCGCTTCGAACACCTACGTTGCAAATCCGGGTATTCGCCGTATTTCATAATGTTAATAACAGTCATAAATGAATAAAATAAATACATTTAAACACGATTATTAGTCACCCGTTTACAACGAAAAGCGAATAACGAAAACACAACAAACAAACAAACAAAAGCGAAACGTAGCCGAAAGCCAATGCGAACGAAGTATTAAGCACGGATTACGGATTAACTTTCCAACAGCCGCATCGCAAAACGAATGCGAGAAACAAAAATAAAACGATTTTGCCAAAATGCCGAAACCCGAAAAAGCCAACAAACAAAAAGGTGAAAATATTGCAGACTAACATGGATGGGATGAAAGAGTGTGTGTGGGGGTGGTTGGGAAGAGAAATGAGAAATCTTCCCTTTTCCAGGTGATAGAATGATGTAAGAAGAACAAAGACTACCAGCGAGAAGCGGGAAACATGTGACTTAAAATCGGTGAAAATACTTATAAATACATACATATATTGATCTATATATAAAAAGCAAGTGTGATACGATAGTGAACATCTTTTAATTACACTAAGCCCAGTTGATGGGGTTTGAGTTTAGCCCCGTTTTAGGTTTAAACTATTAAGCCACAAATTACTTATTTAAGACATTGATGAATTTAAAATTGTTTTGGATTTAATTTTTATGATTCTTTTGTTTTAATTTTTCAAATATTTTCAGTAAACTTTTTTGTTTAATTTAATTGAAAAAAAGAAATTGAATTAATTATATATTATATTATTATATATATTTATAAATTAAAAAACTTATTAATATATAATTACTCATCTTTATTGTTTCAAAATGTATTATTTTTTAAACTGAGTTAAATAATCTTTTAATGTATTTGATTAGAATTTTCGATCTTCATAATTACGATCGCCTTCAAATTCTTATTAAAGTCACCCATAAGATATACATCTCCAAATATAAAGAAAATCTAACTCATAATTTAAAAAAAATATATTTTTATAATTATAATCGATCGATCGACGTTAAATAACCAAAAATCTTGATTTGCAAAAGAAATATGAGTTACGTCTTTTTCATATTAGGCAAAATTCCTATTTATTTAAATTTCAAAATACTATTTCAAATATTTTTAAGGTTATTCCAACAAAATCAACTTCATCGATCGATCGACGTTAAATAACCAAAAATCTTGATTTGCTAAAAAATATGAGTTACGTCTTTTTTATATTAGGGTAAATAGGCCTAAATAGGCCTATTTAAATTTCAAAATACTATTTCAAATATTTTTAAGGTTATTCCAACAAAATCAACTTCATTGATGAAGCTGAAATTAAGAAACGTGTATTTTTGATATTCGGCCTATATTTTTAATTTACTGGTCTCGAGCTTAAATTTTTAATATTTAAATAATAAAATAATAAAAAAATTATTAGGATTTTTAGGGGAAATTCTAATCATAAAGAAAAGTACCTATACACCTTGGATAAGAAAGCAGAATAAAGAATTTTTTAAATTTATTTTTTATTTATTTATTTTTTATAATTAACAAATATGCGCCACATTTGAGATGTGACATTTTCTGGATGACTTTAGGTGTCTGGTTTTATTTGACATTTTAATATTCCAAATTCATCAGTTTTTGTTCAATTTATAGCCATAAATGTCTACAAACCTCTTAATTAAAAATACGTATACGCCTATATGTCCGAAAACTAGGAAAGTCATATTTGTGGACAAATTAGAGTTCTTATGCGTTTATTTTTCTAGAAAATCCAAAGGAAATGGAATGAGCAAGATCTATTCATTTGTTAATAAATCAAAATTGATACAAAATGTAGTTATATAATTTTTTCTTATTTTTTTGGCAATGGAAAGAAATATAACCACTAAACTGAACACACTTCGGCCATATACGGCTTTCATATCCTGATGGGGAACTTGCTTGTATTACCATGTTGCCATCAACCGTATATATGTATTACATATACATCAAAAACCTCACTACAAGGCGTTTTGAAGAAAGTTGTGATCTACATAAAACCATTCGCATTACCATTATATGTAGGCTGATAGGTTTTCAGCACGATACATATTAGGCAACCACCCACAAGAAACAATGTTGTTTTAATTACTATTTATTCGAATATCTCGAAAAGGACAACTACCTCTATGCAATAAAAATAAAAAAATTTTGTCCGAGATCTAAAAATTTATCATAAAATCAACACGAATTTTTTATGGATAATTTTATCTTTAATTTTTAACTAAAATTCCAATTTCCACTGAATATTCTTTTAATATTTATACGCTCAGCATGGAAATATAAGTTATGTTCAGTTAATGTTATGTTCAGTTAATGACATTCCCCAAAGAATTGAGAAAAATTTTCTTTTTTCGTCTTTTTTTGGATAATTTTATCTTAAATTTGTTACTAAAATTACAATTTCCGCTGAAGGTTCTTTTACTATTTACACTCTCAGCATGGAAATACAAGTAAGATAACACCCACTTTTATGTTCACTTAATGTTTTAGAAACTACTCCATGTTGTGGTCGAGGGACATTCTCCAAAGAATTGAGAACAATTTTCTTTTTTTTGGCACGAAAAACCCATAAGAATAGAAAAGGAATGGAAAAAAACTATTTTGTTTTATTTTTTAATAGTTAATATTCTAACGAAGAATGTAACAATGTATATAATCTATGGATAAATGTAGAAGTTATAGCCCCTTTGTAGACGCAAAAGATTTTTTGAACAAATCATGACTTTTTTTTTGTTAAAAGCGTGAAAAACTGTTTCTTTAGATTAGAGAATATATTGGCTAATTTCATAATAGCTGTGATCTTAACGAAAAAAACCAATGTCTATTTGAAGAAAATTGTACCACTGACGGCATTAATTTTGAAAATATCCCAAAAGAAAACTTGAAATCTGATCGTTGTGGTCATACTGTAGGACTTTTACGTCACATTTAATTACAAGATCAAATAGGATAGTCTGAGCGCTCCTTAATGCAGCTATCAAGATGCTACCTTTAATTTTTGTTGTGCAATTTTACATATTCGTGCAAAATTGTTTGTGTCTAAAATGGTAAATTCGTTTTACAAAAATAAGCAAGTAGATGAGATTTAATAAGAATTATTTGCGACCATAACTTATTTAAAAAAAAAATAATAATAAAAAATCCGTTTAGGCTTTGTGTTTTTGAGACCAGAGGTTCTATGAAAACTTTTTCAGTAAAAATCATTGATTAAACAAATATTAAAGCTTCAATTTTCGTTGAAGGTACCTTCAGTATTTTCACTATAATTGTGGTAGTATCGGTCCAATCAGGCCCTGATATACGTTAAATTAAAGATAGTTTTATCTTAGAAAGAGTAGGTTTTGCTGGAACGAAAACCATAAAGATAATATAATCACAAAAAAATATGTTATTAGAAGTAAAGGAATTTCAACAATAGTAAGTGAACGTATCTTGTTTTTTAGCTCTTTACGTTTTTAGATTCTACGGTCTTTAACTTAAATTCTCTCAAATTTTAGTTATGATGGGCCAAACCAAAAAAGTTTTGCTCAAAAATGTTATAACTAAGCTATATGAAATAAACTGAACACCTCTCCAGCAAAACTAACATTTCAGACTCTTCATACTATTGTTCGATGGCGTCGATATTTCCCGTTATGAATATCGATATATCTTCTTCAATTAGTCCTTTTTACATCGTTAAAATGACAGCCATCAGAAAGTAATTTATCTATTTATTCTATTTTTAATCTGGATTTTCGTGTCGGCAAAAAAGACATGATTTTTTAAACTTCTACATTTATACATAGCTAATTATTATAAAATAAAACAAAATATATAAAAAACATTATGCCTCAAGGCATACTGTCATTGACTGATATTCGAAAAGTGAGTTGTAGTTCTCGTTCGTTTGGGAGAATCGTTGATTTAAAGACTCCGGGCATTTGGTTGAACGATCGCAAGAGAAAAATCATGAAATTGCTGGCGTGGAGCCAAGTAATAAATGTCACCATGTCATTTGAAAATATTTTTTTTGTAAGGTCAATGATTAGAAGACCAAAACCATTCTGATACGACGAAATGGTAGAAAATCATGTTTTAAATTCCCTTAAAAGTTTCTTCGAAAGAAATCTATAAATCAAATAAATTTTAGATTTGAACTGATATCTAAAATTTATTTAAGAAACTTTTAAGGGAATTTTAAAAAAACTGGGTTGAAATATACTGCCGTTATAAGTTCAAAAAAAACAAAATTGAGATAAGGGCAGATTCGGAACAGTGAATAAGTTTCTGATTTTTATACCCTTCACCTCCAGGATGCGGGTATACCAACTTTGTCATTCCGTTTGTAACACCTTGAAATATCGACCCGCGACCCTATAAAGTATATATATTCTTGGTCGTCATAAAATTCTAAGAAGATCTAGCCATGTCCGTCCGTCCGTCTGTTGAAAGCACGCTAACATCTAAACGAAAGGAGCTAGATCGTTCAAATTTTCCATAAATGCGTCTTATAGTCGTAGATCGGTTGGGATTGAAACGGGGCGAAATCGGCGCAAAGGGAAAAAATTTTCCATCACAAGGACTAAAATAAAATACCCATAATAATCCCTAATATTTTAGCGTATTCAAGCATGTTTTTTGAATATTTGCTTGATATTTGGTATGTGCATTCCCCTTATAGCAAAAACGTGTACCATAAAGTGATTCTTATTTGTAGGGGGTGAAATGGGGCAAAAAGGGATAAAAATGGTACATATTAAACGACAACTGCTAGTAACACGAAATTCGGTGTGTACATTCCTCTAATTGAGTAGGTATATAATATGAAATTCGGTGTATACATTCCTCTGATTGCACAGGCAAGTAAAATACACGGATCTTTCAAAATTCATACTGTTTGGGGTTAAAATGAAAAAAGGGGATAAAAATAGTACCAGTCAAATGACCGCAGCTAGAGTCATGAAATTCGGAGTATACATTCCTCTGACTGTGTTGACACGGAAAATAAACTGATTTTTCGAAATTCGTACTTTTTGGGGTCAAAATAGAAAAAGGGGATAAAAATAGTACCAACCAAATGACCGCAGCTAGACTCATGCAATTCGGAGGATACATTCCTCTGACTGCGTAGACATGAAAATAAACGGATTTTACGAAATTCTTACTTTCAAGGGATACAATGGTACAGAGGGATAAAAATAGTACCAACTAAACGACTACAGCTAGAATGATGAAATTCTATTAGCGTAGAAACGTCAAGGGGGTAAAAATAGTACCAACCAAATGGGCGCAGCTGGAATCATGGAATTCGGTGTATACATTCCTCTAACACGCATAGACACGCAAAATAACAAGTTTTTCCAAATTCGTAATTTTTCTTTTAGGGCAAAAATTGATTGAATCATGAAGTTAGGTTATTTTGCACTATGTACGTCTGATAATGGATTTTCAAAATTTGTACTTTTGGAATTAAAAGAGAATGGAAATACAACCAACTGTAGCACACACTATCTACCAATATTTATGGTATTTAAGCTTTTTTGAAGACATAAATATAAAACTATTTATTTTTTGAATAGACTTGAACTGTTATTTCGATATATATAGTGTAAACGTATTGGTAGCCTTGTCGTGTAAGCGTGATTTGAAATAATAAAAATATTATATTTATTTATAAAATTATTTTTGTAATATTTGTTTTGCTTTGTTTATATTAAAATATATATATTTTCCTGTAATATTACTGCACTTCTACGAAAACCGACAACCTCTGTGAAAGGCAATCCGGCCGAACTTAACGCCGTTTTTACTTGTTTGCTTTAACAGAATCATTTTCAACGGGAAATGACTGGAAAACGTTAAGAAGAAAGGCCATATCTATCATTTCTTAACTATATAAAAGATTTTAAAGCTATATATTCCAAAAATACTGATATGTTGGCGTGATTTTCTTTTCTATGGGGGGCAGTGGAAGTCTAACATTTTTTATGTTCACTAATTTTAATAAAATATTGAAATTGGCAACTGTAAGAATTTTCTTATTCTTTTTCATATTTAACCATTTCTCTTATATTGATTTCAAACCCAAAACGTGCTTTATCTTTAAATTTAAAATAAAAAAAAACTGGGCTTTAGGTATTTCTGACTGTTGTAGTATATTTAATGAGCTAGCTATGATGATGATGAAGATGTATTAGCTTGTGTGAGTGATTTCTTTTTCTTTTTAATAAAAATATATTACTAAGATATGTGATTATGAGTGTGTTGAGTGTGTATATCGATGAATGTGTATTATAAAAATAAATAAATAAAGAATAATACGAAAATAATAATAAAGTAAAAAATTGTTTGCTCACTTCACGGTTTGTTGATTCAAGTGTAACGCCAACAGGCAGGCGGGCGGGCGGGCAGACAGCTAACTATGTGCGTTAATATTAATATTTATTTTTATTTCAATATATGAATTTTGCTACTTCTTCGTTTGGTTTTGAAATAACACTTGGCTTTGTTTGAAAATGTTAAAATTTTATTTTTTTAAATTTCCTTTCACTATGGATTTTTTAAGGGAACAATTTTTCAATCTTATTTTTTATATTTCAATATATATAGATTTTATTTCACTCTTTTTTTGGATGATTTTCTTTTATTTTTATTTGTGATTTTTTTTCGGGGTTGAAATTTATTCACAAAAAAACAAACTCACGGTAGCAGAGTTATTTTGATGTTGTTGTAACAGAAATACGAAATAGCAACAACACTTTGCCAGTTGTGTTAGTTAAACCTTCTTCTGTTCCGTTCAGTTTAAAGGTAGTTAGTTAGTTTGCCTTCACTTAGCTGGGCTATGTGTTAGTAAGCGGTAGCTGTTGTTGTTTTAAACTTTACAACAACAAAAGTTTTGAAAAAAACTCTGTTTTTTTTGTTAAATACAATATTTATCACCAATCGCACTCAATCTAACACGGTTTTAATCGCAAACCCGGTTTTCAACTTTTTGATTCTTTTTCGCTTTTTCTTATTCTTCTTCTTGTTTATCTCTCGTGAACTCTTCTGTTGTAGGGAGTTGAACTTTTGTTGTTGTCGTTGTCGGTTTTCTTACTTTTCAATTCAACACTTCTTCCCCCTTAAATTACTCCAATTTTCAATTTAGTCATCACAATCATCATCATTATCAAGAGCAGCAGTCTGAAACTTCCGTCATTTGCAATTGTTTCACGGCTCTTAAAAAACTGTTGTTGTTATTGCACTATTTCCGTTTTAGGCTCGTATGCTCGAGTGCGGCCTGATGCTGCTTCTTCTTTCTTTGCTGTTTCTTTTCGTTTGTTTTTCGTTGATTTCCACTTTTGTTTTGTTGTTTGTGTGTTATTTGCTGTAACATCAGAAGAACCGAACCCCGTTAAACGAACGATTGGTTTTCTAAACAAATCTAAATCCACTCTCCAAAATAAAAATCACACACACACATGCACTCTCACATAAAAGGCACTCAAACTCGAAAACTATCAGAAAAATAAATTGCACCGCGCGCGCGTTTTGTTTGTTTGAAAAGGTTTTCAACCAGCGTTTGTTGTTAGCCAAGTTATCAGAGCGAACGTTCGTAGTAGACTGAATGGCCCAAACGAAAACGTTAAGTTACCAAGTCAACCGTCGACCGACGTCGTTTGTTTCGTAGTGTGGTTGTTGTCGCTGTCGTTGGCTGAACACATCGTGTACATATGTGTGTGTTGTCGTTATTTTCATACCAACCAGCCAGCTAACCCAACAACCAACAACAACACCACACCAATGTTATGTTTTTTTTTTGAACCTAGAGTGTTGTTGCCTCAGAGTTGGGAGAGGTTGCTCCCTCCTCATAACGTAGTTACCAATATTTGTTATTGTTTCTTTTGTATAACTGACTGCTGACTGACGAGAGCGAGGTGGCCCGTAAGAGTAGGGAAAACAGAGAGCATGTGAGAGAGGGAGTATATTAAAGTATATCACACAAAGAAGAGTAAGAGATTTTTATTACTACGTATCTATAACCCAGTGAACAAATCTTCTATTTATTATTTTTGGCTGAAATGCAGTTTTACTCCAAATTAAAAAAAAAAATATCCAATCTTGTTAAAAAACACGAAAATGAAATCGAAAAACGTTCCCGCCCATTTTCATACAAGTTTGGGTACTCAAATGAAAGGACATTTCCTGTAGATGTCATATATGCAAAAAAAAAGTATTACTCTGGGCCCAGTAGGCCCCTGAGGCGCGTAAAAAGGGTTCATAATCCCTAAATATTAGTGTGGGTACTCAAATGAAAGGGAATTTCATATTGAAATCAGACATAAAAAAATATTTTGTGGACCCAGGAGGCCCCCACAGACCCGGAAAATTGGAATCTGAACCTTAATTTAGGTGTGGGTACTCAATAGTGAATGGTAATGAAGGGCGAGAATCGATTCTCGATTCCCGATTAACTATTTTTCAATCCGATTCCTAGAATCGAAGAATCGGACCTGATAATCGATTTTTAATCGGAATCGGTTGAAATGTTGAATCATACAATCTGTATATTGGACTCTATGCAAAATGGGTCAAAAATTAAAATTTGTCTTCCGATTTTTCGCAGAATGTAGAAGTTTATGTTGGTAAGAAATATTTGAAAGCATGAAGATAAGTTTGAAAAGTATTTACCTGTGAATTTATAAAAAATCAATAAAACGTTTTATATTGACAACAATGACAATGTCTTTAATATTGTTAAAAAATAATTATTTTAAATCACAAATAATTATATTTTTATTTAACAAAAGCATATAGTTTGAAAGTAGCATGTTGCAATTCTAATGAAGATGCACTAATGAAATGATATTTTGGCGACGACTTATTAAAAATTTACTAGAAGATCTTCATATTAAAATAATAATGATTTTCAAAGTTTCGCGAAATATTGCATTGAAATTTTAAGTATATGTTGCAATATCTATGCCACATTTTGTGAACTTTTCCAAATGCTTGGAATGTATGGAGGTTACCACACAAAAAAAACACTGTTTGGGACATATCTATTCAACTTAAAAATTTCCCAACTTTTAAATTTCACAAATTGTTACCGACAATTGTACATACTTCTCGGTATTTTCTTTTAAAATAAATTTCGATTCCGAAGCATCAATAATCGATTCCAGTATAATGTTTGACGCGTATAATCGATTCCAAAAGAATCGGTTTTGGACCCATAAAATCGATTCTCGATTAGAATCGGAATCGATTCACCAGTCACTAGTACTCAAACGAAAGGAAATTTCCGATAGATGTTAGACCTGCTAAACAAAACTGAAAACGAGGCTCCAATAGGACGTAGGAAACCTTTAATATACATACATAGCCGTAAAGACCTCACGTTAAAAAAGCCATCCGATATATCTAGATACCGTGAGAGGCAAGGGAACTCACGTTAAAAAAGCCTCCTGTTGGGGATTCAAAATTGTACTATCACCTCCACCTGGATATCTCCAACGATACCAACATAATCATAATGCAAATATTTATGATTTTACAAAGTCCAAACATTTTTTGGAAAAAATTTGCATGTGGCGCTTTTTAACAAAGACTCAGATCTCATAATATTGATCATAAATAGATTGATATTTTATGCAATATTAATTTATAGTTAACCAAATTTTCTCCACATATATTATTTAAGGACAATTGGGTCGAAAATAAAATTTTTTACATATATGTCATCTACAGAAAATGTCCGCTCACTTGAGTACACACACTAAAAATTTGCTTCAGATACACATTTTTTCGGGCCGCTTGGGCCTACTGGGTCCACAATTTTATTTATATATATTTTAGACTTAATTATCCTGTTTTTGGCGTCATTTTGGGGGGGGGGGGGTGGTGTGACATTTTTTGGAGGTGCGCCCCATAAATGGCCGAAATTTTAATTATAACAAAATTGGCGAGAGAAACTCAAAAATTAAAATAATGGTCGGCATGTTATCGATATCTCGCTTAGTTTTCGAGTTATCACAACTCAAAATTTGAAAAAATTGAAAAAAAAATAACATATTTTTAAAATGAGAAAAATAATTTTTTTTTTTCATAACTAACAAAATTATAGAAATTGAAAAACTCGATTTTTTACTTGGGAGAGTATGATAACCGAAGCTCCAAGATCTGACTATATTTTTTGGATAGAGGACCTCAAAATAAGAAGAAAATCAAGTTATCGTACGTAAAAATTTTTAAATAATCGAAAAAATAACGAATTTTTATTTTGTAAAATGTATTTTGAAAAAATATCAAAAAAATATATATTCTTTTCGATAACTATCAAAGTTATCTATTCTTTCATATTATTGGCGTTGGTTATTGTTGTAACAAATATTTTGTCGTAAGAGATCACTGGCATCGTTGCTCCATGAAGCAAAATTTTAATTTTTTTTTTCATTTGAATGAAAGAAAAGGAAAAAATTAAAATAATTAAAATTTTCCGATAACTTACGAGTACATCTAAATTATTTTGAATAGAAGACCTGTAAGAAAGAAAAACATGGTCGCCATGTTATTGATATCTCGTTTAGTTAACTAGATATCGGACGTTAATGTTTGAAAATTTTATATGTTTGCGTCTTAATGGACTCAAAATCGAAAATTAGAGGTACACATTTTCAGTAACTATTTTACTTATCGATTACTGCCTTAGTAACTGATAGTTATCGATTGTGTAAATTCTATAAAAATTATGTGTATTTTTTTCATTGTATTGAGTTCATTTGCACTATTTTTGAATAAATGACCTCAAAGAGAGAAAAAAATGGTCTCCATGTTATCGATATTTCGCTTAGTTAGCGAGTTATCGGACGATAAAGTTTGAAAATAAAAATTTTTTCGTTCCAAATTGAAAATTAAAAGAAAAAATCGATAATTTTTCCATTGTTATTTCGATTTCCATAGTTATTGATTGTGGAAATTCTATAAAAATTAAGAAATTCAATAACAAAAAAATTTATTACAAAATTATTTAAAAAAATCGGGCGATTTTTTAAATTATTTTTTCACTCTATAGAGATTTCAAAACTATTCTACCAAAATAACAAAAATTGTTTTTAAAAAGTCGCGTATTTTTAAAAATTATTTTTTATCTGCAGCTCTCTTTTTTATCAAATAATTAAAAGATATAGAGAAGTTTTTTTTTTTTAAATGACAGAATCTTAGACGATGTTGCGTCTTAGTTTCGGTCATTTTATTTTTTCCAAAAATGCAGCAATAGCGAATTTACTCCAATTACATAGCCTGCTAAAGTGTGCTTTTGGCTAATCATTTAACAAACTTAAAATGTTTTGCACAAATTGTCGCCCACAATATAAAATGCGGCAATAATTTCTTCTTTTCTATTTATCTTTTTCGTGATCATTGTACAATATGTCGATAACTACGCCAGTTATCGAAAAATTACTTAACTTTCTTGCTTATTTTCGAGATTTCTATAAAAGACATTTTTTTCTGATATTTTTGATGTCGATATCTCGAAAGTTATCGATAATTTTTACTAGATTTTCTTTTGATTTTTTTAAATGAATAAAAAACTAATAAAATAATAAAAAATCATTTATATTTATTTTTTATCGATAGTATGTATACCATTTTTTGTTATCCAAAATTATATTCCTATCATGGGGCCTATGATATCTACTTTGCCTATCGGATTTAAAAAAAGATCGAAAAATATGACTATTATTTCTATTCAATAATTTAGATATTTCATTTAAGTTTAATGAAATGCCATAATTTTCTCAAAACATTTCCTACACTGTACGCTGGGTTACCGCTCTAGTCATCTCCCGCAGAGCAACAAATGACATCTCTTTGGAGCACAATACTACTCGCCCCACTCTCTTAAATTATCGTATTGCCTTCTTTGTTTTTTTTTTTGGTAAAAGAGAGTCTCGAGGTTATGGTTGGTGTGCAATTCTTGTTTAAGTAAAACTTAAACATGAAACTGTGGCTCGCTGGCTGACTGACTCTTCCGTTTTGCGCTTTTTCTAGGTATGACCTTATTCTGGCCTTTATGTTCCTTTTTTCAATTACGAGACATATTCCCAAAACAGCCGAACCGAAGTGAACTGAAATACCGAAAACACCGACGACAGCAACAGCGCCGACGAACACAACAAAAGACTGCTGGTATTTTTATACATGACACAAGTCAGTCAGCCAGCCAGGCAGGGGGATATTTTAGGCTTGTGGTTTTGTTTGTAACCCAGTGACAGGAGGCGAATGACCAGAAAACGAATAGTTTTGTGTTTGAGACGAACTCTTCGCACGCGGGGAGTAGATTTCTGCGTTAGTTTGTACAAGTTTTGTAATGTGAACAGAAGAAATAATGACATGAAAAATACTTCCGGTTGAAGATGTAGAAGAAATTCCGAGCACAGTGAAACCTTCCAAAAGTGGATACGGACACGTTCGGCCGACATTTGTCCTTTGCAGGGAGGTTTAATACATTTTAATTCTAAGCTTCGCTTTCCAATAATTGTCCATTGAAGGAAGGAAGTGTTCACTATTTGGAGGTTTCACTGTTTATGCTGATAATTTGTAAATCAGAGGTAAAGACTTACTTTCGCCTTGTTCTCAGCTTTAGGAATTATTATTATCAAATTGTCTCTTCATGTAATCACTTAGTACTAAAGCAAGACCCGAAGATCACTAGGACTTCCGAAGAAATAAGGTAAGTACATATCGAGCCCTTAGCGCGGAATGATCGCAAGCGCCAAAACACACATTTTACATGAGAAGGTTTTTATTGATTATTTTGAAATATTTGCATAAAATGAAATATGTTTTAATGCAAAATGTTTTAATTCCGCCGTAGACAACGAATTATTATTAAACAATTATCATTTGTTTACATAATACGGTACTTATGGCGCTTGCGATACAAATTTTGTATTTGCGGCTACAAATATTGAAAAAACTATGGCGCTTACGATATAAGTTTTTTTCGATTATTCCTCGAAATTTTATTAAAAACACACTTTAAAAAAATAAATCAGTAAAGTAATTGAAATCGTTAATAAACAACTATTTTAAACACAGTCGAATTCCTATTATTAATAGTTAAATTTCATATAAAAGTTTTTAGGTAATATCGATATTGAATTTTTCTTTGAACGAATAATTAAATTAATATTCATTTCATCCACCCTACTATCTGCAAAATATCATATTTAAATTGTGAGCAAAATCCCAGTTTTTTATTATTTTAATGTTTGGCGGTAGAAATGCTGTAGAAAATGAATTCCAGTCATTAAAACCTAAATGATTTAGTAACATACTTTCACAACACTTCGGTATCGTGCGGGAATTTGTAATTATGGTCGGCCACTCAGAATGGACCCAAATTATTCTTCCTTTACTAAATGATTCAATTGTAGAGTGCATAGAATGAATAAAAATGTTATGTTAACGTTCTTAACGAAAACTGAAGTTTTTATACCCTCCGCCAAGTTTTTATACACCTTGAAATATCGACCTGAGACCCTATAAAGTATATATATTCTTGATCGTCATAAAATGCTATGACGATCTGGCCATGTCCGTCCATCCATCTGTTGAAAGCACGATAGCATCTAAACGAATAAAGCTAGGACGTTCAAATTTTCCATAAATACGTCTTATAGTCGTGATCGGTTGGGATTGAAACTGGGCGAAATCGGCGCAAAGGGAAATTTTTTTCCCTCACAAGGACTAAAAATACCCATAAAAACATAATTGAGTATAATAATATAAAATTTATTTTTCCAAATTCGTACTTTTAAGGGGTAAAATGGAAATAGAGGGATAAAAATGGTACCAACCGCTGCATGTAGAATAATGAAATTCGGTGTATACATTCCTCTGATTGCGTAGACACGTAAAATAAAGGGATTTTTGGAAATACGCATTTTTTGGGGTTATAATGGGAAAAGGGGATAAAACCAACCAAATGACCGCAGTCATGAAATTCGGAGTATACATTCGTCTGATCTGATTTGTGGTATGTAAGCGTTTTTGATAATATAAATATAAGAATATTTATTTTTTAATTGAATTGAAGTATTACTTCGTTATATATATTCTAAACTTATTGGTAGCCTTTCTTAATAATTAATAATTATATTTATTTATAAAATTATTTTTTTTGTTTTGGTTTGGCTGTATTAAAAAATTATATTTTCCTGTAATATTACTGGTCTTCTACGAAAATCGAAAGCCTCTGTGGAATGCAACCCATGGTGGAGGGTATATAAAGTTCGTCCCGGCAGAACTTAACGCCGTTTTTACTTGTTTACTCTTTAACTCTATAGAATTGTGGGCACTGTGCCCATTTTCATCACTATTTTAAGCTAAATATTATGTTTCTTTGTCAAATTTACCACTATTTGAATTAAATAAATGTTAACGTTTACCCAGTATTTGGCTTAATATACGAATATTCCAAGAAGTATATTAAATTATTGTATATAAAGAGTGATTTTTTTGAGGTTAGGATTTTCATGCATTAGTATTTGACAGATCACGTGGGATTTCAGACATGGTGTCAAAGAGAAAGATGCTCAGTATGCTTTGACATTTCATCATGAATCGTCTTACAAACGAACAACGCTTGCAAATTATTGAATTTTATTATCAAAATGCGTGCTCTGTTAAGAAAGTTCATTGCGCGCTTCCATTTTATGGTCAGTTTAATCGACCCACTGAAGCGGCTATTCGGGCTATTGTGACTAAATTTCGCACCAAATTTACATTGTTGGACATTAAACCACCAACACGCTTACGTAGAGTGCGAACTGAAGAAAATATCGCAGCTGTATCGGCCAGTGTTAATGATGACCACCAATTTTCGATTCGTCGCCGTTCGCACCAATTGGGTCTCTGTTACTCAAAAACGTGGAAATGCCAAAATTGGACTAAGCGGATGGACCACCTAAGACGCAGCCGCGGTCAACATTTAAATGAAATTATCTTCAAAAAGTAAATGTCATGGACCAATCTAACGTTTCAAATAAAGAACCGATGAGATTTTGCAAATTTTATGCGTTTTTTTAAAAAAAAAAAAGTTATCAAGCTCTTAAAAAATCACCCTTTATAAGCCCAAATCACACAAAAGGCTTTGTGTTCTCCAAAAAGACAATAATTTAGAGCTACTTTCAGTTCTTGTGGATAAACTTTTTTCTTCTGGATCGATAAAAAATACATAAAACAACTTCGAAACCCTTAGCTTATTTCGTTCGTAATCTATCGTACTTTCAACAAACAGACGAACGCTTCATTCTATGGCCGAGGGTATAAAAATACACTTATTATTGCATCAATACATTGGTAGTCCTATCTAAAACATTTATAAATATATCTTACATTATCTGACAGTTTTTGCCTAAATTCATAAACTGTCGCTTACGATAAAATTGCTTTCTTTGAAAATGTGAGCAGCGACTTACGATAAAATCTTAGCCCCATTTTTTATATAAACGTTAACAATTTTGACATTTTGACAATTTTTATTTATGTAGCAGCCCATAAAATTTTAAATTCATCAATAAAAAATATTTTCAGAAAATGTCGCTTACGATAATTCCGCGCTAAGGGATATATCTCAAAATATTTCTCACACCCGGTAATGACATTACATTACCCTCGCGAGCCTCCTGGCTTTTGTATGGGAGCCCCCTTAAGCATAATAGGAAGTCTATTAAGTTTCCCCCTTAAGGAGTGGTGATAGGGAACAGGTATGTTTGGGAGAGAAAATAATGGGCGCCAGTCTTACATGTCTCCCCTTCTAAGTAATACAGGGGTACAGTTTAGGTCCTTTCTTTCTTAAAAAAATATAAAAAAGGGTTGCAGACAGAGGTTAAGTTCTGAGAAAATTTCGGGGATGAAAAAAATATTGGGGGTCGGTCATACATTTCACTCCTCCAGGAGCCTCCTTGGGACAGTTAGAGCGGTGGCTGCAAATTTTATAAAAATTTGCTTTTGTATGGGAGCCCCCATAAGGAGTGGGCATAGTGGATAAGTGTTTTCGGAAAAAATATTGGGGAGGGAAAAATAGTGGGGGTCGGTCTTACATTTAACCCAGCTAGGGACGACTCCGGGACACTTTTGGGTCTTTCTTTCATAAAAATATATAACAAACAAATGGGGTCCACCTTTAGGGTTGCCTGGGGTCCACCTTGAGGATTGCTGATAGCGGGTAAGTATATTCTGAGAAAATATTGCCACTGAAAAAATATTGGGGGTTGGTAATACATTTGACTCCCCTAGAGGCCTCTTTGGGATAGTTAGAGCGGTGGCAGCAAATTTTATAAAAAAATTGCTTTTGTATTGGAGCCCCCATAAGGAGTGGGCATAGGTGATAAGTGTGTTCGGAAAAAGTATTGTGAAGGGAAAAATAGTAGGGGTCGGTCTTACATTGAACCCAGCTATTCTAATCACCTTGGAATAAGATAATCATGTCATCGAAGTGTATCTATTGATATTCAGTTCACTCCGCGGCAAGATTATTATGGCAAATATCAGAACCTCGCCTTTAAAATGATTTTTCGGAAGAAATTGGCGACCAACGTTTACTCTAAGAAGGCTCATTTTTATAATCACCTTGGATGTTGTGTGTACACCTGTATGGGATGAGGATGAATATGTCGTCGCAGTGGATCAGCTGATATTGAGTTCACTCCGCGACAAGATTAGTAAGACAAATATCAGAACCTCGCCTTTAAAAAGATTTTTTACGCAAAAAATTGGCGCCCAACGTTTGCACTAACTAAGATTCATTTTGATAATCACCTTGGGTGTTTTGTGAAGATGAACATATCTGCATATCTGTTAATACAGAGTTCACTCCGCGGCAAGATTAATAGCACAACAATCAATAGGCAGATTGTATTAGCAGATATGCTGCGACTATATGTTATATACTGGATCAGTGGATCAAAATCCTACTATCTTCTCTCATCCCTTATCCATCCATCAACAGCCTTTAAATATCTGTATATAGGTTCTAAGAAATCCGGATGGAGTATGGTGTAGCTATACTGTTGGCGATGGCCTGACTATTGCCTTTTTCGAAGAACTACCGACCGAAATCCAAACCAAAGTGAGGGTGACCTCGTATGGGATGGCGTCATCCCATCCACGACAATTTTGTTAGTCAACATAGACATTCATTCAAAAATGCGCTTCGTGGTTAAAGATTAATTGACGATTAATGATCGGCCAAAATTGGCGCCCAACGTTTGATCTGACCAACGTTCATTTTTATAATTAATGCCTTGATCAGTTAGACTATTTTAAATAGGAATTTTGTTCGAGAACGTTGGATCTTTCTTCTCATCATCCATCCATCCACCATCTGTGAATATCTGTTACGGATCTGTAAACAGGTTCCGAGGAAACCGGATATGAGAATAGTTTAATCTCTTTTACTTTTGTGTCTTCTCTCGCACTTGTAATGTTCCATGAAATTGATCCCTGTAAAACATTTCGGCCACATGGCATGCCCTGAACATCTTACAGCTCTAGAACAATCTGGAAATCAAACGATTTCTCCATGGAACTCCCTCCCTCCTAATGGGGGAAAACTTGTCCGCTTCAGCCAACACAACTCCAAGTTCTAAGGCAGTAGGGCATCACAAGTTCATTCTTGGCTGGCGAATTGCTTGAGATTTCTTGGTAAGACAACAGACGTGTTCTGGCTGTTGTTGCTATTCGTTCGTGTCTGGTTTTGGGTCTCCCAATCCAGTAACCAAATACTGAACCCAGAAAAAACAAAGTAAACAAAACAGAGACACAAAAAGAAAAATTAGTACAACATTAACAAATGCAACTCGAACCATGGCTGCTGGAATGGAGTGGAGGCAGGAAGGTGGGGAGTTCGTATGGAAAATGTTTGTAAGACGTGATTATGGCCAAGTTACAGGCATAGTTGTTGTTGTATTGGAACAATAACAACACCACGCCAGCAACGAGTGTCTAACCGTTCGTCTGTGTTGTTAAATTAAATAGTTTATTTGTTTGTAATTGTTTTTGTTGGTATTTTTCTATTTTCTATGTTGGTTTGTTCGTTCGTTCGTTATGTTGACCACGTTTTTGAAAACAATTTTCGTGTTTAAAATTATTTTTTTAAACGATTTGCGTAACTTTTCATTTCATTTTTTTTCAACGTCTCTTTTTTTGGCCATTGTATTTGTGTTTTAAACGTTAAGGAATAACACTTGGCTCCGGTTTAGGCCATAGCCGATATTTAACCGGTTTCTTTCGAGTACACGTTGGGTCAATATTTCTAGCTTTCAAAGTTCTTGCCACAGCATAGTTCTCCCCTTTATGGACGGCCGACAGACCGACCAAACGAACAATTGCTTTAGGAACCATAAATGGGCGTGGGAATTGTGGTCTCTATCTCTCACTCTGTCTTTTGTTTAGGGGAGGGGGTACAGCCTGTAAGATGTGTTAACCTTTTACGGTACTCGCTCGCTCGCAGCCATGTGTCCATGAAGTTATGAGCAATTAAAATCAAGTCCGGTAAGGCAGGGCACTGCACACGGTACGTTCGTATCTGTGTGTGTGTGTCTGTATCATTGTCCATCCGTCCGTCTGTCGGTCCGTCTGCCTGTTTGTAATATGGTTGTTAAGTATAATTTGAAATTTACAAGATTTTGTGTGTTTCAAAGTAATGCACCTCAACTTAATTTCCTTTCTAAATATACATACCAAAGCTAACATATGTTGTACGAGGGTTGTATGAAAAGTCTAGGAATATGATTATGGGCAGAGTAATGAAATGTGAATTCCAAATTTAGAAATTTAGGAAAGTTTCTCAACGTATAAACGTGATTCAGGGTTCCTTATGGGATCCCAAGTTTCCTTAGAAAACTAAAACCACGTTGGCTTACAATAAACTCACATTTCGAAGGACCAAAAATTTCAATTTTGTGATATAATCTAAATAATTTACCTCCTCAACTTCAAAACTGTGGCTAGAAAATGGATACAAGATCAAAAAATTCTTCAAGTGTGAAAGGTCAAATTCCCTTCAAGAATGGAGGGGATATTCAGTTGTCGAATATGGTACTGAGTCGCCTCTAACTAGGTTATATGAAAGACCAACCTCCACTAATTTTTCCTCGCCAACATTTTTTCCAAACACACAGGGGGTATGTGTGTTTGGAAAAAATCCACACTCCTTAAGAGGGCTCCCATACAAAAAAAATAATTTTTATAAAATATGTTCCCACCGTTCTAACTGTCCCAATGAGGCCCCTAGGGGAGTCATACCCTCTTTTTTCAACCCTTAAGGTGGCCTTCATACATTTTTTTATTTTTTTATGAAAGAAAAGACCAAATCTGTTCCACTGTCTCACCCCTAGAGGGGAGATAAGTAAGACCATTAATGTTCTCTTCCCAACATTTTCCCAAAACATACCTGTCCCCTATCCTCCATTTTATACAATTTGCTGCCACCGCACTATCTACCCCAAGAAGGCCCCTAGTGGAGTCAAATGTATGACCTACCTCCAATATTTTTTCAACCCCCGCATTTTCTCTGAACATAACTCTACCTTCTATCTCCAACCCGTAAGTTGTCCCCAAACATTTTTTATTTTTTATGAAAGAAAGGCCCACAGCTGCCCCCGATTAACCCTTAGGGGAGACATGTAAGTCTGGCCCGAATAATTTTCCCTCCTCTACATTTCACCCAAAGATACTTGTCCCCTATCTCCACTCCTTAAGGGGGGTTCCCATACAAAAAATACATTTTTATAAAATTTGTTCCCTCCGCTCTAACTACCCCAAGGAGGCCCACTAGGGGAGTCAAATGTATGACCAACCCCTAATAGTTTTTCAGCCCCAATATTTTCTCAGAACATATCTAACCTCTTGCTACAACCCTTAAGGTGGGTGGTCCCCATACATTTTTTATAATTCTTTTTTATGAAAGAAAGGCCCTTAGATGTCCCTATTCACGCCTGCAGAGAAGACATGTAAGGCTGACCCCCGTTAATTTTCACTCGCCAACATTTTTTCCGAACAAATTTACCCCCTATCACCACTCCTTAAGGGGGCTCCCATACAAAATCTATATTTTTATAAAATTTGTTCCCTCCGCTCTAACTACCCCAAGGAGGCCCACTAGGGGAGTCAAATGTATGACCAACCCCCAATAGTTTTTCAGCCCCAATATTTTCTCAGAACATATCTAACCTCTTTCTTCAACCCTTAAGGTGGCCCCCATACATTTTTTATTTTTTTATAATTTTTTTTTATGAAAGAAAGGCCCTTAGATGCCCCGATTCACGCCTACAGAGAAGACATGTAAGACTGACTCCCGTTAATTTTCACTCGCCAACATTTTTTTCGAATACATTTACCCCCTATCTCCACTCCTTAAGGTGGCTCCCATACAAAATCTAAATTTTTATAAAATTTGTTCCCACCGCTCTAACTACCCCAAGGAGGCCCACTAGGGGAGTCAAATGTATGACCAAAAGCACCAGTATTTTCTCAGAGCATACCTAACCTCTATCTTCAACCCTTAAGGTGGCTCCCATACATTTTTTATTTTTTTTTTATGAAAGAAAGACCCAAAAATGCTCCCGAGTCACCTCTAGAGGGTGACATCTAAGACTGGCCCGAATAATTTTCTCTCCTCTACATTTTCCCCAAACATACTTGTCCCCTATACCCACTCCTTATGGGGGGTCCCATACAAAAAATACATTTTTATAAAATTTGCCCCCCACCGCTCTAACTACCCTAAGGGGGCCCCTAGTGAAGTGAAATGTATGACCAACCCCCAACATTTTTTCAGCACCAATATTTTCTCAGAACATACCTAACAACTATCTGCCACCCTTAAGGTGGCCCCATACATATTTTATTTTTTTTTTATGAAAGAAAGACCAAAAACTGCCCCCGAGTCACCTCTAGAGGGAGACATGTAAGACTGGCCCGAATAATTTTCTCTCCTCTAACTTGTCCCCTATTCCCACTCCTTATGGGGTCCCATACAAAAGACTAACCCCATTACTTTTCCCTCGCTAACATACACCCACTCCTTAATAAGGCTCCCATACAAAATCTATTTTTTTATAAAATTTTCTCCTGCTCTAACTACCCCAATGCGGCTCCTAAGGGAGTCAAATGTATGCCCAACCCCTAATATTTGTTTAACCCCAATAATTTCTCAGAACATACCTACCCTCTACCTTCAAACCTTAAGGTGACCCCCATACATTTTATTTTTTATAATTTTTATGTGAAAGAAATACCCAAAACTGTCCCGCAGTAGACCCTAGAGGTAAGAAGGGGTAGTGTTTGGCGAAAATGTTGGGGAGTGAAAATTAAAGGGGGTCGGTCTTATATTAAACCCCTCTAGGGGCGACTCAGAGGCATTTTTGGGGCTTTTTGTGTATTTTTACCCCTTTTCCCACACCTTTGACCCCGATGAGCGTCCACCTCACACTCACCCCACCACCCCCATTTTTGTGGCTCATGAATTTTTTTCCGAACTTCACAAAATTAGAGGTTGTAGCATGTGGAAATCGAAAAAATCGTGTACTATTTCAACACCTTAATCTTCTTGCGAAGGAAAATTTGTGTTTTTGGTAATGAAAAGGGGCAGAACCATACTCCTGTGTGGGGATAACTCATCAGTGGAACTTCTATATAGATTTAATTTGATTAATTAAAGTGGATTATAGATTTTAATCTATTTTTCTGAAACCACAGTGGATTTAATTCCAACTAGCCCGCAAAAATATATAAGTAGTTTGAAGTGCTGGAAAATGCATTGGTCAGTGTTTGCCACAACTGCCTGGGCCAACCCTCGTTTTGTTTGCATGGAGCATTTTAGTTTGTGTTGTTTTGTTGATTTTTTGTGATACTCACACCAGTAGATAGTTAAGGGTCTCATTTTGTGTGTGTTAACTTTATGCTACTGACACCAATATCAGGTTACAGAGCAAAACAAAAAATATATATTAAAAAAGTTTAACAAAAATGTGTGTAAAAACTCGGCACATAAATACATACATACATATTTTACACATATTTGTATAAGCATTAATTACATACATACATATATTTCATACATATGTTTTATTATATTATATATAAACGCTTGGACGCGTTTTTTTTCTTTGTAATCATATGGTCGTACATATATCATCATCATCATTATGATGGCCATCATTGTTATTATTGTCGTTATCATCATCATCATCGTAGTCGGTCGTCATCGTCATCCTCAACTACCTGATGATCTTTATGTCATTGGATGTCATCGTGACATATTGTATATACTAGAGCACAGTGTGCCGAGAACAACTAAGAAAGTCTCTAAAGAGTCGGGAGCCGGATGTGGAAGTCCTTCCAGTCCAGATTGGTGATGTTTCAGGATTTCTACTTTTTTTTAAATAATACAGTTAATGTTATGTATGTCCTTTTTGAACAGGTTCAATAGTCCTCACTTAGTAGTTTCTTTCAGTCAGTGGAGCGAAAATTGTCACCAGTCACTAGTGAAGTAGTCAATTGTCATCGATAGCTAGGGATGCACTTATTAATCAAACAATATCCACAAGTAACTGGACACGTCAGTTGTCACCAGTCACTAGTGAAGTAGTCCGCATTTGGTAGACTGCTATCAATAGAGTGACTTGTGGGAGATAGCTTCAGCCCTATTGATATGCACATCATCATGGCTACAGCAACCCATCCAGAGCATCTCGGCTATCTGTCCCGGTTCCTGAAGAAACAGAACAGAACGGACATTCTGAAAACTTCCTCGCACACTTCCACCACCATCCGACTAAAGCACTCCTAAGATGACATTTCAGATCAAATTCCCTACATGGATGGTGTGGGAAAGGGGATACCCAATTGTTGAATATGAGACTGAGGTATACACGGACTTCTCCCAAGTAGATTGTGGAGTTGGTTCCGCCGTCTTCTTAGAAAAAAGCTGGCCTAGCAAGTTCATTCCGTCTTTCAGGCGGAAGACTTCGCAATTAGGGAAGAATGCAGTAAATTTTCCTCGCACAACGGGTCGCATAGGAACCTTTGTAGACAGTGAAACTGCCCTTTTGTCTCATAGATTTAGCCGCAGAACATCTACATAAGAACGCCAGAATATTGTAGAGCTGTCCAAACTGAGTTATCAGTCTGAATTCACTGATACTGAGATGGGAACGAACCGACTGGGCGAGGATGAGAGTTTTTTTAAGTGGAAATCTTAAAAAATTGTCAAATAACGTCATATCTATGCTTTCTAAAATAGTAAAATAGAAGATGGTCACCTGCTTTGGGTGCGTCCACAGAGTCCTGGGGACCAGCTGAGTTGGTTTAGATGGGCACAGATGATCAAGTGTAGCGTGTCGTGCAGCCCCTGGCTACAGACGGGGCAGATGTTCTACACATTTCCATCAATTCTCGCCCAGTATGAATTGAGGCGGATACACAATGTAGATCTCGGCTATGCCAGAGCCGATCGAATTTGCAGATCCTTCTCCTCTGGTGATATTTCTCCGAGAACGATATTTACGGTATACATGTTTATTGCTGCTGCGTCTCGATGAATATCGATTAGTATGTACACTGATCAGGAGGTCTTAGAAGACATAAATTTGTGCCTAGGGAACATAAATGACATGAGAAGACAACCTGTTGCTGTTCTCTGGGTGGCATTTTGACAAGGTTTGTATATTTCTCCACTGTGTATCACTCACATCCGCAGACCACACTGGCTTCGCATAGTTCGCCACGGGCCGGTCTATTGCTTTGTAAGAGTTCAACAAGGTTTCTTTGTCCATTTGTCCCAAGTGTTGTCGGATAGAGACTTGAGGACCTTGTTCCAACGTCTCATCTTAGCGCAAATAGCTGCGGCTTGTGCAGATTATTTATATAGATTATCGAATGTGAGCCAAGGACTTTGGCGTAATTTAGGGTTGTATCGTCGTCGACTCTCACATTCAATGTCCTTGTGACCTCTGCAGTGTGCCTGAAGATTTAGAGGCATATTACTCCGCATATTCCTCGCTGTGTAGAATATTCCATAAGATCAACGAGATAAGTGTTCAGCCTTGGAATATTTCATGCTAGTTGGGGGCCAACACTAGAATCTTGCAATCATCGATGGTGATGATATGTAACGATAATATGGGTTTAGGGGAGGGATAGTGCTAGAACCCCTAATTTTACGAGGTTCGGAAACAAAATGCATGAGCCCAATAATTGGGGTGGTTGGGCGAGTGTAAGTGGCCGCTCCACACTCCTTAAGTGGTCTTCCATACAAAAATTAAATAAAATGTTTGCTCCCGTCGCTCTAACTGCCCCCAGGAGGTCCTTAGGGGAGTCAAACGTATGACCGACCCCCATTATTTTTCCAACTGCCACATTTTGTCTGAACATACATACCTTCAATCCTTAAGGTGTTCCCCATACAATTTTTTTTTTTTATTTTTCATAATTTTTGTTATGACAGCAAGTCCCAAAACTGCCCCGGAGTCGCCCCTACCTGGGTTAAATGTAAGACCAACCGTCCTTAACGTTGTCTCCACAACATTTTTTTCCGAACACACTTTCCCCATATCCCCACTCCTTAAGGGGACCCTCAAACAAAAACTAATTTTTATAATATACAGGAATACCCTAGGGGAGTCAAATGTATGACTGACCTAAAATATTTTTCCAACCCCCACATTTTATCAGAACATACCTACCCTCTATCTTCAACCCTTAAGGTGGTCCCCATACGATTTTTTTTAAAGATTTTTTTATGAATGAAAGGCCCAAAAACTGCCCCGAATCCTCGATAGAGGGGAAACATGTAAGACTGGCTCCCATTAATTTTCCCTCCCCGACATACAGGCCACCACGAAACTCGACCGATCTATTCATCAGCTTGGTGAGAGTAAGGTCGTTGCTCTAGATATCTCCAAGGCCTTTGATAGAGTTTGGCACGGCACACTCATATCAAAGCTTATCGCTTTTGGTGTTGGTAGTGACTTCTCTCGATTTATATCGAGCTTCCTCTGAGATCGCACTATACGTGTTGTTGTAGATGGGTTCAACCTCCGATGAGCATAGGTTAACCGCAGGAGTACCACAGGGCTTTTTCTTATTTTCATCGACGACCTCTTGGATCGGACTTTGAATCCAATATACTCATTCGCGGATGACAGCAACCTATGTCATTCATACTCATTCGATCATAGACCAAGTCGTCAAGAATTTGAGTATAAAAGGCGACTGATGGATGAGTCATTTAGCCAGGATTTGCTGGCCATCTCTGAATGGGGTCGAGAGAATAGAGTAGATTTTAATGCCCAGTGCTCCTTGTTGTCTCACAAGCGATTCACTGATCCAACGGTGTCGTCGATTTTAATGAACGGTGTAGATATTGAGCAATCAGATGCTCTCCATGTTCTTGGCATGAAAATACAACGTGGTGTTCGTTGGACAAAACATGTATTTGATGTGTCGAAAGATGCCTTCAAATGTTTAGGCTTTTTAAAAAGAAAAGTAAGAAATATTGCACACCCTCTGATCCGCTCAATATCTACACTACCTACATCAGACCAAAGATGGAATACAATTCCCATATATGGTCGGGTGCTCCAGCTTCATCACTGGAGCTACTTGACCGTGTCCAGAGGAGGGCGATGGTGTTGATAGGCGACGGTAGGATATCCAATTTTATTGTCTCCCTTGAACACCGTCGTAATGTTGGTTGTGTGTCATTGTTCTATCGATACTTTCATGGTGTTTGTTCTTCGGAGATTCGTGATCTTATACCGTCCGTGAGAATGTTCGGTAGAGATACGCGACACTCCAGGAATGCGCACCCATTTGTTGTCGATTGGACAACCGGCCGCACTACACATTTCCGAATAAATTCGTTCTTCGCCCGTACTATCCGTATGTGGAATCGACTTCCGGCAAATACTTTTCCCTCCAATTACGACATTCAGAGTTACAAATACAAATGTCAACAGACACTACTCCCTCTTTCCTCCTTCCAATACCTGATCTTCCTTCCGCCAACGCAATGCACTGCATTTATAGGGGTCATCCCCTGAGTGTTGGTTCAGTGAAAAAAAGAATTCCTCCTTCCAACTCTATATATGACACTCAGCGGCCATCCCCTGAGTAAACAAAAGGATCGTACACGGCTTTGTGGTACCCATGTCTTTTCCTAAAAACCTCAAAGTTGAGGTCGCTGAAAAGCTGGCGCACAACGAAGTAGCTACAGTCTTTTTGGATATTCTGCGAAATTTTCAACAACAGCAATATTCTCGCTGGATCAGACGTTCCGGCATCATTCAGGGACTGTTGGACCGACGTCTCAATCGTTTTGCTCGAATTTCATGATATTTCATTGTATTGATCTCTCGTCTAAAAATATAAAAAAATGCAAACGAAAAAACTAAAACAAATGAGCGTTGGCATGGCAGAAGTATTGCTGGGTAACTATAGCTGCATATACACATACTTACATATGCAACTCAATGAGATGCTTGTAAGATGGCATGTGTGCTTTATTACTTGGTGCGATTTTTTAAACGCAAATTCGGCAAGTGAGTTGTGCTTCTCGTTCGTTTGTGAGAATCATCTCCTTATAGAGGCCGGTTTGATGTTGAAAAGTCGCTGCGAAGCCACTTGAAAAGACTTTTGACATGGTCGAAATCATGAACGTGGTAGCCGTGCAGCCAAGTAATAAATGCCACCATGCCATTTGTAAATAAATTTAGATTCTATGAAATATAGAAGCAAAATGGTCTTGAGTCAGGACAATATCCCAGTTCAAATCAAATATAATAAAATTTAACAATTTCGACATGCCATTGAAGGGGATAGCCAGTTTCCCACCTTAAATTAGAGACTATGACGGAATACAAACGGCAAGGAATGTCCCCGATTTGTGGCTGTTTTCAAATTTTTATGGGTTTTTACAGATTTCACCACACTGTGCTCCTCTGTACTCTGGTGGATGTGGTGTTAAAGACGTTGACTCTTGTTCAAATCACAAAAGAAACATTCATACTACATCTACATACATGTCGTCCATATATCGCCAGCCAGTGGAGTAACGTACTCCAATTGAAGTTTAAGAAGAATTATGTGTGCGGATGTTGTACAAGTCGTAAATATAAACCTTGTTACTGTTCCAACGAACGAACGACATACCGCCATGGCTTGTAACGTTTTTTATTTGTTGTTGTTGTTATACCATTAGCCATTGAAGTTGTTTATTAAGGTCTCTTGTGATCACCACACATCACAAAAACCCACATGGTCACACACATCCACATACATACATAGTATGGTGGACGGACACCAGATGTCTATGTGGTACTTAGTTAAGCACTACATACGCTAAGTAACCCAAGAACGTTCCGAGCAGATAACTTTTATCCAATAGTGTAACAACTCATGAGCGCCCCTCATGAGGCAACATCAAATCAAATCAAGATGTTGCTGCTGCCTCTACTTCTGATGATGATGTACACATAGAATTCAACAGATTCATTTGTTTTCTAGCTGGCTGGCTGGCTGGAGGGAACCTTAACTGGAGATGCCTGCCTGAGTGCGCTGTTAATGGCGGCGGCATTTGTGTTACCAAATATGCTCATAATTACACAATGGGAATGGGAAGATGAGATGGGAAGATGTTTTTACTTTCATTGGTGGTGGCGAAGAACAGAACAGAACCGATTCACATGAAAGAAAGAAATTTGACGAATGACTGACGGATATTATCAGGTTTCCACTGAGAATGCGAGTGATTTCTGAGATGATGTGGTTTTTCTGGGAGCTATGGGGGGGAAATCATGGGAATAGGTGTTTGTAGTCTGTGGATAAGGTAGGTGCATGGAAGTTATGCTTTGTTGGTTGTAAAGTTGCGATTGCTTGGTTGCCAAGAAACTGTTCTCACTTAGTTGTTGGGAATGGTGTTTGTGACTTTCCGACATGGGATTAAATGCCTTTGGCACGAAGGCAATGGATATAAATCATGGATAATTTAGAAAATATATATATGTAAGGAAATTTGAATACAAAAATTGCCGATAAATTTCCCACAGATATTGGGCAATCTCAAAGGCCGTCAACGAATTGCCCATTGCTCACACTCTTGGAAGGCCATCGCAAACAAGGCTAAGGACTCTTTACGGTGGAATCCTCAAGGAAGACGGAACACGTTGGGCGCCAGAGAAAAAAATGGTGATGAAAAGTGTCCATTGTTCACGTAATTCGCCGTGGTAACGACATGCACTCTTCGAAGGCCACCGCCAGCAAGGCTAAGGCTTTTTATACTGTGGATTCCTCAAGGAAGACGGAACACTTTGGGCGCCAGAGATGAAACATGGGGAAGACAACGTGAACTAACTTCCGAATCCGACAAATGGCACAAGAAAGAACTCGCTGCAGAACATACTTCGAAAATATATCACAAGGCTAAGGCCAGTTTACGGTTGGATCCTCAAGGAAGACCTACGTTGGGCGCTAGAACTTAACATGGCGACAACTCACTTCCGAATCTAACAAATGACACAAGAGAGAACTGACTGAAGAACCTAAGAGAACAAGTCCCCCGGTATAAAATGACGAACATTATAGATCTGATATCCTTATGCTCTCATAGCCTTGGTCATCATGAGCTTGTTAAAGCGCATTGCGTTGGCGGAAGGAGGAAAGAGGGAGTAGTGTTTGTTGACTTTTGTTTTAAACTTCTGAACATCATAATTAGCTGGGAAGATATCTGCCGGATGTCGATTCCACATACGGATAGTGCAGGCGAAGAACGAATTCATTCTGTAATGTGTGGTACGGTCGGTTGTCAAATTTATAACAAATGGCTGAGAATTCCTGGTAAGTCGCGTGTCTCTACCGAACGTTCTCACGGGCGGTGTAAGATCACGAATATCGGAGGAACAAACACCATGAAAGTAACGATAGAACAAGGACACACAAGCCACATTACGACGATGTTCAAGGGAGACAATAGAATTGGATATCCTACCATCACCTATCAACACCATCGCCCTCCTCTGGACCCGGTCAAGTAGCTCCAGTGATGAAGCTGGAGCACCTGACCATATATGGGAGTTATATTCCATCTTTGGTTTGATGTAAGTAATGTAGATATTGAGAAGATCAGGGGGAGTGAAGTATTTCTTACACCGGTTTAAGAAGCCTAGACACTTGAATGCTTCTTTCGACATTTCAAATACATGTTTTGTCCAACGAACATCAGATTGAATTTTCATGCCTAGAACATCAATATCGACAACGTTCATTAAAATCGACGACACCGTTGGATCAGCGAATCGCTTGTGAGACAACAAGGAGGTCTGGGTCTTAAGTGCATTAAAATCTGCTCTATTAAATTGACCCCATTGGGAAATAGCCAGTAAATCCTGGCTCCATCAATAGCTTTTTGTCTTCAATTTCGATTGCAGATAAAAGAAGATCAAGGCATTGTCATTGGCAGAAAGAATAGAACTTTGGTGGAAACAAGGAATAATGTGGAGATTCTCTACTCCCTGTGAGCTCCAAACTGCTACAAGATTTTGCACTCATAAAAAGAAGAAACTGGCTGGATGGATATGTCACACCTTGTAAAAACCTGAAGTAGCAAGGAAGTAGAAGGTATGAATGATCAAAAATGACATGGAGGAGAACGATCGCGAACCACAGCAGTCCTGAGAATGGATGCAGTGCTGTACAATTACCAGTTTATGAGTTTAATCTAAGTCCTTAGCACTCCAAAAAATGCAAATAATCTCACAAAAATCCCACAATGAATAATGTGAGCTCCGAACTGCTAATGCTAATCATGAGAGAACCTTAGCAAGACTTTAAATAGTCATAAAAAGAAGAAGATAGTGGCGATGGATATGTGAAAATCTGAACTCACAAGTAAGTAGAAGTCCTGAATGACCAAAAATGACATGGAGGAGAACGCAGCCCTGAGGCAGAGCAGATCCTGTGCTAAAAGTTTACCACATGACGATTGTAGAAATAGTTATTAATCATGAATAACTAGACATGCCGGTCAGTGTCATCAAAACCATCAAACATCAGAGCACTCTGATCGAAGGGTGAATGTTCAGATTAAAGCAGTCTTTATAACAGAAATTCAGACAGTTGCACAGCTGCACCTCTCTTGTGGCAGTGTAAGAATCCCAGCAACAAATTATTTATATTTTGGAAGCAGTGTACCCATTGTAGAGCTACTGAGGGTGCAATAAAGTAAACATTAGTGAAACTCGGTTGCTAGAGTCATATACAGACTGAAAATTCCGATAGAGCTGAATCTCAGCATGCTTCGGTTGCAATAAAAGAAAAAAATATAAAAAATCACACATTTTAACAATCAGATAACGAACATATCGCATTGGATGTTGTGGTGCATTGGGTAGAGATCGCGACTGTCATGAAAATAGTCCCATGTTCAAATGTTTCCACCGGGCATTTTATCTTTAAAGTAGACATGCATACCCTTGTTGCTTCCCAGTAATTGCTTGATTTCGGGATATTCTCCACAAAAATCCGCAATTGATCTATCTATTGATGTATCTAACCTGTCGAAAAAGGAGCAGAAGTGTTTGCTGGGATCTTGTTGACTTCAAACACACTATGAACGGATGTTGTATGAGGAGGAGATTCAAGAGCCGATTGTCTGGTATTCTCCCGATTCATAATATTTCCGAAATAACTGAACATGTTGAAGAAAACTAATGTGGTTTCCTTAATTGTCAATTCACTTTCATTCACATCAGTCAGAATCATAACTTTCCGAAATAACTGAACATGTTGAAGAAACCACGTTAGTATCCTTAATTGCCAATTCATTTTCATTCACATCAGTCGAAAAGTGATTCTTCAGAAGACCACGAAGGCACCGCAGTCAATCACATCTGGTTATTTTGTTGTTTTTCTCTAGAAGGATATTCGCAGGAATTTCGCAGATTCAGGTTAACCAAAGCTAGGGGGAACCTATGAACTGTATGGTTTGCTTATGTAGGTGGAAAGTGGTTCAGGGATGAAGTGACACTTCAGAGAACCTCCACTGAACCCTGTGCGACAGTTAGCCCATTCAATCGTCACATATTTCCAGGGACCCTGCCCTAAGACATAGCATGTAATACACCCATTCATAACTTTCCTTTCCATGATGATAAGCTTCCTTGGTACACACATTTTGGTCCTGGAATTCTACTTTGTGTTAATCCTAATTTCAAGTTGGCAAGTGCATAAACTTCAACAAAACCATGCCCGACGAATGAAGCTATAATTCATCGATCATTTTCTTATCTCTCCGACAATGAAGTGGAATAAGAAATTTTCATCGAGGACTTCTGCTGCGACAGTCCAGCTATAATAAACCCTTGCACTAAGTCCCTTGACCCTACTCAAGTAAGTAAGTGATTGAGTAACTTCTGCTGTGACAGTCCACGCTATAAGTCCCTTGACTCTACCCAAGTAAGTAAGTGCATTGAGTACTGTACTGTCCACACTGAGAATATTATCTACTTTAAATACAATTTCTACAGAGTTGAACGAGCTAATTCCAAGTAGAAAAATATCCACACAATCCTGGCCTCAATTTAATCAAAAACGCACAAGAGTCCTTCTGAACCAAAATAGTGTGATCGTGTCAAGAGTGATCAAGCAGCGGGTCATTGGGTAACACAGTGCAACACGAAAAAAAATAACCATATACGGACACCGCTACATGATAAAAGACCAAAAAAAAAGACCCGTGTTTTTTTTCCCAAAGTCATGCACTTTTTTTTTATGGGCCCCCAGAGATTTGAGGCCTCGGTGTAATTTTTGGAAAAAAGTAATATGATCAATATGTTCTTTATGACAAGTGCTAGAACTTTGCCTCAGAGAGTAAATCAAAATTCCGAACGGTTTGCAAGATATGAGCCTGAGAATATGATCACTTTTTTCCAAAAATTACACCGAGGCCTCAAATCTCTGGGGGCCCATAAAAAAAAAGTGCATGACTTTGGGGAAAAAAAACACGGGTCTTTTTTTTTGGTCTTTTATCATGTAGCGGTGTCCGTATATGGTTATTTTGAAGTGACTTCAAAAATGTTGCACAGTGTAATTAAATGGCTCGACGATAACTGTCGAAGCTGCGACTACGAAGAGTAAGAAGAGACAGTCGAACACTTGTAATGTGACTAATAATCCCACGACACAGAGGCCACGGGAAGCAATTACTAAACGACATCGTTCCCACGTTAAGTGGATCTACGCTTCGGAACGACACGATTTGAGCTCGACCAAGGATTGTGAACTCAGCGACAGACGAAAGTTTTTCCCCAGGAAATAGCTTTGAGCTCGTCCAAGGATTGTCAACTCAGCAATGACAGCTTTACCAACTGAAAGTTTTTAATCCGGGAAAGAGCTTTCTACAGAACTGAATGACATTGATGATATATTTGAAATTAATATCAGAGATCTAATCAAATACATCACTCTTTCAGTCTGGATATAACAGACCTTTCCGAGTGGTGTGGTCCATGTAAACCAAGCAACCAATGCCATTGAGAAGCATCTACCTCATGGACCTGACTTGAGATATTGCAATTTGATCATAGATCTTATCAAATATCTCCTTGTTTCCGGCTGGATGTCCGTTATATTTGATCAGAGTACCTTAAGGCACTAGATGCTCAGGATATGGTAAACGTTAGACACCTTAAAAAATCTCCAAAGTTATTACAAACATTTCTCACATTGGACTGAGCATGAGTATTCAAAAAGTCACATAGTTTATCCAACTGAGTCTGGCCTAACATATAGCGACAAAGGATGACTTGCTTCTAATTTGTGTCGTCTTTTTCGCAGGATAATGTCTACATTTTAGATTCTATATAATACCATCCCATTCTAATAATGTTTACACAGAAATAGGACAGATCAAAGAACCAACTTGAATCTGATTCATATACGCCAATAAATTTATGTGGATTTTGATATTCTACTCTTTTTTGGAATTATCTCTCAAGTCTGAGTATACAATAATCATATGCTATCTCCTCCATGAATCTTTATGTTTAATTAAGTCAGTTCTGCCTGATCTGTGACCTCAACCTATTAAAAACGGTCCTAAACCAAAACCGCCGCTGATGACTTGCTGTTATTTTCACAAAAAACATTTTCATTACATTGTAGTTGCTTTTAGCATTTGGCAGAACGTTGCCGAGGAAACATTACTACAGTCGATTGAAATCAACTAAAAATCCATTCATCACGATTTGTAGGTTTTTAGTTAATGCTGATGGTTCCACCTGAGTAACTAAGAAGGTAAAACGCGCATGCGCAAACCCTTTGTGCCGAACACAAAGAACAATAAGAAAACTCAAAAGATTAATGAAAATGCGAAAAAAAAACATAAAAATCTCAATGAAGAAGAAAAATAATAAAACAAGAGAATTGAACCTGAGTAGAAACTTGTGCTACGTATTTCTTCGTAAGACAGACTGCATGGCAGGCTGGCTGGCTGGCTACCCACTGTCTGCCCACCCATAAGGGGTGGGGGGGAAAGTGCAACAAACCTTCAAACGCACCACAATCACAAAAAGAACAATAACACAACCGACAAATATATCAACGAACTGTGTAGATAGAAATGAAAATAATGTACTAAAAACCAGAGTACAGTATCCCGCCAACGTTGTATAGAGAAATGTATTTCACATTTCTGAAAATCTTGATTTTTTCTACGCAACTCTCACGTATTATCCACTAACAAGATCCCGAACAATAGCTTCACTGCTCACCGGTGTGAAAAGTATGAACCTCAACCCAAATCCCTGAAGAATGGAAGAAATATACTATAATAACAATTCCAAATATATCCGCCGGACCAGACAATATTCCTGCAGAGCACTTAAAGTATGGATCTCCCCAACATGCTCTCGGAGTGAAAAGTATGGACCTCAAGAATGGAGTGAATACCTATTTGTCGATTACGATACTCAGGTATACAGAGACAGCTCCAAAATGTATAGTGGAGTTGGTTGCGGTGTCTTCTCAAAAAAAGCTAGCCCTGCATGTTCTTTCCGACTTCCTGACAGCTGCAGCGTCTTTCAGGCACTTCGCAATTAGGGAAGAATGCAGTAGACTCTCCTCTTTAGACACAACGGGTCGAATAGACATTCAAACTGTCCTTTTGTCTCTAAGATCTAACCGCATAACATCTACATTAGTAGGTCAGTTCATTGATGAGCTGTCCAGACTGAGCTGTCTCCCTGAAGTCACTCTTATATGGATCCCAGGACAGAGGGATTTTTATGGGAACAGACGACTTGGCGAGGATTGGATATACTTTGAACACCCTCGCTACGGAGTTGATCGCAGCACCGATAGGGTCTTCTCAGAAAAAGCAGGCCCAGCATGTTCTTTCCGACTTCCTGACAGCTGCAGCGTCTTTCAGGCGGAAGTCTTCGCAATTGGGGAAGATTGCAGTAGACTCTCCTCTTTAGGCACAATGGGTCGAATAGGAATCTTTGTAAAAAGTCAATCCGTCCTTTTGTCTCTAAGATCTATCCGCATAACATGTACATCAGTAGGTCAGTGCATTGATGAGCAGCCTGTCTGAAGTCACTCTTTTATGGATACCAGGACAGCGGAATAGGAACGGCCGAGCAGACGAGTTGGCGAGGATAAGAACTACTTTGAGTAGCCTCGCTAGGGTCTGCTGAAAGTGATATCTTCATGCACTACCTAGACCGATCTGATGTCATTTGCAAAAAGTAGACCCATGTCTAATTTCGAGACATACATGGCCCAATATAAGACAAAACGTATCAGAAACCTTTTAAGCCAGAGTAGAAAAAGCGTATCAAGAGCGATCGTAGTGCTGACGGGTCATTGGTCAACTGGAAACCATGCTCGACGAATGAAGCTGCAATTCAACGATGTGAAGAGGAAGAGGAGACTGTCGAGCACTTCTTATGCGATTGGCCAGCTCTAATAAACCCACGGAACAGGCCCTTTGGGAAGCACTTACTACACGACATTGACAAGATATCGGAAATTGTTATTAGAGATCTAATCAAATATTTCAATCTTTCAGGCTGGATATAACAGACCTTTCCGAGTGGTGTGGTCCATTTAAAAAGGTGCCTTAATGCACCAACCAATGGACCTCAAATGAAATTTCTGCAGGTGCTATAATAAAAATTCCAAAAAAGGAGGAACTAAGTTAGTGTAAAACCTGGAGAGGAATAACTCTATGGAACTCCATAGCAAAACTGATGACAACCTTAATACTTCAACGAATATAGCTCCGGCGGTGAAGTAAAGAGCAGGCCGGCACAAATCGTATGCAGATCACATTAACACACTGCGAATTATCATCGAGCAATCGAAGGAATGCAGTACCAACCTATACCTGTTGTTGGTCGAACGAGCCTTCGACACAATCTCAAAGGCAATCCCAACAAGTTAAAGAGAAAAAAATTGAGTAATTCTGTCTTTTTGCAGTAAATGTATCCTATTTTCCAAGGGTGCAACAGGGGGACTGGCACACTAAAATCAATCATGACACACAACGTCAAATCAAAGCTCGCTAGATGAACTCTGAAATCATGTAGTTCGTCTCTGCTGGGTTCCCGGACATAGCAATATCATACGGAACGAAATAGCAGATGAATTGACCAGATTGGTTCATCCATGGAAATCTTGCAAGCTGAAAACTCAGTAAAACCACCGATTGACGTATTCTATGGACTGATTGAGTCATGCAAATGGGCAGATGAATTCAACATGGAGCGATTTTCAACCTGTAGGATTGCTAGGGCCACTTGACCAAAGGCAGATAAACAGAAAACCAGAACTTTATTAAAGCAAAACAAAGTAGAGATAAGCATGCTAATAGGTATCTATACAGGACATGTAACATTAGAAGCAGGATCAGCAGATGGCACAGAGGCATTGCAGATTATTGCCGTCTATGTGAGGATGAGTATGAGATAGTGACGATCGTACGTAGGAAAAACACCTAGGAGATTATATAAATAGACTTATTGAGATTCTCGAAAGGCCTGCATTGTATTAAGAGTGGCTTCTGATACACACTGATCAATACACTGAATCTGGGGGCCTATTAGGAAGAATGAGAAGCAAAAGGTATGCCAATATCGAGCTACCGGATGGCACTCTCGACTGGCTCATAGGCTATCACAATTGCAAGGAAGAAAGAGCACTACTTGACAATGGAAACAGTCAATTAAAGCTTGGCTTCCCAACTCTCTATACTTACCTAATCCTACCCATACCAATCTAAACCTCTAAATTCGTTTCCTCTATCCCACCACTTCCCTATCCCTCTAAATTCGTTTCCTCTATCCCACCACTTCCCTATCCCTCTAAATTCGTTTCCTCTATCCCACCACTTCCCTATCCCTCTACTCTTCTCTCCTTATAATCAGTACCTTTTCAGGTACCAAGGATACGTACAATGGGGGTCTCCGATTGCACAGAATGCGGGAGCATTCCGGTCCTTTAAACCTAACCTAACCTAACCCCCAAGGACAGGGAAGACCTGGCCTGACCTAACCTAGCACAACTTGTATCAGGTCGATTAAACGAGAGTGTCAAGATCTAACTAAAACATGGAGCCAAATCTTTGCCATGGAAACAAGAAAATTGAGAGAACTCGAAATCGTCCTATGTTCAACAACCTGAACTTTAATTTATTATACTGAGCTGAACAAGATCACATACAATTGAATGTTGATATCTTTTGTTGAAAAGCTGTGTACTCAGTTTTCCATTTGCTGATCTATTTCTCCCTTTTACAGAACTTTTAATTGCCAAAGAATATATAAGTTTTAATAATTTATTTTCGTACTTCTGCGAGCCATACAAATGCGATATGGGTATCAAATGAAGGGGAAGAATATCTGTTAGAAGTACTTAAAATTGCATACATCTGTCTGTATTAGTTTAGATTTAAAACTTATTTCAAATTTCCCACCTTAAAAAGTTAAAATTTATTTATTTTTAAGGGGGGAATTCGAAGCTGTTGTTAATGTTAAACTTATACGTATAGAAGCAAGAAAATAGATTCATTTGATAGCCATTATAAATTATTAAAACGTCTATATCCTTTGGAAATTAAAAATTCCGAGAAAATATCACCAAATGGAAAACTGAGTACACAGTTCTGCTATATACGTCGTCTAGATTCACGTGAATATGGTCTTGTCCAGTTTCATAAAGTACTCTCGCACGGTGTTATTTTTCCATACTTCATTGTACATTTCGCAGAATATAAATAATATTTGATATAATTTTTTTAATGTGATGTTCACATCAAACTTGGTGAAGTTTTTGATCAACCCTTGTAGGAGTTATTCAAAATTTGTATTTATTGAGAGCAAAAATAGATTCCTTTGTGTGATTCCTGTTGCTGAAAATATAATTATGACGTAGATAATTTTAAAGAAAATACCATAATATACATATATTTTATAATTTTCCTTTTTTATATATAGAATAAATGTCTTTTTTTGGAGTTAATCACCACACTTGTTGCTTGTGTTTTGGATACAAAAACTGTTTATTTAGAAAAGGCGTTAAATTAAGAAACTAATAAAAAAACGTATTTAAAGCAAATTAATACCGAGATAATAATAATTATAATAATAATGACAGCAAAAAACTGCAATTGCTAAGCAATGCCACTACTTCTGCTATATTAAATTATATATGTATGTATAGAGAATATTTATGTATATTAAATATGAATGAGTATATGTATAAAGAAGAAGTATATAAGAACGAAAAAGAAAACAAAGATTTCATTATAAATTTGCAGCAATAAAATGAAGAAAAAAACACAAAATTCTTGTTAACACAAGATTATCAAAATGATTTTAACATTGAATAGTTATCGCTTGCGGCGTATTTCGTATATTCAAGAAAAATCCAATTCAATCCATCCAAATGTTCTTGAGGTAAAGTTAGGAAATTTGAGAAAATCCTCATATAAGTTTGTTTCGTGTAAAAAAAACAAGATTAAAACCCGGTTTTGGTTGACAAAACCTTTTTCTAATCCCCAATTTTGTGCCTTTTTAGATTATTTTATTTTACAAATTTACGATATTCTTCTATTCTAACTCTTCGACTGACCGTCCGATTACTATTCATAATTACCTTAAGTTTCTTAAATTTTCCTCAGTTTCCTCAATTCTTACAATTGCAATACCCGTTTAACCTCGACCGTGGGAAAGGCTCCAAACTCACTGGGTGCCGCCCGGTGGGGGTTGCGCAGCAGATACTCTTGCAGTATCTCGGCCGCCAAATGATTGGCTTTGTGGGAAATTTCCGACTTTTCGGGTACGGGCATGTGTTTGCGTTGCATGGCCACCAGATTGTGTGTATCCTTGGAGGTCTTGGGGTGTGTCTGCAGCAGCGACAAGGCCCAGGCATGCTTCATTTTCGTCAACTCAGACTCCAGCTCAATGATGCGTTTATCTTTGGGTTGTGGCACGAAGATAGGATCGAACTTCTTCAACTTGTTCTTGATCTGCTCGGCTTGCAGGCGCAACCTTTCGTTTCTTTCGTTATTGAAGACGTGTTTCAGCAGCTGCAACTCTTCGGCTATGAGCGGAGTAGCGCCGGTGGTGTGTGTGGGGAATGAGGTATTTGTTGAATTACCCGAGGCGAGGGTGGGGGAAGTGAATGAGGCATCAGCTCTCTTGGTGCTGCCACCGGCCACATGTTTGACTTTCTCCCTTAAGCTGATGCGCTCGCTCTCCAAGGCTTCAATGTCCGACTGCAGATGATCCATGGTTTCTTCGAATTCTTTCTCTTTCTTCCGCAGCATTTCGAGAGTCTCCTCGTACTGTTGCTTCCATTGCAGGGCATGGTCGTACTCGGTCTGCAGCACGGACAACTTCTTCTCGGCCAAGTCTTTGCGTATCTGCATTTCGGACAGTTCGTTTTGTTTCATCTTGGCGGCCAGCTTCAGCTGTTTGATGTCGGCTTCGCGATTTTCCAAAGTGGCAGCCAACACGTTCTTCTGTTCCAATTGCTTCTTGATCGTTTGGGCGCGCAGGATGATGGGCGAGGCGTGTTTCTCTTGCTTCTGATTGGCCATGGACATAATTTCGTATTCCTTGTCGAGCAGATATTGGCCAACGGACTGCAAATCGTTGTTGGCCTGGCTCAAAATGCCCTTGAAATTTTGCGATGGACCACGATCGTCCTGCTCGTAGATCTTTTCGCAGGCCTGCGATAGGAATTCCCAGTACTTGGCGGGATCGATGCAATGGTCGTTGGCATTGTCGCCCTCGATGGAGGCCACAATGCTGGCCAGCGAGTGTTTGTTGGCCTGGTGCAAGGCAGACATGATTCTGGACAGAGCATGGGTCAGCTGGCGCATGGATTCCAGTTTCAAGGGGGCAATGCCGCACTTGATGACGTGCATATCCTGTGGCAAACGGCGCTTAATCAATTTCACCTGTTGCTTGATGGACTCCAAATTGTCGGCCAAGAACTGCATAAGCAGAGCAGCATCACTGGTTGAGCCCTCCTGCCGCAATATGGCCCGTGCAATGGAGGTATCATTGAGCACACTTTCACAGGCCGATTGAATGGCAGCCACACAGTCCCTGACCATTTGTGTCTCATTCAGCAGATCTTCGCCGGCCAACAGCACCGAGTTCATGGCATTAAAGAAGGCCACACACTTCTCAATGTTGTCCGTGGTGGAGTTCTCATCCAGCTGATTGGATTTCAACAGCTCTATGATGCCATCGATGGTTTTCTCCTGGGCTATCATCTCGGGCAGAGAGGAGCCGGCTCTTAACAACGTATCCGGTTGGCAGCTATTCAGCCCGTAGAGTATCTGGTGTAAAGCACATTGGAGATTGTGTATGTAATGCATGAGGCGGCACTTGAAGGCGAACTGCTGAACACTGTGGCCCTGAGAAATCGACTCCTTGGTGACGTTCTCCACGGCGGGGAAACGTTCGCGCGTCTGGCTGATGACAATGCCGCACTTGAAGACCAGGCGGGAAATCAACAAAATCACCAGAATCGAATCGTGATCACCGCCACGACTCATAAACGACTCGGGCATAAAGGCCGACAACATGTGGACATGCTCGTTGGCCTGCGACAACTCGATTTGCCGCAATTGCACATCGATGGCGCGCGTGTAAGCCTTCGATTCGGCAAACATTTGCTTGTAGTCCACCGATTCGGTGGCTATCTTCAGTTGATTGTCTTGCAGCGACTTCTGTTCGTCGTTGGCCGAGGCCTTGTCGCGCATATCGATCAGTTGGTCGTTCAGCTTTTGCACCAACTCGCGGAACTTGGTAATCGTTTGATCGCGGTCGTAAATAGTCTCTATGGCAGCATCGCGCTCGCGCAGCACCTCCTTTTTGCCAGCATGGGCCAAGTCCAATTCTTCGCGCAAATCCATTTCCAAATCATGATTGCTTTCGATCAGCTGTTCGTGAACCTCCTCCAAAGCCTCCAGCTGGGCCACTTCCTCCTCCAGCAGTTTGACACGATCCTCCAGCTCGAATTTCTTATCGGTTAATTGTTCGACCATGGTCTCGGCACCCAAGGCGGCGTCCACTTGTTCCTAAAAGAGCAACAACAAAAATCCCGATATTAAAAAAACTAGCTTTGGCTTGGTGTTAGTATGCAGTATATATGGATCAACTGAAAATGATTTTGTTTATATGTGTGTGTGTCTGTGTGTTTTTGGCACAATTTGCAATTTTTACAGAAAAGAATTTTTAGCATTACCTCCTATGGTTTTTATATTAGCCCAATTGTTGGCCAACGAAAAAAGTAAAAAAGGAAAAGAAGTCATCACCAAGAGTTGCAATGGATCATGAGAATAAATACTTAAATATTTACAATTGTTTCGTTCAGTTCGAAATAAAGACGAATATATATATACATTTACATAAATATTAAATTAAATATTGTTCGTATTTGAACGATCATAACACTTCACATTGTATGAGGCGATATGAAAACGAAAAAAAAAAACACTTCAAGGAAAGTATGATGGCGGTGTTCAAATGAAATGTGCGTGCGTGTGTTGAATGTGCGTGCGTGTGTTTCAATTAATTAGGAGCTGTGGTTTTAGAGCTACAGTTTGAGGCACTAATTCTTCAATAAAGAAGACTTTATTATATTTAAAAGCTTCAAACAATTTTGTAAAGACGCTTCCAGTCTCAAAATCGGCGAGAATAATATATTTCACCCTAAGTTTTCCTTCAATTAAAACTTTGATCGTTACATTTGACATTAAATAAACTTCCTAACCAATTAGACCACTTCGAATCGTATTTTTTAAAGAAAAGATGACACTTAAACACTTTTACAAAGCTATTAAGCTATTTAAGCTTTAAAATGGATTTAAAAACAAATGCTTTTGAAAATAATGGCTAGAGATTAAAATATATAATATTGGGAAATTTGTTTAAAAAAAAATTAAAAATTAATTAAAATTAAATTAATAAAAATTATATAAAGATGTTTATGAAAGCGATAGAAATGAAAAAGATCAAATAGTATTTATGGTATATTCTGTGGAGAAACTGTGTAAAAAGAAAGAAGAATTTTGTCTGATTGGGCAACTTAAATTTTTGGCGTTCTGTCTACTTTAACGATTTATGCGATTTCTTGCTCAAATTTGGCATCTTTGAAAAAGATGCGAAGAATTAGGCAATTTTCTTACAGAAATATTTAAAAATATAAAAAAATTCTATTAAAGTTTGACCAGTGGAACCAGATCAAGCTCGATTTTGCAGCCAGTGTTAAAGACATGTACATTAGGCTGGGTCGCCGTCCATACAAATGGAAAAACACAGTTCCAGTCACCCCACGAAAATAAAGTTTGGATTGTTTTAAGATGATTTGCAAAATATTTCGTTCGAGCCATCTGTGAGCTAAAAGCTCTTGAAAATAAACCTAAACATCATGTTTTTTATACACTCCACGAGAGTATTAAAGAATATTTTGCTCAATATGATTGATTTTTCAAGTTAAATTATTATTTTGATATTATCCGGCTCAAAGCCTTTTTGAATCTACATATATTTCAAAGAAAGCAAATTTATCTTGACATTTGGCACGTGATGACCGTCTTCAGAAAGATACGCAGTGGTTGTTCAACAAAATTTCCTAAATCTTTAACTCAATATCAGTCTAATTAACTTAAATTAAATTAAATTTAAATTTAAATTAAACATTTAATACACCTGAGTGTCCCCTTTTATATGAACATTTTGTCTGAAACATTCTGAAAGGTATCTACAACTACGTACATATTTGTACAGTGGCACAGAGGCATTTCAGATGTGTATTCCAACTCGACTGGGTTGTTTTGTTTAGTTCATCTTTTCATAGATTTGTTGTTTCAATTTACTCATCATCTCCAACATTTGTTTTTGTTTCCTTTCTTAATAGAAAACATAGTTCTTTGGAAAGAAGTATGTGACATGTATTTGGTTCGATTGGAGGTGCATACGTTTCGGAAGCTGTATCGTTCCTTTATCTAAATTGATTGCAACAACTATCCTGTATAAGTCTGCAACTTGTTTATACATATTCCCGAAAATCACAGTGTTGTCTTGAATGTATTGCCTGAAATATTTCAAAACATATGCACCAACTACATACTTTAGCTGTTTGTATGTAGTTGAATAGCTCATAAATTATATACAGGGACAGAAAGGCATTTCATATATTCCAACTAGAATGTTATTTACTTGATGTGGGTGTAGAATATTGTATATTCTCAAATATGTTGATTTGCACACATTACCCAGACGGGATGTCGTCGATTGGGCTATAATATCGTTGCACCAAACACACAACAAGTATCTACACCATCAGAAATGTGTCTTATATTTTATGTACTAGAGAGATACGTCCCTGGCCATGCACATCCACACATTTGCAGACAAAGACAAGAAATCAATAACAAAGATTAATATGAAGATTTTTGGTATTTGTTGTTGTCGAAAAACGGGCTATGGGACAAAGTGGTGTAACTACCCACCTTAAAATATCTTGAATAATGTCCATAAAGGGCAAGAAATAAAAATATTTCATTTGACAGATAGTACTTCCTTTCTCTAAAAAATCAAAAAACCATATATTAATAATTATTAATCAAAAGGGGAACTTTAGAAATTAAACATAATGAGGATGACCTTTCTGTCCAACATAATGATGGGAAAACTATGAAAGCTTTGTAAACCATCATTTGATAAGATAAAGAAGCTATGCTTCGAAATCCCTCCACTTGCCTATCGTCGTTTCTCTTAAATTGTTCAAGTTAAAATTTAGCATTTAGTCACCTAACCAAAGTAGTCCATTGTGGTGAGGGAGATTGACAGTCATACATCTTATTACATTTGAAAACTAAAAAACAACTAAACTATTGCGTCTCAAATTGTTGTTCGTATGAAAGTATTTGTTCGAGGGGGAATGGTGCAATTCTGCTATGGGAATATTCTCCCTTGAAACCATTCATGGCGACACACCACACCACACACTGCTTGTGCTCCTTAATTAATTCAACCACACGTTACACACAGTCATTAAATAATATTTCTATAAAACAAATTTTTACATTAAACATTGAATATATACGAATGACACCCACCTGTAAATCGGCTACAATAGCTTCCAGATCATCAATTTTCGATGACAACTTCTCTTTGGTTCTCTCCAATTCGGCAACTTCGGATTTCTTCATATCCAATTCTTTGGTCAACTTCTGGATATCGTGTTTGTCATGGGCTGACAGATCTCGCAAACGTACCAGCGTCTCTTTTAAGCGTAAATTTTGCTGTTCCATTTGTTTAAATTCATAAATGGAGGGACCACCCTCACCAGCCGACCCCAAAGAGGTTTCGGCCTTGTTTTGCATCTCGGAACGTAGAAGCTCCAGATCTATTTGCAGCTCTTCGATGCGTTCTCTGGCCGAATCCAATTCCAGTTGCAGCGTGTCCGACTTTTCTTCGGCCATTTCTTTGTCCAGAGTGATGAGCTCCACATTATCGGACAGCTCGGCCATTTCTTGGGCATGCCTCTCCTTAGCCTCAATGGCATCTTTGGTCTCTTGTTGGGCCCGTTGCAGTTCCTTTTTCAGGTTGGCCTGGGCAGCCATAATTTGTGAGCGGAATTCCTGCAATTGCTCGAACTGCACCTTCATTTTGTCGAATTCACGCAAACGCTCCTTGTCTTCGTTACGCCGCTGCTTGAGAGTCTCCAGTTTCTCGTTGAGATCGGCCACTTGGTTCTGCAACTCATCGTTGAGTTTCTTTTGTTCATTCAGATTGGTTTTTTCGTCGGAGCTCATTTGATTTGGTGGCGAGGTGAAGGAGGGTGAACGTATGGGTTGCGAAGGATTGAATTGTGGCTTTAAAATTTCCATGAAACCAGTCTCAACGAAAGAATTCTTCTTGGCATTATTGGGTGTAACATCGCCAGCTGCATTGGACAGCGACAAATTGGAAGCGGATGTGTCTTTTGATAGACCCGAATTGGTCGACGAGGGTTGAATACTTCGGCGACTGGTTGTACTGGCCGTGCTGCCGCTGCGCTCGTTAAGGGAGGCAGTCAGCTGGGTGCGTGATCCACTCAAAGACACACGACTCGAGGTCAGAGAGGGACGCGACATACTTAGCCGGGTTTTAGTGGGTTGAGGTGCGGTATGCTTTAGGTCGCCCGATACATCTTCAGTGGACTTGCGACCCGATGTATCAGGGGCAGGCTGTGTCACCTTCAACTGAGTTGGCCTCACAAACATGCCATAATTGTCGGGACACTCAAAATAAGCGGTGCCTTTAATGGAACCATTATTTTTGCCCTTGGGTTCATCGAGAACCACACCTACCCACTTGCCCACAGCAAAGCTAGTCATGCCCACATAGGCAATGGTGCCCTGTAGATCTTTGCCCGTCAGCTCAATGCGAGCTCCCACCTTTATGTTCTTCTCCGACATTTCGCTGTGAAGTTTGCCAACTTCAGCACTGCTAAAACTAACAGCTCTAGAATAGAAGAAGAAGAAAAAAGGAGTGCTAGAACGGAACTAGTACAAATAACGGGGGCAGCATACTTGATAGAATAGAACAAAAGGTGCTGAGGCCAATGAACTTACCAATTTACCACCACTATGTAATTTTCTTTTCACCAGCCCGCTGGTTGTGTTCCTATTTTGGGTTTGTAGGCAAAACGCAATAGATGCCTACAATAGAAAGTAATTTTAGCCAAATTTTTGCATTGCTGTCTGCCAGAAATTGACATCATTTATTAGTCACAGCCCTGTTTGCTACCACCTTACCACTTTCGTTGGTTGGTAGTAAGCTGGGACTTTTTCTTGCCTTCCCATTTGCAGCACTTACTTTTTGCGTATATTTCTGCCAAGTTTACAATATTCTCCGACAAACGGTTTCCCAAAAATGTTGTTTGTTGTCTTGTTTTATTTTGTTTTTTAACACAAATAATTTATTTTAATCCCGTGCAATGCATTGATGCAAAAAACTACTTTGACACTTCACCAATCAATAGTTTGAAAAGCTCTGCAAGTTATGACATCAATATAGGAGTAGAGTTACCATTTCAGCGGGAAGTGTTAAAACACGCCAAAATGATTTTTCAGCACTAAAAATGTAAGTGGAAATAAAAGTTAGTACATAGCAATGATATACACGATTTCTAGTCATCAGATGAAGTTATGTAATCTTACAAAATATTAAATACATGAGTTTTCAAACAAAATTTCCAAAAATAAATGTTTAAGAAAATTTTTGAAGATAGACTGGTAGCGTTTTTTTTGAAATCATCAGTCTTGTTTTTGGATAAATTAAAATTATTCGGAAAATATTGTAAAAAGAAATTAAAAAGTTGTAACTTTGTATAAATCATTGGGCAAACCGAGACGTGCGTCTTGTCAGTGGTTCAGAATCAAAGTCCATGGGCCAAAATTCAATAACTTTTGTTCTGGGAAACATTATTCATTTATTTCTAAGCTCATTGGCAAATACAAAAAAATACAAAATGCATAAATAAAAATCTTTTCTAACCAAAAAAACTACTCAACGGCTCTTTAAGCCGGGATAACAAGCTGAGATAACAAAAACGTTAATAAAAAATATTTTTTTGCTCAAAATAAAAAAATATTTATTATTATAGGCCTGTTCGATTGGGCTTACTAGCGTAATTTTTGTATGGAATTTACTCGCTTAATAAGAAAGTAGCTTACTACTCTCTTAGTGATGCTGCCAGATTTTTCTTGTGGATCAATTTAAGATAAACCAATGGGCAAAAATGATGCCACCTTATCAAGTCTCTTAATTGTAAGCTAGTAAGCCCAATCGAACAGGCCTAATATAAATATTTGTATCAAAACTAAATTTCAAAAAAATATTTTGTGTTTACTTTTTTTGACTTAGCCTCGTTAACTATAAATTTGACTTACACTGGATAATTATCCAGACTAAGTCCGAAATTTTTAACATAAAAAATATTTTTTCGAAATTTGTTTTCATACACACATTGATATTGCTGTTGGCGAAATTTTAAAAAATATTTTTTTATTTTGAGCGAAATTTTAAAATTTTGTTTAGATTTTCGTTATAGCAGCTTAGTATACAGTCTTAAAGAAAACCAGCCCTATTGTTGAGTTGTGTAAAAAATTTAAATAAGAGTCCTTGACTCAAGGATTATTTCGAGATAACATTGAATCGGGCAATCAGATACAGTTTAGAAGTTGACTACTTTCGATTTTCGTTTTTATGCATTTGTTCATAATGCGATGAAAAATTTTAATTTTTCTCGTATTCCCATTTTTCTTTTAATTCTCCTCAATGGCCCTCAAATTTCTCAAAGACTTTCAAAGGGAAAAAGTTGTGTGGGTCATAATTTAAAAAAAAAAAACAATATTTATTACGAGCAAACTTTATTTGGCACAAACACAGTTTTGGAGCCACAATAAAGCTAATTTTTCTCTAATAAAACAAATTTGAGTGCAAAATATCTTAAAATGTGAGAGAAACAGTTCGACAAATTTCAATTTTCAAAGTCTGAAAAAGCTGAAAATCTGTAAAACGGAAAAAAATTATTTTTTCCGCACAAACACAGTTTTGGAGCCACAATAAAGCTAATTTTTCTCTAATAAAACAAATTTGAGTGCAAAATATCTTAAAATGTGAGAGAAACAGTTCGACAAATTTCAATTTTCAAAGTCTGAAAAAGCTGAAAATCTGTAAAACGGAAAAAAATTATTTTTTCCGCGTATCATGGACAGATACGTAAAATAATGTTAAAAAGACAGACAGAAGATAAAAACAAAAAAAATAAATTTTTCTTTTCTCTAAAATTGGAAAATATGAAAATTAGTCAACTTTGGGTGAATTTCTAAAATATACGCGATTTAATTTAATATCTCAAAATAATCCTTGGGTCCTTGTCTAGTATCATTTTTTACAGAACTCAAAAATGTTCACTAGAACAGAAGTTGCTGGATTTTGATTCTGAACGCTTGACGCCTTAGTAGTATGGCTGTTTTTCTTTAAGACTGGATAAATAAGCTGCGATAACAAAAATCTAAATAAAATCTTAAAATTTAACTGAAAATAAAAAAATATTTTTTAAAATTGTCGCCGAAAGCAATATCAATGTGTGTGTGAAAACAAATTTTGTGTTAAAAACGTTGGACTTAGCCTGGAAATTATCCATTGTACGTCAAAATGATGGTTATCGAGGCTAAGTCCAATAAAGTCAACACACAATATTTTTTTGAAAATTTCTTTTGATACATATATTTATATTGTATTTGGCGACAATGTGAAAAAGAATTTTTTATTTTGAGCAAAAAAAAATAAATTTTTATTAACGTTTTTGTTATCTCAGCTTGTTATCCCGGCTTAAAGAAAAACAGCCCTAGTATCTGGTTTTACTTAAAATATAGGAACACTTTTTGGCTCTCATATATTTTGGAAAGGTAAAAAGCGTGTTATTAAAGTAAGCATAAATGAAGTACTAATGTCCAGTTTTGGATGGGTTAATGAGATATTTAAATACCCCCCTTATAAAGGGACATTAGAGCTACATGTTATATCTTCGTACTCTAACGTTTTTGTATTAAAACTCAGGTAAGGTTGTTTTTGTTGTTTGTCTATGGGTGTTTTAACATTAAGAAGATCCAGCTCAGTGTTTTGTATTGGGTTTGTATGCTAAACATACATCCATACATACATATGTTTTCTGTTGTTATTAATAATAAAGAAGTATTTTTTATTTAATACAAGATAGTAACGAAAAATATGTTTCTTGGGGTAAATATAAATTTTATAGTCGAAATTTTAAAGTTTTCAAATATCTTTTTAAAGCCTCTTTAAGACTTACCCATTTTTGGACGGGTCAATACAAGTATTTACAATATATTTAACTTTTCATCGTCGTTAGTATATTGAAAATTGCTCATAAGGAGGTATTTTTCCTAAGCTAGAGGATCTATTTTTACAGCGTGATAATTAGACTTCGGATTTATGCATATTTCTCATGTTTTCAACTTTGCATTTAGAATTTTTATCATTCAAATATAACATATTCGAATGCATGTCGATGTAAGCAAAAAAGTCCAAGTTGCTAGAAAATTATAACAAGCATATGTAAAAATTCATTTCGCATAAGCAAGGTCTAGTGATAATAGATTAAAAAAAAATCAATAATCCTTGTTTAGAAAAAGAACAACAACTTTGAAAATAGTCTATATAGATTATAACACCACACAAATATATACAAAAAGGAATACGAGAAAGATCAATCATTTTATTCAAAAACAGTTATGGGAACTTCGAGAAATGTTTCAACGATTATTCGTATAAATACTTTTTAAATACGTTACTTTTTTCAAAAGAAAACATATAAAATTCATGCTTACAAAATCTAAAATCATTTTTGAAAATTTCATATTCTCTTTTGTTTATTTTTTCGTTCTCTACAATCTGAAAAAAGTAAATTTTGGACCAATTACTTACATTGTATTATTCAAGAGAATTAAATACGCAGTTTTCAAAATGTCACGTTATTTACATAAGTACTATGAAACTATTTCCTAGTTACAACAATACGATCAATTTATTTGTAGTCCAATAGTAACACACTCGTTGAAGCCAAATACTCGATTAAGTAGTTCTCAAATCAAAGTTACAAAAATTTCCATACGCATTTATTCAGAACTAGTTTGGTGGCTATGGTGGCTTTCGGGAAAACTCGTAATTATGTACAGTATACAAGCAAAATCAATTTATTTTGAAAATTTCCATTTTAACGTTTTTTAAACGCTCTTTTGAACATTGCGTTCGTAAAAAAACCGGCATAAGGCCACTACTAACGCAGGGTTGTATTGCAAAGATACTGAGTAAACAGCTGTTCCCTTAGCAAATGTCAAATCGTGAAATAAACAAAACAAATAAACATAAAAACGAGATTTAAACAAACCACCATGTTCAGCGAAAAAGGTTTGCATAAATATGGCACACCTTTGCCTCTATTGGAACTGGGTAAGTACTGCAAATAATAAAAAGACTTAGGTTTAGTATAAAATTCATCAATTCACTATTCACAGATGAAGTGGTACCGTCCAAAAAGCCCATATACGCCCAGGATCAAATTGCTACCGATGAAAATGGGCGGCGGCGTTTTCATGGTGCCTTCACGGGTGGATTCAGTGCTGGTTACTGGAATACTGTGGGCTCCAAGGAAGGCTGGACTCCGCAATCGTTTAAAAGTTCCCGTTCAGAAAAGGCCGCACGTCCAGCCACTCAGCGACCGGAAGATTTCATGGACGATGAGGATCTGGGGGAGTTTGGTATAGCACCGAAGGGTTTGCAAATTCATGACGATTTTACCGGTTCAGAGGCAGCAGGTCAAAGGAAGAGAAAATTTCTACAAACCGACATAAAACCCATACCGGGTGAGCCAGTCTTACATCAGTTGCTGAAGCCGATAAAAGACAAGGTGGCGGTGAGGATATTAAAGGCTTGGGGATGGCGTCCAGGCCAAGGTTTGGGTCCTCGTCAAACTCGCAAGGAGAAGAAAAAGGCTCGAGAGAGAAATAAAAAGGAGTTGTATTTATTAGAGAAATATGGTTGCGATCTACCAACAACCAGCAAGTCAGCGGCTGGTAACGAAACGGATGATGATGAGGAAGACGATGATGATACAGACGACGAAGAAATCACCTTTGCTCCAGCAGACTACGAGTCCTTACCGTATGGGCATAAAAGCGATCGCTATGGCCTGGGTTACACGCCATTAAGTCGTCAATCGGTTTTGGGTGGATCCAGTCAGACCAGCTCCGGCACCACTATTCCGGCAGCCAAGGAACACTTTAATCTTTTCCAGCCTTTAGAGGCGTTGGGTAAAAACAACCAGAAAATCTCCTTTGCCGGTCATGCATTTGGTGTGGGCGCCCTAGAGGAGGACGACGATGAAGACGTCTATGCCAAAGATGATTTGACCAGATACGATTTTAGTTTGGATGATAAAAAGAAGAAGAAAAAGACGACCAAATCTATTGGAGCGGACGAATTGGTATTCGAAGATTTTATTTTGGATTTGAATGCAGGGAAGCCGCTTGAGTATAAAGTAGAAATGCCATTTGGATGGCAGCCACGAAATTGGTATCAAAAGCGGTCGCGATTTGCACCGCTGGATCCTAGAGCCCAAAGGAATTTAGATCGTAAACTTGCCAAGTCACATCCGGAAGATGAAGAAATGACTAGGGAGAAAAGGGCCGAGCTGCTGGGCGAGGAACTGAGAAAGAAAGAGGAAGAAACAAAAGCAAATGCTGTACCACAATCAGTAATAAAGCCATCGATTTCCGACTTACAAAAGCAGCACAAGGAGAGACAGAAAAAGACACAGTCTTTATTGGAGAAAATCTCAGCCAAGTCGACGAGCTTTACCAAGGGCGGCATTATCACCTTGGAGGGCGAAGAAAAACCAGTGCCAGCTTTGACTTTGGAAGAAATCTCCTCCTCCTTCAAGCCATTCGTCAACAATGAAGCTAAACAAAAGCGTTATGAAAAGTTTTTGGCTGCCAGTTTGTCGACGGACGAAGAAATTGAAGAATTTCTCAAGAACATACAACCGGTCGAGTTGTCCTTGTGGGACAGACAAATGGAGAAAAAGGAATTTGTGCAAGCAAAGAAGTTGTATCGGCCCTTACAGGGCATCATGTCGGATAGGTTGGTTAAAATGTTGAAAGAATAGATTGATTATTAACCACAGATTTATTTGTTCCTTCTAGGTTTGTGACCGAATCCGAAGTTAAGGCCGAACAAAAGGTAGCTGAGATCAAAAAGGACGAATCCAAACAAGTTGTTGTGGAGCGCACAAAAACTATGTGGAAACCTCATAGTCTTTTGTGCAAACGATTCAATATTGCTGAGCCTTTTGGAGGGTTAATGGAAGATGAGAAGAAAAAATCCAAGAACAAATCAAAAATGTCCGTATTCGACTATTTGGAAACATCCATCAACAAGAAGGAAGATTTCCATACGCCGGTCATCATACCCAAACATATAGAGAAGCCTAAGGAAATCGTAAAACAACAGCAGAAGGAAAAGCCGAAAGATAAGGAGCAGTCAGATGGCGACGACGATGTTGAAATTGTGGAACCTGCTACTCTTGAATGGCAAGATGTTTTGCAGGGTAAAACAAAGAAAACAGAAGACAAATCCACTTTCGTTTTCAAACCCAAAACGGATTTGGAAAGAAAGGTTGTGGAAAGTTTGGACAAATCCATAACAGAGAAAAAAGAACTATTCAAATCGATCTTTTCCGATAGTGAAAGTGACAATGAAGAGGAAAAAGACGAAACCAAAGAGGATAAGGACGAAGTGGGATCTACTCCAAGTAGTAAACCCTTGAGTGCAGCAGCAGCAAATTTGTTAAGAAATAATTCTCCGCCCAGAGGTATCTTTAAAGCTTTATTCAATGTCGCCACTACAACAGCAGAAAATGAAAAGCTGAAAGATATGAATAAAGACAAGCAAATGGAAAATTTGGCCATACCAACAAAAACTGGCGAAGAAGCGCCAAAGGAAGTGCTAGGAAAACCCACAGTTTCCAAACCCTCGGAACCCACAAGAATCCTATTCAAACCAAAGGCTTCCAGAGAACCTAAAGAACCTGTGGATACCACCACCGAAACTCTAGACCATTACGGCCCGCTCTTACCCCACACCCCATCAACAATAAAATTGACAGAACCTAAAACAACTCTTACGACATGTGCTGTGGATGCTAAACTATTGGATCTCTTCAACAAACACAAAGCATCAGCCCGCTTGACCGAGGTTTGGGTTGAAAAGAGCACGAAAAATGACAGCTCAGATAGTGATGATGATTCTTCTACGGATGATACCACAAGCTCAGATGAGGGAGCTACGGTGAAGCATAAAAAGAAATCGAAAAAGTCTAAGAAAAAGAAGTCCTCCTCATCAGATCACAAACACAAAAAGCATAAAGATCATAAGGACCATAAGTCAAGTAAAAAATCAAAAAAGTCGGATAAGAAGAAAAAGAAGCATAAAAAGAAATAAAGTTATGTAGTTGATAAATAAAAAATGAAAAATTGCTACTACTTTATTAATATTGATAGTAGATGGACCATATATCTGCGATGTAAAGTTTCTCAGGTTATAAATTATTGGTAGCAAAACAAGAAATCATAGTAATCAGAGGAAAAAGAAAACGAAGTCATCAAGAAATAATGCTGATTTTATTTAATATAATAAGGGTATGTACTTAATAAGTTTATAGTACTAATCCATATTAAACTTTATTATAAAAAAACAATCTGTAGATTTATGCATTTTAGAATCTGAGAATTTACGTTTGTCCATTTAGAAATGCAAATGCCCTTAACACATTCCTTAAGAAACTCATTTGTTTTGTACGTGGCTCGCGATAGACATTGGTTGCAGTTATGTAATAAATCTCACCATGCAATTTTTGAATAAATATGCATTCTATAAAATATAGATGCAGAAAGGTCTAGAACCATTCAGTTTGAATTTATTGAATCGGAAAATTTAAGAATCAAGAAATATTGGAACAGTCATCGATAACTAAAAAGTTATTGATTTTTTTTTCGATTTTGAGTTCATAGGAACGGAAAGCCGAAATTTAAGTATGCGAGATACCGATAACATCCATCTACCTGCCTATCATTTTTTTTAAATTTTGCTTCAAATAAAAGCACACATAATTATTATCCAATTTCCACAATCGATAACCATTGAAGTTACCAAAGCAGTCATCGATAACTAAGCAAATTAGCTATTTTTTAATTTCCCTCTACTAATTTTCGATTTTGAGCCCATTGGAACAAAAAAATCGCCCAATAACTAAACGGAATTTCAATAACTTATACACATGTTTAAGAATTGTTTTTAATTTATCTATAAAACACAATTTTTATCAAATTTTCACAATCAATAACAATGGGTGATTATTGATTACTAAGGCAGTCGTCGATAATTAAAAATTTATCGATTTTTTCTTTTAATTTTCTATTTTAAGTCAATTGGAACGAAAAAAACGACGATTATTTCAAACATTAACATTCGATAACTAGGTCGAGATATCGATAACATCGATGTCCAAAGTCTCTCTTTTTTAAAAATGACATAATTTTTATCAAATTTCCAAAACGATAACAACTAAAAAAGTTATCGTTTTTTGCTTCTACTTTTCGATTTAAGACCAAAAAACATATTTTTTCAAACTTTAACGTCCGAGATATCGATAATATTGAAGTCTACATGCCTATTATTTAAGTAAAATACAGACATTAAGTAAAAATACACACAATTTTTATAACATTTTCACAGTCGATAACAATGGAAGTTATCGATTACTAAGACAGTAGTCGGTAATTAAAAAAGTTCATTCTTTTAATTTTCGATTGGATTGAAAAAAAAAACGATTTTTCAACATTAAAGTTCGTTGACTAGGTAACTAATCGAAATATCGATGACATCGATGTCCACATGTCTATATTTTTTTAAATTTTGTTTTAAATCAAAATACACATATTTTTTTTTCAAATTTCCACAAATGATAACTATGGAAGTTAACTATTCCTAAGATGGTCATCGATAACTAATAGAGTTCTCGATTTTATTCAATTTTTTCTTCTAATTTTCAATTTTGAGCTAATTGGATCAAACTTTAACGTCCGATAACTAAGTGAGATATACATACACATGTCTATTATTTTTAATTTTATTTCAAATATAAATTCAAATAAATTTGGTCAAATTTCTCCAAAAGATAAGTTATCGATTAATCGTCGATTTTTCTTCTTTTGAGCCAATTATATCAAAAATATCGATTGTTTTCGAACATTAAAGTTCGTTAACTAGGTAACTATGCGAGATATCGATAACATAGATGTCCACATGTCTATAATTTTTTAAATTTTGCTTTAAATAAAAATACACATAATATTGATCAAATTTCCTCAAAAGATAACTATGTAAGTTATCGATTACTAATGCAATCATTGATAACTAAAAAAGTAATCGTTTTTTTTTTTTCAATTTTTTCTCTTCTAATTTTCATTAGATTTTTCAAACTTTAAAGTCCGTTAACTCGATAACTTAGCGCAATTTCGATAACATGTTCACATATATGTATATCAAATAGATTCAACATCAACTATTTCATAGCAAATTAGGTTGATTAAGTTGACTTTAGGATGATTTCCATTTCCACTCAGTCCCATAACTATGCGAATGTATAATATTTATTATCCTCAATAAATATAAATCATACGCCATTATGGTGAAATGGGGGGAGAATTGCACATTTATTTACAAAACTTCTATTAAATTTGAAATTTCATAAGTCTTCCGATATAAATACGTAACATATTCGTATAATTGGAAAGTTACAATATCATTCATATGACTAATACGACTGGCTCGGCTGTACTCGTCCGATCAACCCAATTTTTCAGTACAGCCCAAAATCCACACCAAACAGTGACTCGTTGTGGATGCATTCATTGGCTTCTCAATATTCACGTTTGAGTTCTCTGAACCCCATATGCTGCAATTTTGCTTATTGACATAGCCACCGAAATGAAAATGAGCCTAATGAAGGCTGAACTGGAGTTCGATCTACTCTCGAACATTTTCCACGTGAATTTCTTACAGTCTGCGTTAAAGACTCACTACTTTGGAGGTAAGATTTTAATATTTTTTTCGAGCACATAGTGTCCCATTTTGCAAATGTCAAACATAAAATAAAAATGAATGCTATTTTACCGTTTCAAAGTAAAATTTAAAATTTTGATTGCAATTATCATATATCGATACAAAGATTTCAATATTATTTGAGATACGAGTAAAACAAACCAACAATGCAATACCATTATTTACAATATTTTTTCCCTACATTTGGCACGTTCTCAACCACATTCACCGAATAAAGATAAAAAGGAAATAGCCCCACATTTGTATTTCTTAGCAAGAAAAACTTTTTCTGAGTTCGAAGTGTTTCTAGTGTGAATCATCACACCTGAGGAACTTTACTCATAATATAATTAGCTAGTATCTAGCATCAGATAACATTTAATTTTTAGATCTCTGATATCATTTACAAAAAAGCAAAAAAAAATTGTCGACGGGCCATGTAAAACATTTTCTTATGTATTACTTTTTTTAATTTTTAAGGATATTTTTTTTTGCTAAAATTCCAATTTTTGTCGAAGGTACTATTAATATTTGTATTCTCATTTTGGAAATATATGGCCGCTTATATGTTCAAATAAAATATTGCGAAACAGCGGCTTAGCAACAATCTCCTAAAAAAAATAGATTCTTTTTGAAAGAAATACGTTGTTGCTGTTAAGAAACGTTGATTTCAGTATTGACTGGACACTGCATAATAGGCTGGGCAACGAGTCAAACGACTTTTGTGGAATATGTAAGGACAAGGAGCAGATTTAGAGCGCTCAACATATTCTTGTTAGTAACAATGGACATGGCTTTCTTACTTGGCCAGTATAGACTGTCACTGGTCCGTTCCGCTGGGCGACACATAGTATCACCCAAAGTATCACAATGGACCTTTTCTGGCCTACGTGAGTTGGTACAATTTGTAAATAATTCGTTTTTTTTTCATTAATATTGCTTAAATGGCAAAAGTCCGAATATCAGTGTTATATATATTGAAAAAAAAAGAAAAAAAATCAGACCAACGTTCTTTAATAGAACATAAATAAGCCTTCTCGGAAAATCAAGAATTGATTTTTGTTTTTCCCCCCTTATTTATGGATTTAAAGGGACCTCCAAGGCCATCTATCGATGGGACACAGAACAGTTTCAGTTTGGAATCAAGCTCTAATCGGTCAATATTGGCATCAAAAGGTCATGTATTTGCGAGGTCTGAGAAATTTCCATATAATTTTCAATATATATAGGATGGGCCACGAAAATAAACTGCTGCGGTCGGTGACGCCCCAAAAATGAAGATAGGATTGTTTAATGATGATCTGCAAAATGGGACAAGCCGTCTGTGAGCTAAACGCTCCTGATAACACCTCTAAAATCATGTTGTTCCCGTGTAATTTTTTTATGTTACGTTTTTGTCCAAAATAAGGATCAAAATTTATATTTAAAATACTTTCAACCTATTATTAATTCTGAAAAAAAGCAACGTAAACAAATTACGCGGTAAAACATGACTTTGGCAAATCAAAATCAAATCCAAACTTAATTTTCGTTTGTTTTTCCATTTTCCAAATTTTCAAAAAATTAAAAAAAAAACAGTATTTTTTATAGGACCACTTTCAAACAAGCCTCAAAATTTACAGAGTAAATAAATGTTTAAATAATTTTTTTTTTCGAGAAAATCGAAGAGTACAAACAATTAAAAAATAAAGTTTAAAGTTCAAAGTATAGAAGTTAGTTAATCTCATATCTCGCTTAGTTATCGAGTTATCGGACGTTAAAGTTAAAAAAATTCTTTGCAATAGGCTCAAAATAAAAAAAAATTAGAAGAAAAAATTTCGATAATTTTTTTGTTATCGATAACTGGCTTAGTAATCGATAACTTCCATAGTTATCGATTGTGGAAATTCGATAATTTTTTGTTATCGATATCTGCCTTAGTAAGCGATAACTTCCATAGTCATCGATTGTGGAAATCCGATAAAAAATTATGTGTATTTTTATTTAAACTAAAATAGATGTTCCAGCAAAATACAGCACTGCTTTGCTATACATTTGAACGCTATGCGTTGCTTTGTGAACGACGTATGTACGTATTGCGTACGTCCAACAACGGAGTTTTTTGGTAACAACAAACCAACAACTGTCAGGTGTGTGAAACTAGCATCTTTCTTCTCAACAATCACACTCTCCGATGTTTCTTTATCTCTTGATCCACTCTCGAGCCTGCTCTCTCTCTCTCTCTCGGTCCCCTTCATGAATTTGTGCAGTAGTTGGCTTACTGTAAATTTACGATATTATAAATGTATGTAAGTACTACCAACAAAGATATCTGAAATACACACCATCACGCCAGAGCATGAAAAAACCAAAACAGATGCCAAAAATCCACACACACACACTTGTGCACATGTACACCAATCCACCGACTGCCGACTGTCACTCCACAACACACACACACATACGGGGAGACGACGAGACAAGTAACGACCGAATGATCTTAATTTTGCCAAGCCATAACGACTGTTATTGTTGTTGTTGTCGTTGTTCGGTGAGTTTGTGTGGCTAATGAATGTATCTGTGGTCCGACCGTCAGTGTGGTGTGTGTGCGACTTGCCTGTTTCATTGTTTGAAGTTTTATAACGAAGTAAATCCAGTAACAACAACAACATCAAGGTACAACTGAGCTCGCTCACTTGCTCGTCTCGTGTGTGAGACCAAGTTGTTTGTTGCCTTGCCATGACTTCAACACCACTGCAAGTCAGTCGCAAATTACGTGTTCCAACGAAAAGATCGAAATGCTGACGAAACCCGTCATAACCGAAACGCGTTAGTGTAACCAACCACAACACAGAGAAACAACAACAAAAAAATCAGAAATATTATTTATATATTTTAAATAAAAAAATCCCCTAAATAATCTCAAAATGAAGTAAATAAAAATGAGATGAAATAAGAAAATGAAAAAAAAAATATGATTGATTGGCAACGAAAAAAGTGAGCAAATAATTAAACGAAAATTAAGAAATAAATTTCAAGAAAAATAATTCAAGTGAAGCTCGAAACCAGGAAATATAGTTTCAAGCACAACAGCAACAAAACACACACAAACACCGAAGAGAAGTGAAGAAATAAGAAAAAATTATAAAATAAAACAACCAACAACGACAACAACGTAAAGTGAAAAAGTGAAAACCAATTATTTAACTTAAAAAAGTATAACCAGTTGGCAGTTTTTATTTATTTATTTTTCCTATTTAAAAAATACATGTAGTTGTTATTGTCGTTGTTGTAAAATTTTCTCAACAAAAACAATCAATCAATCCAACGAAACGAATCCCTGGAAAAAGGTACACAAATCTCACAATCTCCCCCTCCCCTACGCAACATGTACAAAATTTAGAGAATTCTTCAACGAAACGAATTTCCTAAATATCAAATACCTTTACCCAGACACACACACAGTTGGACAAGACACACACACACGCAAATAATAGTGTTGTGCAGACAGAGTAACATTTTTCGCCATGAAAAAATGTTATATCGTAAAATTATGAAAAAATACGTGAAACTTGGTACGTACAGGCATTTATACATACATACATACAGACATAGGTAGCAAACAGACAGACTGACAAACAAATAAATATATGTACGGGTGTGTGTGTTCAAAAAAAGTGGCATTAAAACATCGCAAACAGCAACCAACCAACCGAGCGTTCGACTAAAAACCCCCAACAACAAACAACTGCCAAAACTCCAAAAACACAAGACAAGAGATTGAATATTTTGTGCAGAGAGAGTATCTGCGTGTGTGAGAGAGAGAGAGAGCTCCACTAATTGAGAGATTTGGAGAATGCGATTGGAGTAAGATCGAAGATCTTCCCAAATTAGCGCATTAGTAGTGTAATCTCCGCCACGAATTAACCAACAACAACAGGTTATTTAAAATTGAAAATCAACAATTTAATGTTGTTTGTTTTAACGAAACAATGCTAATTTTTAGTGAGCCGAGATTTATTCCGAAAAAAATAATCACGGATCTTATTTGGTCTGGCGATTGCTCTCGCGGAGACAGATCTCGTTGCACTAATGAATTCACTGAACTTTAATGAACCTAAACCCCCTGTTGTTAATCAATCGAAGATTAAAGAGGGGACAATCAATTGAGATGTAATTAAAATTTTAATTTAATTAAAGCAATTGAAAAATTAAGATGAAACCAAAGGTAATATTATGGAGGACAAAATCATGAGATGAAACAATGTCAATTCAGGCAGAATGCGTCCAGTCTATAGACATCGCGTTAAGTAGTACCTTAAGGCAAGGGTTAAGCAAGGTTGAAAGGAACACACGCCAGTGGAAACTTCACTGATGAATTCACTCGTTGCCGGATAAATTCGGTCCATTGTGGTTCTCCTAGATAAAGAGAAAAAATATGAAGAAATAAGTTGGAGAGAGAGCAGAGGAAGATCGTGAAGGGAAAAGGAAGGATAGTTCCGTCACACGTTCTTAATTATTCCTATTGGCTCGAATAAATCAATGAACATTCAATGAAGAGCAATTCCCGAAGAAATTTCCAGGGGAATTGGGATCGAAAAATTACTGGAACATCGGGAAATATTTCCCGGAAGAGAAAGTCCCCTCTGACTCTACTAAACCAATGAAAATTCAATGAAGAGTAATTCCCCAAGAAATTTCCTGGGATATCGGGATTTAAAAATCACCGGGGGAGAGAAACTCTCCTCTGACTTATTCAAATGGACGCCTCAAGCTTGCAGTAATAACACCTGTAAGAATGCTGAGAAAAAGAGTAAGAAATAAGTCAGAGAGGAGCTGAGGAAGATAATGAATGTGAAAGGAAGTATAGTTCCGTCACACGGCGTTCTTAATTATTGGCTCCACTAAACCAATGAGAATTCAATGAAGAGCAATTCCCAGAAATTTTCGAGGAAATTTCCCCGGAAATCGGGATTGAAAAATTAGCGGAACTGCGGGAAATAGTTCCCGGAATAGAATCTCCCCTCTGCCTTATTCAAATGTAAGCATGCCGAGAGAAAGTGACCGGCCAAAGAGATCAATCCACCCTACAGTATCGTACTGCTTCCCATCTCGACCTGGTGGCTAAACACGGGATTCGATATCGAGAAGAAATTAATTTTTATTTTCTGTAAAATAATTATAAATTCCCAACAAAAGCAAATAAAATGTTGTGCATTAGAAACATTTATCGAAATTTCTGCCCTATCGCTCGCAATCGTATGTTTTGATTAGCCTGTGGTTTCAAATGGGATGCGCACGCCCTGGTACACTCGTCTGCTAACTCGTTTCACGGTACGTTGCTATATCCTGGAACATAGCAGAGCAAATTTTATCTCCTTAGTTCTAAGTCCATTAGAGCTGTCCGACTGTCAACAGAGATTTTGAAATTAGTTTGCAGCAATATACCTCGAACTGATTTCTTCCGCTCCTAATTCGTCGAGATGTCTTTTAAATTCTACAAATATGAAGCGCACATCTAGAGTAGAGGTATCTTCCCGCCCACAGGAGCCTATACTGCCACATTAGTTTGTTAATTCGTTACCATGACCCAGCAAAGTGTGATGTAGTGGCCCTGAATTTGGATTAGAACAGCTTAAGCTGATGATTCTGGAGTGCAAGGCCTTGAGAGCTCTGTGACCACCTCGACCTGGTTTCTTCCGCTCCTAATTCGTCGAGATGTCTTTTAAATTCTACAAATATGAAGCGCACATCTAGAGTCGAGGTATCTTCCCGCCCACAGGAGCCTATACTGCCACATAGTTTGTTAATTCGTTACCATGACCCAGCCAAGTGTGATGTAGTGGCCCTGAATTTGGATTAGAACAGCTTAATCTGATGATTCTGGAGTCCAAGGCTCCAGAGAGCTCTGCGACTGCCAGCATAGGTTTTGAATTTAGCTGTTCCAATCAATCTGTCTTCCATGCATTCATCTGATGGAGATTCTGAGATTCATTCCATTTTTGAGTCGTCAGTGAAGATTGTGATTTCATCGGCATCTATGACGACCTCTGGATCCCAATCTTCTTAAAGGCTTTATCCTGAAGGCATCATGATACAATGCGACTGAATCAATGACAAATTAATTTAGTCTGCAGCAATATTAATTCCTTAAATCTCTGTCTGGAAATCTGATGGAGGTTCTTAGATTCAAGTTCTCGCAGTACAATCCCCATCCTGTGCCAATGGGCATTTTTAATTCGTCGGTGAAGATTGATTTCAATGGCCCGCCAGCTATGCTATTTCCCTTCCCATGTAACTGAAAAGGGATCTGCTATGTGTCACTGTCCAATCTCTGCTTTTCGTGGAGTTTGTTCTTCGGACATTCCAAAACGTTGCTTTGGGTCTCCGAAGGACCATCATGACCACGAAAAGGCGATGTTCATTCAATTCAAATTAGTGGATAGTATATTCAATTTCACAGGCAGATCATGAATCATAGCTATAATTTGCACAATCATTATGGACTTATGATCAAAAGTGTGCGTAGTCGTTGTCAGATAGCCTCTAATGAGAGGATTTTTGTCGAGAGAAGTCTCGAAGATCTTAGTTCATGGTTGCAAGAAGAGAGCCTTTAGATATCAGGAAATATCAGACAGGTCCCCTTCCATGTCCTCAGACTTACAACGGAAATTAACGTTCTCGGAGACCACAGCTACAATGTCATTTGAAGAAGAGAGACTGGCGTTACGGAAAGTTTGATTCCGGTCAAGTTGATTTGACTCGAGGGATCAAGGACAGTTGACACGCTACAAGATTCTAGTTCTCAAGAAAAACGACCCTAGGAACATCCTCTGAGCGGTTGGACATCTTCCCGAATCTATAGACAGACGTTTCATATTCCACAGACGATGAAGAAAATTAATGGACAACGCAAACCTTAACATATATCTGGGGTTTTCACAGATAATCGTTTATCTCGAATTTCATCGTAAAGGAAAACCCAGAGGGAAGATGCGTAAGCCTTCCTCTTCATATCTGTGTATTAATTTGTCTATCATATTGCGAACATACAAAGAATCTGTACTATATTCCATCAAATCCGTACGAATTCCCTAACTAATGTTTCCATGTGGAATGAAGACCAGTTACAATTTCTTCTTCCTATTTGTATGGCAATGTCTTCATGTTCCGACATCAGTAGCAGTTGCTCGTTTGAAAAAAAATCGTTGGTGAAATTTCGCAGATTTCTCTTCTGATACTCTTACTCACGTCAGTCATGATTCAGATCCATCCAGCAGAACGGTTTTAATACATGCGTTATATAAGGCGATTAGGCGTTGGACATTTAATCGTTACCATTTAGATTAGACAACATAACATGCAACAAGGTACTGCAATCGTTGTCGGTGTTTTCTAATGGGCTATTGTTGACTAGTGACTAGCTCGACAATTACCTAGCCTACATTTCTTGTTTATATTTTGTTTTGTTGTTGTCTAGGTTTGCAAATTATGCAAAACCTACGTTTTGGTTGTTTTTATGTGGGCCAGCATCATATCAAGGGTGGTATCAGATCAGATACAACTGTTTGCAGCATTCTTGTCTTAGTTCACTGATGGTGGTGCATGGTGGTTGGCTGGCTTAAGTCCGCCCAAATGCCGGCAACGCTGGCAAGCTTTGGTGGGCTTACGTGGCCGCTCTTCTTCGCGGAAGCCTCAAGTAGTGCTTTAAGGCACCGGACCACTCCACTCGAGAAGGTCTGTTATATCCAGTCTATAAGATTCTGCAAATTGATAAGATCTCTAATATCAATTTCCGATATCTCTGCAATGTCGTTTCCCATCCTAGCCGAATCGTCTGTTTTGTCAACACCCAGCATCCATGGAAAGGCGTACAAACACTACTCTTATAATAGAAGGTGTTCTGTAATCCAAATGCGGGTATTTTTTCGTAGATGGTGGTTTTCAGTTCGTAGTTACAGGGAAACAAAAGGATGAGTTTATACATGACGATTTATTGCATAATTTGGCAACTGATGCTTCTTCTGCGAAGACCTTTCAGCGAAAATATTGTCTCATTTAGTAGATATAAGTATTAAGTAAAGGGAAAACTTATTTTTCTTCAGATAATTTATAAATTTTCGGGTTTTCTCTTTAATTCAAGTAAAATAAATGTTCATGTGTAAACACCCCTAAAGCCAAATGTATAGTTGTGTTCTGGAGGAGGTACATTTCTGAAGATAATTTATAAATTTTAGGGTTTTCTCTTTAATTCAAGTAAAATAAATGTTCATGTGTAAACACCCCTAAAGCCAAATGTATAGTTGTGTTCTGGAGGAGATGCGTTTCTGAACCAGTTTATATGAATGATCGCTGATTGCCATTCTTATGTGAGTACAAGTAGCTTTCATGTGTAAACACCCCTAAAACCAAAGGTAAAGATGTGTTGTGGAGGAGATACGTTTCTGAACCAGTTTATATGAATGATCGCTGATGCTTAGATTGCCATTCTGATGTGAGTGCAATAAATTTTCATGTGTAAACACCCCCAAAGTCAAAGGCATAGTTGTGTTCTGGAGATAATTTTGTGAACCAGTTTATATGAATGATCGCTGACACTTAGATTGTCATTCTTATGTGAGTACAATAAGCTCGTTGCTTGTGTAAACACCCCCAAAGTCAAAGGCATAGTTGTGTTCTGGAGATAAGTTTGTGAACCAGTTTATATGAACTATTTAATGATCGCTGACGCTTAGATTGTCATTCGTATGTGAGTACAATAAATGTACATGTGTAAACACCTCCAACGCCAAAGGTATAGTTGTGTTCTGGAGGAGATACGTTTCTGAACCAGTTTATATGAATGATCGCTGGCGCTTAGGTTGTCATTCTTATGTGAGTGAGTGAGTACAATACATTTTCATGTGTAAACACTTCTAAATTCAAAGGTATAGTTGTGTTCTGGAGGAGATAAGTTTGTGAACCAGTTTATATGAATGATCGCTGACACTTAGATTGTCATTCGTATGCGAGTACAATAAGCTTTCATGTGTAAACACCCCTAAAACCAATGATATAGTTGTGTTCTGGAGGAGATATGTATGTGAAGCAGTTTATATGAATGATCGCTGACACTTAGATTGTCATTCGTATGTGAGTACAATACATTTTCATGTGTAAACACCCCCAAAGCCAAAGGTACAGTTGTGTTCGGGAGGACCGTTAGTCAATAAGATAAGTTCCTGGACCATTCCACCACTTTATATGAATAATCGCTGGTGCTTAGGTTGTCATTCTTATGTGAGTGCCAGCTCTTAGGCTATCATTTTTATGAGAGTGCCAGCTTTTAAGCTATTATACTTATGTGAGTGCTGGCTCTTAGGCTCTCAGTCTTATGTGAGTACTCACACTTGGTCTGTCAATCACATTCGATTACCCGAGTAAGTTTTCAGCATTTGATTGATTGTTACAGCATTTGATTGACTGTTTGATATGCATACATACATGTAATGATGTGTGCTGCTAATTAAATTTATAACGACCTAATAAACCGATCTAAATAACTGCACAGTGTTGAATGTAAACGAATATTTATTTTTATTTCGAATCGAATTGTAAAAGTTTATTGACTCGATAAATTATTTCAAATTGCAATATATGTACATAAAAATTGAAACACGATGTGATCATTATATTTTGAAATTTTAGAAAAATTGTTCATATTGAAATGTTTGATATTTTGCTGTTTTGTAAAATGTCATTATAAAAAATCTATCAAAATTGCGAGACCTCATACACAGCACAGCGTGACTTACCATATTAATATATACAAACATAAATAAATATATATATGGATATGTGTGCATGCATAATATTTTATTTTCCCCCATGAAATATAAACACTATCTTGACTTGACTGTTCGCTTTCATATTCGAAAATGAAATGAAATTTAAATTGAGCGAACGAACGGACGGACGGACAGACGACGTTATTTACTTTCAATTTTATTCAAATGATTCAAATTGATATTCAATTTCCCATAGGTAACATATGTATACGAATATATATTTCGTCAATGGCTGATTAAACAGCCAATACCTACATACATATGTATGACATATGAAACATATGCACGCTTTGCCAGAACAACGTCGCTTGATTTGAATTAGTTTTGTTTTTAATATATGTATTTATACAACTGTGTCAAGAAGTGCAGAATTTTATTATACCATGTCCATGGGTTGGTTGTGGTGTCTATGACAGTTAATACACAAGATGTTCTTGTTTACTCTTTGAGCGAAGAACTCTAACTCAAGAACAGAAGTTTAAATTGTCAAAAAATAAGAAAATTTGAGTAGATAGTACTCGCAAGCTTTGATATTTGTGAGCAAAATAGTAAATAAATGTCTTAAAAACTTAAATCTACGCGTCTGGCCGCAGTACAATTTGATAAAGACCCAAGTCATGACTTTCGAGTTTTTAGGTGAACGACTTATAGCCTTGTCACACTGCATGCGAAATCTAAATGAAATGACATAAGGTTGATTTACAAATGTCAGATCCTATACAAATTTGACATTTAAAAATCGACCCTATGTCATTTCAGCTAGATTTCGCATGCAGTGTGACAAGGCTATTAGAAAAGCTTCCGGGGTAGAAAAAAGTGAGGGGTTTTTAACTTTTCTCTTGTAGAATTTTCAAAATTATATTATTTTTGAACACACGACGAAAGAAAAAAGTCAAGCAAAAAGTCATCGAGTAAATTCACACGACTTTACGTGGCAACTTCAAAAGAGAAAAAATTCCTCGTGTAAATAGGGACATAGACTCCATAAGTTTATACAATTTTTAAAAAAAAAGGAGACTAACTTAAATTCTCAGTTTTTTGCAAGGCGTATTTATACAGGTGATAGCACTAGAACAACAACAAATTCGGCAACAACAAAATACAAGTAATTTTTTGAATGGTGGGCCATACTGTCAAAGCAGAATATATGGTATTTGACAGTTTCGGTAACTTTTGAATGAAAAAAATTTCAGTCAGCTGGGCTCCTGCTATCACTTTTATAAATACGCCTTGGTTTTTTGTATGCGATTGTGACAATTTGCTAGCGCCATCTGCAGAGAGTTTTCATATTACTTTTATTTTCGACGCTGCGTTTTTCTTAAACCGCTGATTGGGCAACCCATTGTACACTCACAACATACCGAATGATGAGAAAAACACTGCGTCGAAAATAAAAAAGCGTTAGACTGCCCGAAGCTTTACTTTCTCTAAATTCTGGTCGTCGTGGCTAATGATGTATATATCCGCCTCTTTCTAAACTAAGTTGAAGCCCATTATGAAAGTTGCATTTTTCAACTTTAGCGCTGTGTATTTAAGTAGCTACCGTAGCTGTTTACACATGAAAATTTATTGTACAATTTGGAATTTGATTCTATAGGGTGTACTATTTAAAATTTTAAATTAGATTCGGCTATATAAAAAAGTACTCATTATTTTTTCAAATTTTTGGTTTTATTGGAAAGGTTGAACTTTGTCATTTAATAATGGAATACAATATCATTCATGTGACTACCACGACTGGCTCGGCAGTATCTCATCCCAATTAACCCAATTTTGTTCAGTACAGCCCAAAATCCACACCCAACAGTGACTCGTTGTGAATGCATTGTCTTCTCAATAGTAACGTGTGGGGTTTCTGAACTCTATATGCGGTAATTTTGCTTATTGACATAACCACCGAGTTGAAAATGAGCTTCATGAAGACTAAACTGGAGGTCGATCTCTTCTCGAAAATTTTCCACGTAAATTTCTTACAGTTTCCGTTAAAGACTCTCTACTTTGGAAGTAAGTTTTAAATATTTCCCATTTTTTTCGAAAATAATAATGAATGTTATTCTACCTTTCAAAGTCGAAATAATCAGTATTTCAAATTTAAAATTTTAAATGGCCCGCCCTATATATATCCGTCCCTTTTTACACTAAGTTTAAGAGCGCTGTCAAAGTTGGATTTTTAAACTTTAGCAGCTGTGAACATATGTAGCTACCATAAAAGGGGTGTTTACACATGAAGATTCGTTGTACAATTTGGAATTTGATGATAATTCTGTGAAGACTTTTTTGCCGTGAAAATAATGCTTCATTTCTTCTGGTTGGTTTACGTGGCCGCTCTCAGGAGAGCATCAACCACTCGTAAAGACCTGTTATATCCAGCTTGAAAGATTGAGATTTTTGTTTAGATCTACCAAAAAAAGCTACCATAAAAGGGGTGTTTACACATGAAGATTCGTTGTACAATTTGGAATTTGATTATATTTCTGTGAAGACTTTTTTGCCGTGAAAATATTGCTTCATTTATTCTGGTTGGTTTACGTGGCCGCTCTCAGGAGAGCATCAACCACTCGTAAATATTTGTTTAGATCTTTAATATCAATTTCTTATATCTCGTCAATGTCGTGAAGTAAGTGCTTCCTAAAGGCTCTGTGCCGTGGGTTTCTTGAAGCTGGCAGTCGCATAAGAAGTGATCGACTGCTCCTTCTTCCTCTTCGTAGTCGTAGCTATGGTAGTGATCGTTGAAATGCAGCTTCATTCATATCACTCTTGATATGAATGCTTCTACTCTGGCTTATAAGGTCTATGGTACGTTTTTTTGTTATATTAAGGCCAAGTTTGTCTCGATATTTGACACGAGTCTACATTTTTCCACATGATATTAGGTCGGTCTAGTAGGTAGGTCTAGTAGGTAGTGCATGAAGATACCACTTTTAATAGACCCAATCGATATTGCGACCAACTCCGTAGCGAGGATACTCAAAGTAGATTCCATCCTCGCCAACTCGTCTGCTCGTTCGTAGTCCCTATCTCCAGGGATCCATGTAAGAGTGGCTTTAGACAGACAGCTCTGTCTGGATAGCTCCTCAATCCACTACATCTACTAATGTAGATGTTATCGCAATCATGGAAGTCGGAATGAACATAGACCAGCTTTTTTGAGAAGGCACCGGAACCAACTCCACAATCGATTTTGAAGCCGTCCATATATATCCAGTTTAACTCGAATAGCTTTGTGAATGTTATCTTAGAAGTGCGGTAGTCGGATGATGGTGTTCTGGTCTAAGTGAGTCGGATACTAACTTTCTGACTGCCTAGAGCTTGACCTAGAGCTGCGACTTCATATTCGACAATTGGATAAATTCTCTCATTCCTTTCTTGAAGGGAATTTGACCTCGAATGGCTTTGAGAATGTCATCTTAAGGGTTCCATAGTCGAATGAAGGTCGAAGTGTGTGTGACCTAGAGCTGCGACTTTATATTCGACAATTGGGTATATTCTCTCTCATTCCTTTCTTGCAGGGAATTTCACCTCGAATGACTTTGAGAATGTCATCTTAAGGGTTCCATAGTCGAATGAAGGTCGAAGTGTGTGTGACCTAGAGCTGCGACTTCATAATCGACAATTGGGTATATTCTCTCTCATTCCTTTCTTGATGGGAATTTGACCTCGAATGGCTTTGAGAATGTCATCTTAAGGGTTCCATAGTCGAATGAAGGTCGAAGTGTGTGAGGAAGTTTTTCTACTCTCAAGTTGTACAATAAATCTTAATGTGTAAACATCCCTTAAGAATACATGTCCAAATCCCATCCAAAATTCGTCTCCTTCTTCTTTTGTTGAACATCTAATGGCCTTTTCAGACTGCCTGCGAAATCGAGCTGAAAAGACATGAGGTCGATTTACAAATGTCAGATTCCATACATAAAAATTGAGCGGCTAGCAATTTTGATGCTGAAATTGCTTTTGGATGTGTGGGTTCCATATTCTGCAAGACCACTCCACAAACTATTCCATTGTACCCATTTCAGGGACCCACACCCCGCTACTCATGCACACTATGGCCACAAATAAAAACAGAATTTATTTATTTTCACATTCATTGACGTCGGCAAACCACTCGATTATAACTATATTTTTTTCTCTCCTTCCTAGTATTTGTCCTCCGCAACACAGCTGAGAGTTTTTGTATTTCTCCATTCTTTCCTTGCTTGCTTTCCTACGATTACCCAGTCTGCAGCAGTTACACAATTTTTCCAAAACTTGCCTATGAGATTGAAAAATCATTAAAAAGCGTTTATAACTGCCAAACTATTTCCGCATCTACGAAACGATCGTATCGAGGGGGATAAATCAGCCATAACAAAAGTCAATTGAAAAACTGCTGTTACATATTCACTCACTGGCGATCTACTATCTATTGGGCTTGCTCTTGCTGTTCCTTCACGTCCACCGTACTCGGCTGGGCTCCCTCACTTTACAGCGGTGCGATTTACATCATTTACAAAGTAAGCTTGTACCTGTTGCTACTCGTGTTTCTCTTAAATACAGTCAGTGTCGTGGCAAAATCGTACAGTCCAGACTTGCAAGTGAGTATCTTATGGCCTTTGCACACTTTATGTGAAATCAATCGATTTCAGCCTGAAATGTCAAATTTGTATGTGATGTGGCATTTGTAAATCGATCTTGTGTCATTTGTGTACAGTTCAGACTTTCAAGTGAGTATCTTATGGCCTTTGCACACTTTATGTGAAATCAATCGATTTCAGCCTGAAATGTCAAATTTGTATGGGATGTGGCATTTGTAAATCGACCTTGTGTCATTTGTGTACAGTCCAGACTTTCAAGTGAGTATCTTATGGCCTTTACACACTTTATGTGAAATCAATCGATTTCAACTTGAAGGTCATATTTGTATGGGATCTGACATTTGTAAATCGATCTTATGTCATTTCAGCTAGATTTCGCATCCAGTGTGAAGAGGCTATTGGTGCAATTTAGACTTATATCGTATAGCCTTTTCAGACTGCATCCAAAATCAATCGATTTCATCCTGAAATGACATAAAGTCAATTTTCAAATGTCAAGTTTGTATGGTCTCTGGCATTTGTAATCGACCTTATGTCATTTCAGCTGTGTAAAAAGGGTATTACGACAATAAAGACTGTTGGATTTCTGAAAAACGTAGAGTAAACAAGATGTTGTCGATTGAACGGCCGGCCGTAGTACATATTAAAGAATTAATTCGTTCCGGCCGATATCTTCCCCCACAAATGTTGATGTTCATAAACATAAAACAGATTCCAATGAACACTACTCCCTCTTATGGGCTTTGCACACTGCATGTGAAATCAATCGATTTCAACCTGAAATATGAAATTTGTATTGGATCTTACATTTGTAAATCGACCTTATGTCATTTCAGCTAGATTTCGCATGCAGTGTGTGCAATATAGACTTATAGCCTTTTCAGACTGCATCCGAAATCAATCGATTTTATCCAGAAATTACATAAAGTCGATTTTGAAATGCCAATTTTGTATGGGATCTGACGATGTTCGCTCACGCAATTCTTATGTGGAATGACTTCCGTCATAAAACAGATTCCAGTGAATATTACTCCCTCTTTCCTCCTTCCAATTTCTCATTTTCCTCCGCCAACTCAATGCATTGCATAAATATAAATAAATATATATATATATATATATATATAGGGACATTGGAGCAAAGTGTTGGTCCAATTAAAAAAATAATTCACTACTGTACACAACACTCGATTATTTAAGGCTCATCCGAACCCAAAATACAACAATCCTGATATAAATGCGCCTCGTCCGAGAAGATTATTTCCGTTCCTTTCGAAATACAATTTCTTTTCTATATTTCCCCAACATTGATCAAGTGTAAATATGTCCATGTGTTTTGTGTTCTTCTCAATATTTCGAGCTGTCAGTGTCAAACTAACATGTGACTTAAGTAAGGAACCGTTAGACGGCTATGATTTATAAAAAAAATCGCCGTCGCTCTCAATTAGGTTTAGGCCTGCGCCGAAAGTGAGGCAGAAGCAACTCTGTAATAGCGAACAAATCTGAGACTGATAGTCCTCATTGCAGGCTGATTGATGACTTTGTTATTGGCTTTTATTGTTGTGTAAATTGAAATCCTGTTTTGTTCGATTTTTCGATGACACTCACTGTGCACGTTCGCCGTCGTCGTCGACGTATTTATGATGTGATATTCAATGAAATGTAAGAAATTGTGCTCGTATATCGAAAAAGAAAGAAAAATACACTTTTGTGCATTTTATCATGTCTTCGACAGGTAAAACAACTGCAGCAGCAGCAACAACAACAACAACAGCCACAAACAATGGCAAACAAAAACAAGTAAAGAAAGGCTAAAGTCGGGCGGGGCCGACTATATAATACCCTACACCACTCCCTGCGTATGTACCTCGCTTTGATTACTAAACCCAGGTATTTCATGGGAGCAATTTATTGTAGTTCATACAAATTATATAAATTATATGAAATTCGGGAGCAACATTTGTATGAGGGATATATCTAAATCTGTACCGATCTTACCCACTTTCACCATTGGCTTTTTAGTTCGATTATAAAATGTTGTGCCAATTTTGAAGAAAATCGGGTACAATATGTGGTTTCTAAAGCGGAAAAAGTGAATTCGGGAGCGACATTTGTATGGGGGCTATATCTAAATCTGAACCGATCTTACCCAATTTTTGCATACGTGTTTCTAGTTCGATTATAAGATGTTCTGCAAAATTTAAAGAAAAACGGGTCGTTTGTAGAACGGAAAATGTCAAATCGGGAGCGACATTTGTATGGGGGCTATATCTAAATCTGAACCGATCTTACCCAATTTTTGCATACGTGTTTCTAGTTGGATAATAAGATGTTCTGCCAAATTTAAAGAAAATCGGGTACAATATGTCGATTCTAGAGCGGAAAATGTCAAATCGGGAGCGACATTTGTATTGGGGCTATATCAAAATCTGAACCGATCTTACCCAATTTTTGCATAGGTGTTTCTAGTTGGATTATAAGACGTTGTACCAATTTTAAAGAAAATTGGGTACAATATGTGGTTTCTAAAGCGGAAAAAGAGAAATAGGGAGCGACATTTGTATGGGGGCTATATCTAAATCTGAACCGATCTTACCCAATTTCGGCATAGGTGTTTCTAGTTGGATTATAAGATGTTGTACCAAATTTAAAGAAAATCGGGTACATTATGTGGTTTCTAGAGCGGAAAATGTCAAATCGGGACCGACATTTGTATGGGGGCTATATCTAAATCTGAACCGATTTCCTCCAAATCCAATACCAATGGTCCTTGGCCAGAAAAAATAACTTCTGCCAAGTTTCATGACAATCGGACAACAATTGCGACCTGTAGAGTGCGAACAAGCTTAGATGGACAGCAGACGGACGGACGGACAGACGGACAGACGGACAGACAGACATCGTTAAATCGACTCAGCTGGCGATTCTAAGCCGATCCGTATACTTAAAGGTGGGTCTAGCTCAATTATTTCTTGGTGTTACAAACATTTGGCGGAAAACTAACTTATAATACCCTAGACCACGAAGTGGTGTAGGGTATAACAAGCGAAAAAAAACACTACTACAACAACGACCAAAAATAAAGACTACTTTCCGTACAACGACGACGACGTCGACGAAGTAGTAGTGTTGTGTGAGAGTTTACAACAACCATTCAAGCGAACCGTACCGTACCGTGCCGTATGTACCTACGTACGTAGCGTACATGCGGACGGACGGACTGACGTATGGACGGTCGGTCGGTTGGTCTATATTTACGATTCATTACTGGGTTGTTATGGTGGCGCGTTGTGATGTTTGGCGGCTGTTACTGCCACCGCGCCGTTTGATTTGACGGTCACTGAGTTTCTCTCGGTGTGTGCCAGTCAGTCCATAAAAGACAAAAGACAACGAAATCGACGCAAAATGTTGCTGTTGTTGTTGGTAGTACGACGACAACTGTCACTGGCCGGCCGACCGTTCGCAATAGTTCGTCCGTCCATGCAACCGTGCCTCAGTCCGTCCCACAGTTATTGTCATTTGGTATTTCAGACCATAAACAACACGAAAAAAGCTTCACTTTACTTTTTATTTATTTTATACATTAAGGTGCCTCAATGAAAAAAAAAGAGCTGCAAACAGAAAAGTTGGAGAACTGATTATGCCGAGCACTGTCCATGGCCTTTGTAATTCTAAATTAAAGAACTGACCAAAACTACTCGAATCTCCTCAGGACATAGTCACATTATTTATTGCCAAGGAAAAGGGACATCCCAGAAAAATTTAAGACTGACGAGCTTGCCAACTTAGTAATTACCCGACAAGTTCCTCCGGAACTTGTATGCATGTCTATTGACATTCAATAACTGATAAAAATACCGCGGATCTTCTTAGGAGTAGGAATAGGGACAACCCAGGAAATATAAGGCTGTAGAGCTTAGTAAAAACTCTACAAGTTCCTCCCGAACTTGCTTGCATGCCTATCGGAAGTCGAGCTGTAGCTTAGGCGGAAGGCATGGAAGGCGGAAGGACGAACAACTGATACTTTGACCAGATCATCAAGAAGATGCCAGTCCAACCTTACCAAAACCTTTTAACTTTGTTTCCATTCGGATTACAGATTGCATATTCCGAATTTTATTGATTGGAATTTGGATTGATCCCAGATATAAAGTTCAATCGGCTACGTTCATCTCAAAAATTCTTTTAATTTTCGAGGAGTGAGAAGAGTTCGCAGTTTCTTCCAAACCTTTCGCCATTTAAAGCCTTTACCTCCTTGTCGTAGAGTAGCCGAAATTTGATGCGAAAAAGGTCTTGGGATTTACCGGAAACAATCAATTCATGACGGTAACGTTAGCAATCCTTTCGCCTCTTAAAGCAATTTGCAGTGGATCACATTAAGCCTTTACCTCTTTGTCGTAAAGTTTGATTCTGGGTTTTTTCCGGGAAATAATAAATTCATTCCTGGATCATTAGCAATCGGCTGATGTGACGGATCATACCAAACCTTTCCGTAGATTTACCAATCTAGAACCTGGATCCTTCAAGTACAAGTGGACTGACTTATACCAGAAAATATCCATTGTGATACCAGGAGCTTTTATGCCCATCATTGGAATCAACATGGGTGACACTTGGCCACATAAATTCTCCAAAGCCTTGGAAGAAAACTGAAGCTAATCTCACTAAACGTCGTCTTACGACAGAGAAGATGTTTTATGTTTTTATATCATTGTATCCGTATCAGGCCTGTAAAGACCATAGTCACTTCCCGTATTATTTTCTTAGGTGGTTTGTTTGTTTCGCTTCTATGAAATCCTGTTTAATCTGAAGTTCTTATCATTGGATTCGTTCCTCAATCTGTTCCATGGCCTAGTCATAGTACCCACATGAGTCGTACCCTGGAATGAGACGCTATCTCGCTAAGACGTGTCCGACATTCCTGATCCGGATCTTTTATGTGTAATTTCATGAGGTGGCCATGAGTGACTTCACTCCAGGATTCTACTTGGTCCAGAGTCTCTGATCTTGACGACTTTTTGAATTTAACTTTGAATCCAACCTACTTATTCGCGGATGACAGCAATCTAATTCATACTCCTTCGGTCATAGATCAAGTATTCTCTAAATTGAGCGCAAAAAGCATTGGATGGAGCAGAATGGGGTCGAGTGAATCGAGTATATTTTAAGGCACGTAAGACCCCCGTACTTCTTGTTATCTCAAAGCTGATTCATTAATCCAACGGTTTCGTGGATTCCTATGAACGGATATTCCTGATCTTATCCTGGACGTACGGTAGAGATACGCGACTTTCCAGGAACTCTCTCCCATTTATTGTCTATTGGACAGAATCCGTTGTTTGTTCCGGCAACGAGCGCAAAAAGCATTTGATGGAACAGAATGTGGTCGAGTGAATCGAGTAGATTTTAATGCACGTAACACCCCCGTACTTCTTGTTGTCTCAAAGCCGATTCGTTAATCCAACGGTTTCGTGGATTCCTATGAACGGATATTCGTGATCTTATCCCGAACGTTCGGTAGAGATACGCGACTTTCCAGGAACTCTCTCCCATTTATTGTCTATTGGACATAATCCGTTGTTTGTTCCGGCATTTTGTATGAGGAATCGACTTCCAGTAGATATTTTTCCAGACAATTACGGTATTCACAGATTCAAAACAGATGTCAACACCACTACTCCTGTTTCCTCCCTCCAATTCCCTATCTTCCTCCAACGCAATGCACTGTTGGATCCGCCTTCCAACCAGTCAGTCTTCACTCTGTTGCCGGAAAGCATGAAATATTCCGAAATGCTTGCTTAGCTCAAAGCATAAGAGTATCTCATCTCTTTATTTCGAGGTCGATGTCATTGTTCATGTTTACGAGAGTTCTGAGGCAGACAAAGTGTTTCACTACCTCGATCTTTGAACTGCCAGCTTTCACTCTATTGCCGGGATTAAGCGCTATCTGCGGGTGATCCCTTATCGATTTTTGCAAGAGGAGTAGTTGGTCCGTTATATTCAGCCTGAAAGATTGAGGTATTTGTTTAGATCTCCTCTATCAATTTCCTATATCTAGACGATGTCGTGAAGTGGTATAGGGCCCCGTGGCTTGGTTTTACTGGAGCTGTCAACAAAAACTACTCCTTCTTTCCTCCATCCATTTCCCTATCTTCCTTTCGCCAAAGCAATATATTGTTGGCAACTTACCGGCATGAAGTCATTATATAGCTCCTTAAATTTATCCACGAATGAAGCAGATGTCTGGTTTCGCTCTTCATCGATGGAATATTTCAGATTTTATCCTAAAGCTTCCGATGACTTTTTAAACTACGAGCCGAAATATTTGCCCAATCGTCATAAGATTATGCTAGTTGGAATCGAAGAGAATCCAAAGCGTCTCCAAGTGGAGGTGCAATATAATTACACCATCTTTCCTATCCTATCCATTTTGATTCGGACGTGTGATCCGGTTTAATACATTCATACATTTGTTTTATTTGCTGTCTCCGCAATGTGTCTTTCTATCTTTCTTTCTTTTCGCCTGTCTTCTATATAAACAATCACCGAAGAGCAACCTGCGATCAATCCAGCCAACCAACCCAAGCAGCTAGTCAGTCAGCCAACCAGCCACCATTTGGAATAACTAAATAAATAAATTGCACATACCAACAATTTGTAAAAACAACAGTTCGAAATTGGAATTTAACATAAATTGTATGTTATGGCACACATGTTTGGTATTCCACCATTCCCCACTACCACCAGCAGCAGCACCACCACCGTCATCATTCCAAAAAAAAAATCAAACCCGTCCGACGTGGTGGTTGCTTGGCTTTTTTAGGTTGGCTAAAATTAACTTTGATTTCGTTGGTGTTTCTTGTTGATGTTGTTTCACGTATTTTTTTCATTTTGAAAATACCACAAGAAAATCAATCTTTTTTTTTTCGAAAAATTAATATGAATATTTTGCATAATTATATTGGTTGATTGAACATCAAAAATTATGTAAAGTTGTTTATATAAACACCAACAATAATAGCGCAACACCAGCCATAGCACATTTTTTTGTACAGATCAAGAGTTAAGTGGATAATCTAAGGCATAACATTATGTTCTGATCGAGAGATAATCTGATAATTCGTATTGTTATTATATTTTTTATCATTTCTGAAGATATTCCTCAGCGAGATACGAATTATTGAATAAATAACAAAACACAATTTCAAGAGAAATCCCTACCTCGAGCTTGGTTGAATAATTTGTCAAAAGGTTAGTCGGATAATCGCTTAATCTAAAGTGTTGACGGATATTGTAGACAATGATTGTGTAAAGTTTAAACATAAATCTTCCAAAAATACTTACTTAGCTGGCTCTGTAAAGAAAATATTAGTCTGCGTCGATTTAAGAATTGAATTCCAGGCACTTCTGTTCTATAACACCAACGAATGGTAGGTTCATCTACATCTACCTTTTCACAGATGCCTCGATCGTCCATTTCGGCAATTTCCCTAGTACTTGCCTTCCTGGGAGTATCTACATTCATTCGGCCGACATGTCCAAGTCCGTTCAATCGATGTATTGCACGGGAGTTCCGAGGCACAACATGTCTTCCACTAACAGACTAGCACCAGCTAGTCTTCACTCCGTTGCCGGGAAGCATTAAGCTTTCGAAATTCTTGGCGAGGCCAAATCATTAAGAGTACCCTTCCCTCTACTTCATATTTACAGGAGTTCCGAGGCAAACAAAGTCTCCCACTACCTCAATGTTACACAAGCTAGTCTTCAATCTGTTGCCGGGAAGCATGAAACATTTCGAAATGATTGCCGAGGCCAAATCATTGAGAGTATTCTTCTCTTTATATCCAGGACGATGGCATTGTTCATATTTACGGTAGTTCTGAGGAAGGCAAAGTCTTCCACGACCTCGATGTTCTACCAGTCAAACTTCACTTTGTTGCCGGGAAGCATAAAACATTTCGAAATGTTTGCCGAGGCAAAATCATTGAGAGTATTCTTCTCTTTATATCCAGGACGATGCCCTGGTTCATGTTTGCGGCACTTCCGAGGCAGACAAAGTCTTCCCCTAGTTCGATGTTGCATCAGCTAGTCTTCACTCTGTTATCGAGAAGCATGAAGCACTCCGAAATGTTTGCTTAGGCCAAAGCATTCTTCTCTTTATTTCGAGGACGATGGCATTGTTGGTATTTAGGGGAGTTACGAGGCCGACCAAGTGTTCCACTACCTCGATGTTGCATAAGCCTATCTTCACTCCGTTGCCGGGAAGCATGAAGCATTTCGAAATTCTTGGCGAGACCAAATCATTAAGAGTACCCTTCCCTATACTTCATATTTACTGGAGTTCCGAGGCAGACAAAGTCTTCCCCTAGCTCGATGTTGAACCAGCCAAACTTGACTCAGTTGCGGGGAAGCATGAAGTATTCCGAAATGCTTGCCGAGGCCAAACTATAATGAGTATTCTTCTCTATATATCGAGGATGATGTGATGGTTCATGTTTGCGGGACTTCCGAGGCAGACAAAGTCTTCCCCTAATTCGATGTTGCATCAGCCAGTCTTCACTCTGTTGCCGGGAAGCATGAAGCACTCCGAAATGTTTGCTTAGGCCAAAGCATTCTTCTCTTTATTTCGAGGACGATGAAATTTGATATTTAGGGGAGTTACGAGGCCGACCAAGTGTTCCACTATCTCGATGTTGCATAAGCCAATCTTTATTACGTTGCCACGAAGCATGAAGCATTCCGAAATGTTTGTCGAGGCCAAAGCACTAAGAGCTTCTCTTCCTTATTTCGGGACGATGTCACTGTTCATATTTACGGGAGTTCCGAGACAAGCAAAGTCGTCCAATACACCGATCTTGCCAGTTTAAATTTTCACTAAAATCTGTCAATAGTTTTAGTCGCGACCAATTTGCAATTGCGACCTGCGGCTAATCCCTTATCGATTCTGGCAAGAGGAGTAGTTGGTTGGTTTGCTTTAATGGACTATATCACTCGGGAACGTCTGTTATATTCAGCCTGACAGATTGAGGAATTTATTTAGATCTGATCTATCAATTCCCTATATCTCGTCGATGTCGTGAAGTAATTGTTTCCCGAGGGTCCCGTTCGGTGGAATTATTAATCCTGGGCAGTTACATAAGGCGACCTTCACTTCTTCCTCTTCGTTGTCGCTGCTACGGCAGTGATCGTCGGTCTTCAATTTGCATTGCGATCACTATGACTGAGGAAGATGGATATTTCACAACTGTCTAAGTTTTTTCCACTTCAAAGCTTCAACTTCCCCGTCAACGGGAAAATTCTCACATGAACTAAATTCCTATGGATCCAAATGGAAGGAGCATTATAAAGTATAAAGCAGACAGACAGACCGCTGATGTCGATACGGGCTGTCTGATTTTTAGATCGATCGGAGTAACGTGATCTATCAATTCCCTATATCTCGTCGATGTCGTGCAGTAATTGTTTCCCCAGGGTCCCGTTCGGTGGAATTATTAATCCTGGGCAGTTACATAAGGCGAGCTCGACCTTTACTTCTTCCTCTTCGTTGTCGCAGCTACGGCAGTGATCGTCGGTCTTCAATTTGCATTGCGATCACTATGACTGAGGAAGATGGATATTTCACAACTGTCTAAGTTTTTCCACTTCAAAGCATCAACTTCCCCGTCAACGGGAAAATTCTCACATGAACTAAATTCCTATGGAAGGAAGGAGAATTATAAAGTATAAAGCGGACAGGCAGACCGCTGATGTCGATACGGGCTGTCTGAATTCTATATCGATCGGAGTAACGTGATCTATCGATTCCCTATATCTCGTCGATGTCGTGCAGTAATTGTTTCCCCAGGGTCCCGTTCGGTGGAATTATTAATCCTGGGCAGTTACATAAGGCGAGCTCGACCTTTACTTCTTCCTCTTCGTTGTCGCAGCTACGGCAGTGATCGTCGGTCTTCAATTTGCATTGCGATCACTATGACTAAGGAAGATGGATATTTCAGAACTGTCTAAGTTTTTCCACTTCAAAGCATCAACTTCCCCGTCAACGGGAAAATTCTCACATGAACTAAATTCCTATGGAAGGAAGGAGAATTATAAAGTATAAAGCGGACAGGCAGACCGCTGATGTCGATACGGGCTTCTTCCTCTTCGTTGTCGCAGCTACGGCAGTGATCGTTGAATTGTAACTTTATTCGTCGGTCTTCAATTGGCCACTGCTCCTTTTGCATTGCGATCACTATGGCTGAGGAAGATGCTAGTTTTATGTTATATCTACGCCATGATTGCCTGGATATTTCACAACTGTCTAAGTTTTTTCCACTTCAAAGCATCAACTTCCCCGTCAACGGGAAAATTCTCACATGAACTAAATTCCTATGGATCCAAACGGAAGGAGAATTATAAAGCGGACAGATAGACCGCTGATGTCGAATTGAATTCTGTCTGAATTCTATATCGATCGGAGTAACGTGAAGCTAGACTTGGACAATCGCAGCATTATTGTTCAGCAGCTATCGAGACATGTCATTTTCTCCACCGTTTCGATTCAAGTAGAACATCTTCTACATGGAAGCACACCACACCACACCAACAATCCATAGAGCAGAATGGGACGAACCAAAGCTGTGTAATCCCGTGAATGATTTTTGGCGAAAGTTCCCAGTTAGGTGTAAATAGGACAGACAGACCGCTGCTTTAGATACAATCACTTTAATCTGGAGAATCTGGACTTGTAATACTTTCGCAAAATTTGTCCTTATTCCTTGGCATTTTCTGAGACAGGACATTCTCTGCACCCTTTCCAATTAACTTAAGATGAAGTCTATTCCTATCTGGGATGAAAAAGCACTGAAGACAGAGAAGAAACTTTGTATGGCCATCGCAAAATTTCCAGATCCAGCGGTATATCATTGATTGCTAGATTTCATATAATTTATGTGGAGGACACCTCCCTGTGGGGCGTTTACACTTACAAACCTTGTGCGGAGAAACCGAGACAGTTTGTCGACAACTGGTCCGCAGATAGGTGATGAGATTTCCAATTCAGTGAGTGATTTTTGGAGACGGTCCCCAGCTAGACCCGTCGTTATCCATTCACGAAGAGTAGAGGACGATGGTAGCCTTTTTGAAATATATATTTTTTTAGTTTTGTCTTCTATGTAGTTTAAACCGGATTAACTGCCTTCCTTCATATGAAGACTCCTAGTTCCATGATTTGTTCGTTCTTGCAGCTTCTATGCCCACTTGTCGTCTTGGGCGTCCCCATCTTCGACTGTCATGGGTATTCCAGTCCATTGCATTTTTGGTTATGTCGAATTGTGACTTTCGCAAAGCATGACCAATCTTTATCCATTTCATTGATTGTATTTCGGTTTCGATTGGAGTTTATAGCTAATTTTGATTGGGCGCCATAAAATCATAACTTTGAAAGTATTTATGAAACGATCCCTTCTGGTTTATTGGAAGCCTAACTTGAGACAGTAAATAAATTAGACACTGTTATGATAATACTGGCATATTCGGTTAGAAGCGTTGGACGCCAATGGACCTATATGTAAACAGTACTTCTCTAATACTATTTTTATGCTTTATCGAAGTCGAAGATTGAGTGTGACTACCACATAAGAACGTTTAAACGGAAGTCATATTTTGCCCAAAGTCGGGCATCGTTTAAAATGATCGTACTTCTGGCCATCTAGGGCTTTTGTCAAAGAGCTTTTGGATATGGTTGACAATCTGGCGCGTCAACCAGTAATACCAGCTACTATTCCAAAAAACTGAGTAGTTCTTTTTGTGCTGGGTATCAGAATGTTAGAGGCTTGAATACGAAGTTAAATCGTCTGTTTGTTGATAGTTTTGACTTTGACTTCTCCGCTCTCTCTTTTACTGGGACCTGATTGAAAGTTTCGATTTTAGAATCTCCGGTTTTATGTGGAGGATGTGTTGTATTCAGGAAGGTTCCCGTAGGGAGAATTGGTGTAGGTGTTCTTATCGCAGTTATTGCAGTCCTTATTAATATGGAACGTAGTAAGTTGTTTGTCACATGTTCTTACATTCCTCCATCGTCCGAGTTATGTGTTTATGAGAGACTATTGGCCGCAATTGGAATGATTTTAATTTACCCTCAGTATCTTGGCTTACCTTGCCAGATGCGGAGGCTTTAACACCTTAGACGTCGACTTTCGGATTCGGATGATTGGCCCTCGCGTAAATTTAGGTTTTTTTACTGATTTAAACTTCTTTCAGATTAATTATGTGGGAAATGTAAATGCTAGGCGACTTGACCTAGTATTTGTCACTGATCCCCACTTCTTCGAGATCAGTAGGGTTTCTCCCATATCTATCCCGGAGGACGACTATCATCCTACCTTGAGTATATCAATGTTGTATTCTAGTGATTCTTCTCCCTCTACTTCACAAGATAATCGCACCGTTTATTGTTTCACGAAAACCAACATTGGAATGCGAAATCCGGGAAGTTGATTGTAATTCTGTCTGTAGCTGTTGTCACTATACTGATCTTGACATTGTTGTAGATAGATTTTGTCAAATTTTAAATGACTTCTTGTCACGATGTTGGGAGCCATAGAATCATCATTCAGACTTTGTGATGCCTATTTAATTGTTTTCAAACTATTCTTCTCCGCAAAGTGGTCCACGTTGGGCGCCATAACATCAGAATGTTGGAAGTATTTATAAAAAACAAGTAAAAACGGAGTTAAGTTCGGCCGGGCCGAACTTTTTATACCCTCCACCATGGATTGCATTCCACAGAGGTTGTCTGTTTTCGTAGAAGTGCAGTAATATTACAGGAAAATATAATTTTTTTAATATAGCCAAACCAAAACAAATACAAATATTGAAAAATTAATTTTATAAATTCAAACCACGCTTATAAGGCAAGGCTACCAATACGTCAATTCAAAAAATAATTATTCTTCTATTTATATTTTGAAAAATATTTTCAAAGCCATAAATATTGGTAGATAGTGGGTGCTACATTTGGTTGTATTTCCATTCTATTTGAATTTCAAAAGTACAAATTTTGAAAATCCATTATCAGACGTACATAGTGCAAAATAACCTAACTTCATGATTCAACCAATTTTTGCCGTAAAAGAAAAAGTACGAATTTGGAAAAAAAAAAACTTTTTATTTTGCGTGTATATGCAGTCAGAGGAATGTATACTTCGAATTCCATTATTCCATTTGGTTGGTACCATTTTTACCCCCTTGACGTTTCTACGCAATTAGAATTTTATCATTCTAGTTGTAGTCGTTTAGTTGGTACTATTTTTATCCCTCTGTACCATTGTATCCCTTGAAAGTACTAATTGCGAAAAATTCGTCTATTTTCCGTGTCTTCGCAGTCAGAGGAATGTATAATCCGAATTTCATGACTCTAGCTGTGGTCATTTGATTGGTACTATTTTTATCCCCTTTTTTCATTTTAACCCCAAAAAGTACGAATTTCGAAAAATCAGTTTATTTTCCGTGTCTTCACACTCAGAGGAATGTATAAACCGAATATCAAGACTCTAGCTGCGGTCATTAGATTGGTACTATTTTTATCCCCTTTTTCATTTTAACCCCAAACGGTACGAATTTTGAAAAATCCGTGTATTTTACTTATCTATGCAATCAGAGGAATGTATACACCGAATTTCATTATTCTAGTTACAGCCGTTTGGTTGGTACCATTTTTATCCCTCTATTCCCATTTTACCCCTTAAAAGTACGAATTTGGAAAAAATACTTTTATATTATGTATCTACTCAATTAGAGGAATGTACACACCGAATTTCGTGTTTCTAGCTGTTGTCGTTTAATATGTACCATTTTTATGCCTTTTTTGCCCCATTTCACCCCCTACAAATAAGAATCACTTTATGGTGCACGTTTTTGCTATAAGGGGAATGCGCATACCAAATATCAAGCAAATATAAACAGACATATTCAAAAAACATGCTTAAATACGCTAAAATATTAGGGATTATTATGGGTATTTTTAGTCCTTGTGAGGGAAAAATTTTTCCCTTTGGGCCGATTTCGCCCCATTTCAATCCAAACCGATCTACGACTATAAGACGCATTTATGGGAAATTTGAACGTTCTAGCTCCTTTCGTTTAGATGCTAGCGTGCTTTCAACAGACGGACGGACGGACGGACGGACATGGCTAGATCGTCTTAGAATTTTATGACGATTAAGAATATATATACTTTATAGGGTCGCAGGTCGATATTTCAAGGTGTTACAAACGGAATGACAAAGTTAGTATACCCCCATCCTGGAGGTGGAGGGTATAAAAATTTACTTGATGTTACTAATGGCATTTGGGCAGAAAATCTTAAGAATTCGGTAAAGGTAGAGGATAACTTGAATAGCTCTGAGGTCACAGAGTGATGAGTTCTACCAGAACAACTGAGTTCACGCAGCTATTAAATATCATTTGGTTTGGTTCGTTTCGAGATGTGTTGGGAGTTCCACTACGGATTAAATTGGCCATAGGCTTGACGGGCTTTAATAATGCGGTTCTCAACGTCCTCTTTGAACAATTATACGTTTTGACCCCAGGAATAAATATTACGGATTCTGCAAGCCCAACACACAATATGATTCTTCAGACTGCCACTTTTTTGATACAATTTAAATACCTATAAAATTAAGTCAGCTTTTGAGAAATTTTGTTCCAAATTAAATGATTTCAAATTCATTCATATTAACAATACAACGTAGTAGTATTCCCACATATATTTAACCATTTTTGGTAATTATTTTGTTATTAATAGTTTTCTCTCTTTCTCTCCATCTATTTTCTTTTCAGTATCCACCGTGTCATCATCATCAGCATCGGCATCGTCATCTTCAAGCAAACAACCAACATTTTTGTGGGCTCTTTTTATTATAGTTTCATCATACCTCGACTCGACTTCTACACCCCAAAAGTGTTAAGATTTCTAAGCAGCTCAAAAATGTTTTGGTTTCTAAATCATAAACATCGTAATCACGAGAGTCAATGTTTCATTTTTAATTTGAAATCAATGAAATAATGTCGCAAAATGCTGCCGATAGTTTGGTGAGTACCGATGGCCAAGAAAATTTTTAAACCAGAAAATAAAAACTCAATCAATATTTTTTTTTAAATTGGCTTAAACATCAGCTCTGTTGTTACGTTACGTCTGTATTGTGTTACGCTTTTATTAACGTAAACGTGTGATTTTGACCATAAGTTTTATACAACGCCGCTTCTTTTCACGTTTGTGATCATCTTGTGAGTGTTTGTTTGTCTGTCTGTCTCTCTGTCTCTCTGTCGGCTGTTAATGGCCATTATGACCATTTTCGTTTGTTAACGTTAAAGTCAAACAAACGTATACCATGCCATATTCTTCTATTGTTAGCCAAGAAAAAGCAGCAAAAAAGCCAAATATATTTTTTTCATGGATATAAATGAAGAAGAGGAAGCATACGCGTTGTGGATTTCTCTGTGAAAGAAGATGCAAAAAAAAAAATAAAATCATTCAACTTTGTTTGTTGGGTGTGCCCTACAGTCGTTTGGCCAGAGGGTTTTGGTTTATGGTGGCGTTTTTTCTTCTTCCACTTTTTTATTATCAATGAAAACGGAAAAAGCAGATTAAGCCGAAGAAATAATTGAGCAGAACATGCCAGATTCCTTTGCAGATACACTGGAAGGAATGTGTAAAGAGGGATCGCAGTTCTGAGCGGCATGCGCGGTAAAAGCATGCACGGAAAAAGCATGCACGACGATTGAAGTTACAATTCAACGATGACTGCAATTGCTGTCTTCGATGAGGAGGAAGAAGAGTCTATCCAGCTCTTCTTCTACGATTGCAGATAAACCCATGGACATAGGTAAACCATTACTTAATACTGCAATCAGATATGCGCTCAAAATCCACCTGTCAAACAAACTCCATATAAAAAATCCGGAATTAAGTGGATTTTGGCTGTAAATCCGAACGACATAATGAGATATGGGAAATTTGTATAATAGCCTTTGCACACTGCATGGGAAATGTAGCTGAAATGACATAAAATCGATCTACAAATGTCAGATCAAATTTGACATTTGAAAATCGACCTTACGCCATTTCAAGCTGAAATCGATTAATTTCGACATGCAGTCTGAAAAGGCTAAGGTTTTAGAGAGATACATAATTTTAATAATTTAATACATAATTTGGGACACGTGGTCTGACTTGGCTGACATTCGATCACTCTTTCAAGCGGAATCGCTATTTTCCCAAAAGCAGAGTTGTAGAATAAATCTTCATGTGTAAACAGAGCTTTTATCTCACTCCAATTGAATGATTTATTGTACAAATTGGATTGCGATTTTAGTTCTGTAAAGGCTTTTCAAATAAAAATATTGTATTTTTTAGAAGCCCTTAAGTCTTAAGTTACAGATAAAACTTATTTTCCATCGAAAAATGATAAATATGTTAAGTTTTCGTCTTAATCTATTGCCAAGTTGTCCAATAAATCCAATTGTGTCAGATACGGTGTAAGTGAGTACGTTGCTTTCGGGGATTCTTCTTATAGCATTTTCAGACTGCATATTGTTTACTATTTCTTATTTCTTATTTCATATTTCATATTTCATATTTCATATTTCATATTTCATATTTCATATTTCATATTTCATATTTCATATTTCATATTTCATATTTCATATTTCATATTTCATATTTCATATTTCATATTTCATATTTCATATTTCATATTTCATATTTCATATTTCATATTTCATATTTCATATTTCATATTTCATATTTCATATTTCATATTTCATATTTCATATTTCATATTTCATATTTCATATTTCATATTTCATATTTCATATTTCATATTTCATATTTCATATTTCATATTTCATATTTCATATTTCATATTTCATATTTCATATTTCATATTTCATATTTCATATTTCATATTTCATATTTCATATTTCATATTTCATATTTCATATTTCATATTTCATATTTCATATTTCATATTTCATATTTCATATTTCATATTTCATATTTCATATTTCATATTTCATATTTCATATTTCATATTTCATATTTCATATTTCATATTTCATATTTCATATTTCATATTTCATATTTCATATTTCATATTTCATATTTCATATTTCATATTTCATATTTCATATTTCATATTTCATATTTCATATTTCATATTTCATATTTCATATTTCATATTTCATATTTCATATTTCATATTTCATATTTCATATTTCATATTTCATATTTCATATTTCATATTTCATATTTCATATTTCATATTTCATATTTCATATTTCATATTTCATATTTCTTATTTCTTATTTCTTATTTCTTATTTCTTATTTCTTATTTCTTATTTCTTATTTCATATTTCATATTTCATATTTCATATTTCATATTTCATATTTCATATTTCATATTTCATATTTCATATTTCATATTTCATATTTCATATTTCATATTTCATATTTCATATTTCATATTTCATATTTCATATTTCATATTTCATATTTCATATTTCATATTTCATATTTCATATTTCATATTTCATATTTCATATTTCATATTTCATATTTCATATTTCATATTTCATATTTCATATTTCATATTTCATATTTCATATTTCATATTTCATATTTCATATTTCATATTTCATATTTCATATTTCATATTTCATATTTCATATTTCATATTTCATATTTCATATTTCATATTTCATATTTCATATTTCATATTTCATATTTCATATTTCATATTTCTTATTTCTTATTTCTTATTTCTTATTTCTTATTTCTTATTTCTTATTTCTTATTTCTTATTTCTTATTTCTTATTTCTTATTTCTTATTTCTTATTTCTTATTTCTTATTTCTTATTTCTTATTTCTTATTTCTTATTTCTTATTTCTTATTTCTTATTTCTTATTTCTTATTTCTTATTTCTTATTTCTTATTTCTTATTTCTTATTTCTTATTTCTTATTTCTTATTTCTTATTTCTTATTTCTTATTTCTTATTTCTTATTTCTTATTTCTTATTTCTTATTTCTTATTTCTTATTTCTTATTTCTTATTTCTTATTTCTTATTTCTTATTTCTTATTTCTTATTTCTTATTTCTTATTTCTTATTTCTTATTTCTTATTTCTTATTTCTTATTTCTTATTTCTTATTTCTTATTTCTTATTTCTTATTTCTTATTTCTTATTTCTTATTTCTTATTTCTTATTTCTTATTTCTTATTTCTTATTTCTTATTTCTTATTTCTTATTTCTTATTTCTTATTTCTTATTTCTTATTTCTTATTTCTTATTTCTTATTTCTTATTTCTTATTTCTTATTTCTTATTTCTTATTTCTTATTTCTTATTTCTTATTTCTTATTTCTTATTTCTTATTTCTTATTTCTTATTTCTTATTTCTTATTTCTTATTTCTTATTTCTTATTTCTTATTTCTTATTTCTTATTTCTTATTTCTTATTTCTTATTTCTTATTTCTTATTTCTTATTTCTTATTTCTTATTTCTTATTTCTTATTTCTTATTTCTTATTTCTTATTTCTTATTTCTTATTTCTTATTTCTTATTTCTTATTTCTTATTTCTTATTTCTTATTTCTTATTTCTTATTTCTTATTTCTTATTTCTTATTTCTTATTTCTTATTTCTTATTTCTTATTTCTTATTTCTTATTTCTTATTTCTTATTTCTTATTTCTTATTTCTTATTTCTTATTTCTTATTTCTTATTTCTTATTTCTTATTTCTTATTTCTTATTTCTTATTTCTTATTTATTTCTTATTTCTTATTTCTTATTTCTTATTTCTTATTTCTTATTTCTTATTTCTTATTTCTTATTTCTTATTTCTTATTTCTTATTTCTTATTTCTCCTACGCTACGACTCAATGCTTACCACACTGTACTGGAGGGCATAATGAAAAGGAACCCCTGCATTCGAAATTTATTACAATCGACCCGCAGACTTTTGTTACTAACTCATAAAAAATATGTTGTAATTCGTAATTGTAAATCGTGATTGTTCTATATTTTTTTCCCACATAATTTTATAGGTTAAGGTTCAGTCGTAAAGCTATAAACCTCCCTACTAAACATTCTTAGCACGTCGAATTGACACGCTTCGTGTTCGGAAACGTGACCAAAAAAGGTGTTCATCAAAACATTTCGAAGGCACACTTTTGTCAAAAACGTGATTGAGAGTTATCGTGGATAGATTCCTGACCGGCAATGGATAATGGAAATTAATTGAACAAAAATGCATTCCAATCTGCCTCTTAGATCAGAGTTAAACCACAATCAAAAACGCTGGCGATGACTTCTGAAAGTGTCACATGCATTTCCTATAGGTTGAAGTGGCCCCATTGACTGCTGCGGCTGATAATTTCCCATGATCAGGCTGAATTTGAGTAATGGCTAGGTTGACATTGAGTGCACCGCTCGTGTCTGACCCACTGTGTCGCCGCTGTAGCTCATTTCATGGTCGATCTTTACCCCCCCCCCCCCTAACTCTCTACAGCACTGTGTTCCCATTTGTTTGAAGATTAACTATTTGCGCTTTACGAAAGCAAAACGTGAGAGTTGTATTAAAAATGATTTATGCGAGTGATGGAGCGAGCAGCAGCTCTTGTTTTCATATTTTTGTTTAGGAAAAACACTCATCGCAAATCTTAATAATTTTTTATTTCAAATAAAATGAACTAAAACACAGGAAACTTGAATAAATTATACACTACTATGTAGTTATTGTTACGGGTGTGAATGCGGCATGCTATTAAATAGAGTCGTTTTTTAAATGCATATCTTATGACTATACAATATGTAAAATTGTATAGTTTAATTGATGTGTGTGTGTGTGTGCCTGTGCACGGGGTACATATGACTAATCTCTTAATTATATTTTGTTGCAAATTATTAATAAAGAAATGCATAAATTTGCGTGTTTTTTCTCTATTTGCTTTATTGTACAAGATTTGGCTTTGAAAAGCGTGGGAGTTTTGTTTTCTCAGTTGCAGAGTCGTATTGATATGCTAACGTTGGCTGGGGATGAATGTGTGAAGCCATGTTATTGCGGTGAGATAATTGTAATAGATTAATGTAAACAACTCTAGAACTGTTGCAGTCAGTGAGCACGTTGTATTGTGGAGAGCGGAGAGTGCCACTGTAAAGAATAAGAGGGAGAGATTAACAGGGTGTCTCACAGAGTGTAAAACTACAAGAGTAGAAATATCGCTATGTTGCTGTTATTAACGGCCCTGTGTTAAGGGGTGTTTAGACGTACCAAATATTTGCGCAAAAGCGCTGTTGGGCAAATATTTTGAATTTGTGGGTGCGCTTTTGTGTTATTGTGCAAAATTTTGAATGGAAATCAGAATTTTTTTATTTTTGCTGAATTTGTACAAATGTTTTGTATTTGTAGATGACGTTCGCCACTTCAACAAAATTTTCAACGTGAGCATGTATATGAGTTAAGCGGAAACATTACAAATTCATTTATTTCGGACGAATAGGGAAAAAGTAGCAATAAAACAAAACAAATTAAAGAAAAAAATGAATTTGACAAATTTATTTTATTTTATGAAAATTCAATAATTAAATGTTTAGCACTCAGGGAAATTGGTAAAATAATGAAAAAACACAGTAAAAATATTTTGAAATGCCATGGATCTACATCCTGGCACCCTAATTCTTGTTTTAGGTTTATTTTTTGGTTCTTCATCTTTTTTACAATTGTCGCCACTATTACTGCGGCAGGCACGCGCAGTTCAAGTACATGTTGTCATTTCAAAATCTCAGCGAAAATGGTTTTGTACAAAACAATTGCGTGTGAGTGGTTGTAAATGAGATGTGTGTGGTGAATAATCGGTTTTGTGAAAAAAGATGTTTGTACAAATATTTGGGACGTCTAAACCCCATATGAAAATATATAATAAATATAGAGAAAAACGAAATGAGAATATATATATATATATATATATATATATATATATATATATATATATATATATTCTAAGCAAAACCTTGTAAAAATAATAAAATAACAACAAACAAATGAGCTTTGCAGAAGCAAATGTTATCTCTGTTACTTGGCATAGTTCACATTTCTGCAAGTTAACATACACTGAGCAAGATTTCTTCTATTTTAGTTTTACTCGCTTTGAGTTAGAATAACAGTGAGGGAGGCAAAGATAGGTTGAGAGTAACAGGGTGTCTCGCTGTGTTTATTTATATACAGTGCTGCTCAAAACAAAGGTAACAGGGATAATAACAATTTAAATTAAAAATCGCACTGGTTTAGTAATTTTTTGTCCGAAAGTAATAAAATATATATTTTTATGAAACAAATTTTTTTAAATAAATAATATTTCTTAAATAAATTATATTGTTTAATAAATAATATTTCTTAAATAAGTAATATTTTTTATGAAAATAATATTTTACGAGGTACTCCGACTTAATTGGACAAAATTTACACATTTATTCATGTGAAATAATTGTATTCTATTTGAACTGGATTATTGCCCTGACTCAGTAAAAAAGTCGCACCAAGTAACAATAAGTGTGTGTATATTAGTATGGGTCACAAAAAAAATTACTTCATTGTCCGCCAGAAATGAAGATTGAATTGTTTAATGATGATCTGCAAAATCGTCGCTGGTGAGCTAAACGCTCCTGAAAATACATACAAAACTCACGATTTTCCAGTGACATTTTTTATATTGCATTTTTGTCCAATTTTTTCTGAATTAATTAATTAATTTTCTGAATTCCAAGGGGGAAGCATTTAAAATATAAATTTTTATTCTTGTCCTACAATAAATCATTAGTCGTATTATTGGGCGTTTAAATTGAGTTTTTGTGGGTTTCAAAGTGCAACATAAAAAACTTACACGGGAAAAACATGAAGATGGTTTGATCTAGGAACGTAATATTGAGCACCATTAAACAATGCAAACTTTATTTTTGTGGCATGACTGGAAAATGTTTTTCCATTTGTATGTATTTCGACCCAGCCTAATGTATATGCAAGTATATATATCCAGCAATACTTTTTAGCCGTGCCGTAAAATGAACTTGATCCAGGACAATATCCCAGTTCACATTAATTACACTAGTCAACAGTCAAAATGTACTCGGGATGCGATAATTTTTTCTGTGTAGATAACCTTGACATGAGCTCGAAAAACGCAATAAATTTTTTTTTCGTTTGGTTTTTGTTTTATTTTTTTTTTTAAATTTTAAAAATTTTTTTTTGGTTAATTTGTTTCGGTTTGTTTTGGTTTAAAATTACAATTCCCTTAATCTGTTCATATATTGTTTTCCTATACAAGCAACAGTTTCCAAGTTAAAAATGAATATATAAAGGAAAAAACTTATTTTTTGCCTAAAGATTTAATTTTTTTTTTTTAAATCCATAAAAAATCCAAAATGAAAAAAAATGTCAAATCTTATTACTTTTACGTAAAGTCACATAACCTATGAGCAAAATGAGACAAAGATCATGAAAATCGATGCACGCGTTTCGCTTTTATTCGCAATTGAGTAAAGGTATGAATTTCAAAAATTTGCTCGATATATGCACAACTTTGTCTATGGTAAGGTTTTTTCTTTTTTTTTTTGATTCTCAGAATTAACAAAACGGAATAAACAAAGGGTTATTTAATTTTTATGATTGCTAATTGCTAATAAACGCTAATAAATGTGCGTGAACAATTAAAAGGAAAAAAGGAAAGGGGACTTTTTTAATTATTTGGGTTTTCCGTTGGCTACCTGTATGATTTTTTTACAGAAATGCAACCCACATTTAAGGGTGGTCATTATTCGGAAAATTTAAGACTCACACATGAAACAGGTATGTAGCCACCGTAAAAAATATACACCCATTTATAAGTACCTGTCAGTAAAATACTAAACAATACACTGTATAAATAGGTCTTCATTGATCGATATGATTCAAACATGTCAAGAAAATCTCCTCGATTTGTTCTCCATTTGTATTTTTTGTAAAAAATCTTCTTAATTTAATTTTCTGCGTATTATGAATGAAATATATCAAATATATTAAAGACAAAACGTCAGTATAATCTCTCTGAACCAAAGTTTCAAATAATCAAAATATTACCCATTTTTGCGATTTAAGTAAAAGTTTAAAATTTGTTTTTAAATCAGTCTCAGATTTATTTTTTTTATGAGAACATCATTGGCCATAAAAATAATCTGAAAATGCATATATTTATAATGTCATAATTTAGTTAATATTTCCACAATTTTTCAACCTTGTCAAAAAGTATATGTTGATGCTAATTATGTATATTTTTTAAATCAAACCAATGTGGATTTAGTAAAATCTTTATTAAATTATTATTTTGTTTTTAACCTTTAACTGTGGAGGTGGTGGTAAATTTGACCCTCTCTTGACAATTTGTTCAATTACTCTCTTCCGTGTCGATCTAGAAAATTAATTCTCTTAGTATCTTCTTATATCGGTGACACCATTATTCAGTTGTGTTTTGGCTGTGGTAGGTATAACATGTGCGGAGAAAAGCACATGCTGGTGTAAAAATTACCACTCGTCCACGTTCATGTAATTTTTTCTTTGAAAATATTTTACCACCAGGTCAAAGCTATCGTAAGTATTCAATAGAAAAAAAAATACCCCACGTCATATATTGCGTTATTTATTCATTGGGTTATTTTTACCACTCCTCCGTTTTAATGTTGTTAGAAAATTATGTATTAGGAAAACTTTATATTATCGGTGGTTTTATGTTTCATGATATTCACTTCGTGTTTGTAGGTCATGGCAAATTCCAAAAAACTCAGTGATTTAGATATAACTGAGTTTTTTGAAGACGATGATGAATTCAGCGACGTCGACGATGAAATTACAGATCCTAATTTCTGCATTGAGGAAAGTGATCAAATATGCCTAGAAGATGATACATGTAGTGAATTCGATGGAACTGATGAAATGAATGTTGACGAAATTGAGGGCAACGGTGATGAAGAATATAATATTGAAGAAAGTGTTTGCAAATCAGCAGTAAAATATTTTTATGGAAAAAACGGGTTTAAGTGGTCTGTATTAGAACCAACACGCTGCGTAAAGACGCCTCTACATAATATTGTTCGGTTACCAAAAGCTTCACAGCAAAATTCGGAAGAGGATTTATGTGGATATTGGTCAAGAATGTTTGATAGCGAAATGGAGGACTTAGTTTTAGAGCATACAAACACAAAACTAAAAGCTAAATTTGATCTATCGGGAAAAACTGAAGCAAAACATCTTGACAAAATTGAATTGAGGGCTTTTTTTGGCATATTGATCTATACATCAATATTCAAGTCTAACCACGAGGCAACAAAATTTATGTTTGCAACTGATGGAACGGGAAGAGAAATATTTAGATCAGTAATGTCGGAGGCACGATTTCTTTGTATCCTTAGTTGTCTACGATTTGATAATTCTTTAGATAGACATCAACGACTGTTATGTGACCCACTAGCTGCAGTTTCGGAAGTGTTCAAAAAATTTGTAGAAAACTGCCAGAAAAGTTATTCAATTGGTACTCATGCTTGCATTGATGAAATGTTAGTACCATTTCGAGGTAGATGTAAGTTCAAAATGTACATGCCAATGAAGCCCGCAAAATACGGTATTAAAATAATAGCATTAACAGATGCACGTACACAGTATCTTGCTAATGCTTATATATACTATGGGAAAAATTCTGATGGAGCTGATTTAACAAATGAAGAAAAACGACTTGCTGTACCAACACAATCAGTTCTCAGGCTTTGTAAAATAATAGAAGGAAGTAGAAGAAATGTTACTGCTGACAACTGGTTTTCGTCACTCCAGCTTGTGGAAGAACTAAAAAAACGACAAATAACTTATTTGGGTACTCTGAAAAAGAACAAAAGAGAGATTCCACCGGAATTTCTGCCTAAAAAAAGTAGACCGGTGGGATCTTGCATGTATGGTTTTACGAAAGATGTAACAATTTTATCCTACGTGCCTCGTACAAATCGTGCGGTTTCGCTCGATATATTCATGCTCTCGTCGTACACGCCGTTGGCCATTAGTCATATTTTATAGAATTTTGGATATTAGTGGTGCCAATGCATACTGTATTTTTCAATCTTCGAAGGATTTTGATAACAGCTCCAGGGGAGACTTTTTAAGAAATCTGGCAAGACAATTGGTATTACCACATTTGCAAAGACGACAACACAACCAAAGGCTGCCGCGGTCATTGCGAGGCTCAATTAGTAATATTTTGGGTTCAGACTCCGTAGCTCCACCTCCGATGGAGCCCATCCCCGTTACTCGTAAATTGTGTTCCATATGTCCTAGTAGGCTGAAGCGGAAAACTACTCACACTTGTCTGCATTGTAGTAAGCCAATGTGTATGGGATGTAGCAAACGTATTTGCGTAAGCTGTGCAGATACAGAATTTGATGAATAAAAAATCGACCGTAAAGGCTGATCTGCATTTTCTAAAATCAACTTATTTTTTACATGATCTCATTTATTTCCTAAAATATATACATTTAGCTATGAAAAAATGTTTTTTTAAGTTTTGAATTAAATTTGAATTAATTTTTTTTTTTAAGTTTACGATACATTGTTTTTGATGTATTAAAAAAAAGGCTTATGAAATAAAGTGCCAAATTTTTGTTGAACATAATAAAAAACGAACTCATTTTTTATTTTATTTTAATCAAAAATATAGTAGCTTATATCCAAGCAACAAATAAATATCAAAAATATTTTTCTATAATTTTTTTTTTGAAAAAATTAGAAGGGGTAAAATTTACCACCACGTCCCAGACTATGTCCAAAAAGTTCACCTCCATAGTTAAAGGTTAAACGAAAAATATATAAAAATACATTTATAAGCCAGTGAATCCAATAGAAAAAATATTTTCAGGACAGCTTCATTTCATCTTAATAAAATACTTTTTTTCATCTATTTTATTGCAATTAATTTTTGGTAAAGTGATTATTCTTATTTGCATTCATTCTGATTCTTCAGAAAGTTGATTTTTATATCGTTCACAAGTATAGTTTCGAAAAAATGTTTAAATCCATACAATTTCCGTTTTTTACAAACCGTTACCGGTTTTAGTTTCTGTTATTTATTTCACAAACAAGAGCATGAAAGAGCAAACCAACAAATAAAACACAAACAAAGCGCAAAAGCAAACTTTTAGATAAATGAGGGCGCATTTGTGTGAGAACATCACAGAGCCGCTGACAGATGAGAAACAACCCCCGAAAAAAAAAAACAAATAATCCACTCTGGAGAGAGAGAGATTAGTAGTTGTTGTAGCAAACAAAGGAGAATTTACATAAAGATGAGAGAGAACTACAGTGACGAGCACATTATTACAAACATTATTTATTTTATGCACTCCTCTGTTCGATGAAAACCATCAAGACAGAGATGGGAACTGTGATGTGATAGAAACATGTACATCAAATTTGTTTAAATATGTTTTGCGAATGCAATGATTACCGACTATATACTGACGTTTACACAGCTTGTAGTTCGATTCTTGTTTTATTAATTAATTTTTAATTAAGCCTTAAATAAATTTTTAATTAATTCTTTAATTTATTAATTCTCTATGAAGGAATTAATTCTTTAATTTATTAATTCTCCACGTAGACTATTCAGAGAAAAATATTGCTTCATTTAGAGCCAGTAATAATAACGCTAGGCAACAAAAAAAAATTATCCAGGACCTAAAAATAAATTTTTTGGTGTGCGTTGCAGGACGCATTTTTTTATGTAAATTTTTATTAATATTACAGCAGCTTCAATATTTGTACTGTAAGTCCGATCACGCTCAGTTATACATTAAATTAATGGTAATTCTGTGGCTTTCTTGAATATTTAATATTTTTAATGAAAATATGTATATTAATATGGGATATTTGGCTTCGTCGGAATATTAGAATTTTTAACGAAAGTCTACTCGGCTTCTGCCACAAATATCCGCATCGATCAGTGCTTATTGTATATTAGGTTGGGTCACAAACAATTTGTTCTTTTCAACACCCAAGAACAAAATTTGGATTGTCTAATGATGGTTTGCAAAATATTTCGTCACTGTGAGCTAAACTCTCAACAATCGAAATATTATTCCTGGGTGGCGAAAACATAAATTTCTTTGGTAACCCAGCCTTTTGTACATATAATCCATCGGATATGTAAACATCCCATCTCTGAAATGTTGTAATTTTACAACAATGATGAGTGGTGTTACATGCGGGTTGTATTTTATGCACCACTTTGCAAACGCACTCTCTCATACGCTCTCTCACCCGCTCTCTTTCTCATTATATCTCAGTTTCCCACGACGAACGACGATGACAACTCAGATGAGTGAGATGTTGTTGTTGGATTTTTGTTGTGTATATTTAAATACTGCGAGTGCACTCAGTGAGTACTGAGAAGGAACCAAACACACATACACACCACCAAGTAATTGCGTTTTGTTGTTGTATTTTTTATTTTAGGCAGATCACGATGTACAGTGGTTCAAAATCGATTTTTTGTGTGTAATTCTATAACTTTTGAAGGGTAAAAGATATCTTGATGAATTTTCACATTCTAGATGACGTTGTGAAAATGTTTTTTTGAAAACAATTCAAGATTTTTTAATCGTTTTACTTTTGTTACGATTCATATAAAAATCTCATAATTCCTAAAATGTGGGAAAATAAATCCCAAAAAAGTGATTTATTTTTAGAAAAATTATATTACTTCAGCTCGATTGTGGATCAGAAGAATTATTATTAGCAGCTTTGTATTTTCGTGGAAAAAAATCAATTACATTATGCAAAAAAAAAAACATTTTGTGTGCAAAACCTAAAAATTTATTATATTGATGAATACTGATTCATAAAATCAACACAAAATTTTTTATGGATATTTTTTTTACTAAAATTCCAATTTCCATCATATTTGTACTCTCATTTTTGAAAAAAAGTCAGATAACACACTCTTATATGCCCAATTAAAGGTAATAATGATGAGTTGCGCGTATCAATTTCACATAGAAATAGTGGTTTAGGAATAGTCTCAAAGAATTCAGAAAATTTTATTTTTTTTCCGAAAAAATCTTTTTAGCTGGAATGAAAAAAAGCTATAAAAATAGAAAAAAACATAAAAAATATTTTGATTTATTTTTAAATAGTCTAAATGAGGTTTGATGTATATATGTTAAAGATCTATGGAATTGTGATTGCAAAATAATTAAAAAAAATCTTGAAAATTAGATAACATAGCGGAATCTTTACGAGAAAAACAAAAAGTGACACGATTTTCTGAAAATCCCTTACTTCTCGCATAAGCTTCATAACTTCTATGTTTATTTATAGATTTTCCTCCATAGATTTTGTTTTATTCGTCAATATCCCAGTTATTTTGAAATAATTCATATTCTGTTATTTAACCTGTTTCGCGCTATTTAAGTCCAAATTAAGAAAATCATAATTTTTTTAATTTTTTAATTTATCCAAATTTTATTAAAAATGTTTGTGTTTATTTTATGATTCAGTAGGCAAACACATTTTTTGTAGAAAAAAATAAAAAAATCTTTTGCGTCTCCAAAGAGGGCCAAAACTTCCACATTTATCCATAGAGATTTTACATGGAGGCATTGTTTACTTCCCCTACGGGAAATTGGTGGCAATTGCTATTAACGTACCTATTATCCTGGGGTAGGTCGATATGGATATGTCACGGAACTGGTCCCATGTAAGCATTATTGCTACCTCCACGCAGTTAAGCCCTCTGCCAACTATTACAACAATTTAGATAATATGTATAATATAATTTTCAAATCGACTGTGGTACAATTCATGTTCTTCGATATCGGTTTTAAGATTTTAAGACAAAAAGCATTGGACTTGTCCAAGACATATCATAGGGGTATTCACCCCCTCCAATGACAAACCATGGTAAAGGGACCGGTCCTCTTCTTACTTACCACGGACCAGTTCTAGGACTTGTCATGGGACAGTTCATTTTCCCGTAGGGTCGTTATAAAGTTATCTATTAAAAAATAATTATTTTTTTATTCTATTTGGGACAGCAAAAAAATACCATCATAATTACTTTTAATTGGAAATATAAGCGGGTGTGATCGGGCCTATTTTTCCAAAATGAGACAACAATTTTTAGAGGTTTCTTCGACGAAAATAGTAATATTAAAAATTAATAAAAATATGTTGTGTTAATTTTTTTATCAATGCAAACAAAAATATTTTTTTTATTTCTCGAACACAAAAAATTGAAATTTTAATAAAATTAAAAAAATATACCTATTTTGTTCATTTTATGATTCAGTAGGACTCAATGCAAACAAAAATATTTTTTTATTTCTCGAACACATTTTTATTTTTTTGTTGAGATCGCAAAGTTAAAAATGTCAAATCCTTTCAAAATGACACTCCTTTCAAAATTTGACACGACCAAGGTGACCTAATTTTTAGGGTTATTTTGCTAATGCAAAACACTTGGAAAACGCCTCTTCTCTACGCATGACAAATTTCATTAAAATATCTTTCTCCGTTCAAAAGTTACAGAATTAATTCCTCCCCAAAAAAAATCGAGTCGTAAACACTGTGCGATGGGCTGCCTGGCAGAGGTGGTAAAGTGACAACAACAGCTACAACAACAAGTAAATTCGTATTGGATTTGTGTGTTATGTTTATCTCGTGGGCCAAGGAAGTGGGGAGGGACTTTTGTTGTTGTTGTTTTTTGCTGCTGCCTGTGTTGGTTTTTGTCCGCTGCTGCTGCAGTGTTGTTGTCTAATTCGGAAATTCGGATGATGATTATTTTTGCTCTGGTTAGTTTGTTGCGGTGAGCGAGCGCGTTTAATACATACAATTGACGAGAGCGGCGCGGCGGTCGTGTTAGAAAGTAGAGAAAAGCAAGAAAAAAATTAAAGATATTCGAAATAATAATTTTTGTGCATAGTTTTTTTTTTTCAATCATTTTAATAATTGCGGTTTTGTAAAAACGAAAATTATTAAGAATTAAATTTTATGAGAGAAAAAACGAAACGAATCGGCGGAAGCGAACGTATTTTATGGCACTTTACGCGGCATTGTGTTTGAAAAAGAAAAAACAGATAGAAATTGTTGTGTGAAAAAAGAATAGATTTGCAAATCAAAATAGAAACCAAAAAAAAAAAAGAATTTTTGTTGGTGTTTAACGACTAGAAGAAGAGTGAACAACAAAACAAAAGATTAAAAAAAAGACGTAGAAAAAATTCGAAGGAGCACCAAAGGTTAGAGCGTCGACGTGCAGCGTAGCAAATTAAAGTGATAAACTAAGGACAGTCGAAAAAATAAATAAGATTTTTTGCGGAAATATTACGCCGAGCAAGCCAATTGGAAGCCAAAGGAAATTCCAATTTCGCTGACCATTTGAGGCGACGGCGACAAAACAAACCCTAAGCGCCCGCCACCACCCCAACCCTCGAACGAGTGCAACGAACCCTTAAAACCAAACTCCAACCAAACGACAGACGACGACTACGTCTAGTGTTACACGTTGTAGCGTCTCATTTTTCCTTTTGACAATAACATCGAAAACATTCGTTGTTGTTGTTAATTGTGTGTGCACTTCTTTTTCTGTTTGTTTGTTTCAATTTGAAGCAACTAACGGGCCGGACTTGCCTTTATTTTCCTATCGAACAAAACAAGCAACCAACCCACCTCAAACACAAACACCACAACCAACGAACTGAACGAACGAACCACCCACCTCAACCCATCATACCACACTGCGTGAAACAATAAAGGGGGTGGAAGTTGGCTGGCATTGTTGCATGTTGCGTAGGGTTGGTTGGCGTTCTCTGAAAGGATCGAAAACAACAAAGCGAAACTCCCTGTACCAAGTCAACAAAGGCTGGCTGCCAGGCAGACATTCAGGGAAAAACCAAGAATAACTTCAAGTGAATCAACATTGAAATAAGAATACGACGACATCAATAAATTCAAATTCTACGAAATAAGAATAAGTTCCTGTGATTTGTCGAACCCCAGCCCCCTCCCCCACCAGCAGCAAAACGGCTTCAAACACGTCATCATCAACGACAAAATCCCCAGCTCAGAATTTCAAACAGAAATTCGAGGATTTGCTGAATTTAGTGAAATATGATTTGAAGAAATCCTCCTCCTTCCCAGCCACATACGCCGCCACATTTCCCAGTCGTCGTCGTGGTCGTTGTTTCAATCAACCACAGCGTCGCAGTCGATTGCAACAGCAGCAGCAGCAACAACAACAGGGGCAAGAAAAACGATTTCAAATGGTAAACAATCGATAAATGTTGCAACAGAAATCGACGAAAAATAACAACAACATCAATAATAATAATAATAACAATATACAAATAACAAATCATACAACAAAACTCTAATAATAATTCTGTCATCAGCAGCAGCAACAACGACAATAGCAACAACAACAATAATAATAATAATGTTTAACAAATCATAGCGTACTTCGTACTCATAATTATTATACCCTCTCCACTATACATATGTACAGTATGTATGTACATACAGACACACATTTACAAGTAATTTATCACATCAAACCAACGAAACGAAACAAAATTTGCTAAATTTATAATATTCAGACAACAAACTGAGTTGCGTGCCTCAAACAATTGCCTGTTTATTAAACCATTGGTGTTGACATGTACCGGAAACGGTACATGACGGCAGCTGTGATGTCACACATCACAGCATAGCTTGCTCTTGTGTCATAGTTTTTGTATTGCAAACACTCATCGGGAGGGCAAATTAAGAGAGAGAGATGAAACTTAATCTCTGGATTAAGAAAGACTTGAAATGTTCTCCACAAAGTTCTCTGTTAATTAAGAGATAGACAGAGATGACATGAATACTAATCTCTGCTTGAAATGTTATCGATAAAGTTCGCTGTTAATTAAGAGAGATGATATAAAACTTAATCTCCGCATTAAGGAAATGCTATACACAAAGTTTGCTGTTAATTAACAGTGATCTGTGTGAACATTTTTAAGCAGTACCGCTGTTTATCAATAGTTCTATTCAAACTTTAAGGATGTCTTGAATTGTTCTCCACACAAAGTTCGCTGTTAATTAACAGTGATCGGTGTGGACATTTTTAAACATCTTCTGTTTATACAGCTGTTTATCAACAGTTCTGTTCGCAGTTTAAGGAAGACTTGCAATGTTCGCAGTTAATTAACAGCGATCTGTGTGAAAATCAAGCATCATCTGTTCAGCACCGCTGTTTATCAACAGTTCTGTTCAATCTTTAAAGATGACTCGAATTGTTCTCCACACAAAGTTCGCTGTTAATTAACAGTGATCGGTGGTGTGCACATTTTTAAACATCTTCTGTTTCTACAGCTGTTTATCAACAGTTCTGTTCGCAGTTTAAGGAAGACTTGCAATGTTCGGTGTTAATTAACAGCGATCTGTGTGAAAATCAAGCATCTTCTGTTTATTCAGCTATTTATCAATAGTTATGTTCGATTTAAGACCCATTCAGATAGACGCAATGCGACAGTGGCAAATCGTTTCAAAGTAGAACGTAAGAGAGGGCACTATAGTCACAGCGACTGCCGTGTCGCGTCTATATGAATTAGTCAACCAAATCCATTATTTTTTCCAGAATAAAAAATAACAAAATTTGAAAATATTTGAATGAATGAAATTATTTTCCATTATTAACCGGAAGGATTGTACTTTCAAATAAAAAAAGAAATTTGAGAAAATATTCAGTAGTTTTTTTATAGCATTTTCAAAAAAAAAAAAAGATATTTGTTGAAATATGTGGTCTCTAGAGCGGAAAATGTAAATCATAGGAGACACTGGTATGGGGTCCGCCATCTAACGTTTTTTTTTCAACTATTCAACCGTTGGACTATTATTTGTGGGGTGCCCTCAGCAGCCATTTGAATGAAATTATTTTCCATTATTAACCGGAAGGATTGTACTTTCAAATAAAAAAAGAAATTTGAGAAAATATTCAGTACTTTTGTTTGTAGCATTTTCAAAAAAAAGTTATTTGGCGGACCCTATATTTAGCGATGGAAGCAAACATAATGATGTGCTCTTAATCCATTACCGCCTCTGTCCCCATATGAGGACATCTGCTTAACCCATTACCGCCCTCTGTCGCCTGTTTAAAGTCAGACATTTGACCAACACTTTTCATTTGGGCGTTAATGGGTTAATGCCAGACAATTGAAAGGCAGTTTTCTTTGGGAGTTAATGGGTTAATATAAAAAACCCTCAAAACAGCCGTATAGCTGCTCTAGGACTTGGAAATCTTGTATTTATAGATGATATTATGTACAAATATTTGTACACTGAAAGAATTATCTTCATACTATTTATGATTTTGATTTTTAACCTCAGTTTCAAAAATTTTCATTAAAAAGTCGCCAAAGAAACATTTCATATGTAAACGTATGAAACATGTTTCATAAAGCACAAATCAATGAAAAGTGTCGTAGTATTTATGAAACATTTCTTAGAAACTATGAAATGCAGCTCTTCATTCGATGAACTTTTGCCATACAAGTTTATTATTTTTCATAATATGATTTATGAAAATTTTCATAGATATAGATTTATAAAGAAACTTCATTAATTTTATGAAAAAGTTTCAGAAATATTAATAATTTATACTCAAGATTCCAATATAAACAAAAAAGCAAAAACAAAAAGTTCTGGCTTTGTTCACTAACCAATCAAAACACACCATCTTTGCGAGAGTCTTTGCAATGAGTATGTCTTTGACCTAAATTAGGGTACATACTTATGACAGAATTAACAGGGGACAAATGAGAATTGCTAGCATTCAACCGAATAAAAACGACACACTAAAAGGAAGACAGTTATAACACAAACATTTAATTGGTTATGACACATTTCACATATTTACAGTGTATTTAGGCAACATTTCAAGTTATTCCTATAAAATATTTAAATTCAAATATTTTATAATACATTTTGATGGCGGAATGTTATGGACGTGGCCGATTTTCATGAAACTTCATATTTTTCTTAATTGCGTTCAGAAAATTCTCAGTACTAAGCCTCATCACTCTACGATATAACAGAAGCAAAAGAAAATAAAAAAATATCAGAAACATATTATAATGCTGGAACATGAATCAAGCAATAAAGCAGTAACATAAAATTGGAAAAAGTTGGATCCAGAAATAATAGAAAATAAGGAATAATAGTATATCACGAACAATTTATGAAGCGCAGATTTTAAGCAGTGCTCCTCGAGTTCTGTACAGGCTATTCTATGCTTAAATGGATGAATTAATGGTATTGATATTAGGAATCTTATTGTTGCCAATGTTAATATGCAGGCCAACATCGGATTATTGATGATGAAGTTTGGATGATTTGTAGCGATATTTTTAGATTTATATTTAGAGATCAAAGAAATATCGTTTATGTCGTGTAAGAACGTCGCATTTTTTACTTTGTATCTTGTTTGGGGAACGATTTAAAGATTATATGTCATCAAACATCATAATGTTAGCTACTCTTAATATAAGATAATATATTTATTTTATAATTAGAGTAGGGATCATGATAGATGTTATGGTTTATCATTGAATTGAATAACTACAGTGAAGAGCTATTGCACCATTTTCAGCTGAAATTGAGAAAATACAAATTGAAAATGAGAAATGATATTCAGAAAATATAATTTGAAATTGAGAAATGAAATTTTTAATCGAGGAATTGCAAATTGGAATTCAGAAAAGGAAATTGAAACTGAGAAATGCAAATTGATATTCAGAAAATACAATTTGAAATTGAGAAATTAAATTTTAAATCGAGGAATTGCAAATTGAAATTCAGAAAAGGAAATTGAAACTGAGAAAACGAAAATTGGTATTCAGAAATGAAAATTAAAATTGAGAATAAATAAATTGATATTCAGAAATTTAAATTGAAATTAATTTGTATTTTCTCATTTTCAGCAGTTTATTTCTTATTATCAGACAGACTGATTGCCAGTGTAAACAAACCTTAAGGAAATCATCCAGAGAGAGTGAAGGGGGAAATTTAATAAAATAATGGAAATAAGTAAATATTGGAAATGAAATGCGTATCTTTACAATTACACCCTTAACAAGAAGCCCACATCAGTGTTCATCCCCAGCACTGTGTGCAAAAGTCATCACAAAAATAACTACAAAGACAACCCTTAAAGTAATCTTAAGTCTACACAAGCAAGGTACGAGGGTGGAGCAACAATAGCGAGTTCATACATTTTCATAGCCTCCAACTCCATGTAGACTGGAAAATTGTGTTGCTGAAATTATGTGAAACAAATTTAATCCGATTTATTTAAAGCTTTCCTTCTTTCAATGTGTTTTGGAAAATATTTTAATTGTAAGAAGGAGAAGCAATTCTCGTTCGTTTGGCGAGATATTGGCTTCGCGGTAGCAACACGTGTTTTTATCCAGTTTTTTTCAAGACTTTATTGGTTGTTTCTGGTCTATTTCACTAATGGCTCGATCGATATTTACCTTAATCGGTCTCTGGATTATCCGCATAACATCGATATATTCAGCGGATTCTTCCCAAGAAAGGCAAAGAGCGCAAACGCAATGCGAAACGCTGGGGACGTATTTCTAATGCGTAGAGCAAAACCGCCGTCGCTGGCCGTTGCGATTATTTTCATGGCGTCGCTCTCTTATTCTCTCTCAATTCTGAAGATGTAGTTGCCACGTCCTTAGGAAAAAACCTGGGGTGTATATCTTATCTTGAGAGAGAATATCTTATCTTGAGAGAGAATAAGAGAGCGACGCCTCTTATTCTCTCTCAATTCTGAAGATGTAGTTGCCACATCCTTATGAAAAAATTGCTGGGACGTATATCTTATGGGTAGAGCAAAACCGCCGTCTCTGGCCGTTGCGGTTATTTTCATGGCGTCGCTCTCTTATTCTCTCTCAATTCTGAAGATGTAGTTGCCACATCCTTATGAAAAAATTGCTGGGACGTATATCTTATGGGTAGACAATAAGAGGCGTCGCTCTCTTATTCTCTCTCAATTCTGAAGATGTAGTTGCCACATCCTTATGAAAAAATTGCTGGGACGTATATCTTATGGGTAGAGTAAAACCGCCGTCGCGGCCGTTGCGGTTATGTTCATGGCCTCGCTCTCTTATTCTCTCTCAATTCTGAAGATGGAGTTGCCACATCCTTGTGAAAAAATTGGATGATTTCACCAAGTAACACCATTCCTCCAGCACCCAGAAGAGAGCAACAATGCCAACAATTTAATAGTTTTAATTTTATTCAACATAAAAAATTAATTTATATAGTTGCCTATATTTCCTCTAGTATTTTTGTTCTTCCGCACATTCCAAATGGTTATATTTTTTAAATAAAAATACAAAAAAACATGAAAAATAGAAAATGAGGTAAATCAAGCCGCTCTCTCTCTCTTGTTTGGTTTCGCCGCTAGAGATTTGTTTGCCGCCGCCAGCGTCTGTTCGGACACTAACGCGTCAAATTTCTGCCGCGAAGCCAATTGATCGAACTGAAGTGATATGTTTTAGTCTTGGGCAGTTCTTTAACGGATCCATGGTTCCATGAATAAATAAAAATACAAAAAAAAACATGAAAAATAGAAAATGAGGTAAATCAAGCCGCTCTCTCTCTTGTTTGGTTTCGCCGCTAGAGATTTTTTGCCGCCGCCAGCGTCAGTTCGGACTCTAACGCGTCAAATTTCTGCGGCGAAGCCAATTGATCGAACTGAAGCTATATGTTTTAGTCTTGAGCAGTTCTTTAATGGATCCATGGTTCCATGAATAAATACAAATCCAAAAAGCATGAAAAATAGAAAATGAGGTAAATCAAGCCGCTCTCTCTCTCTCTTGTTTGGTTTCGCCGCTAGAGATTTGTTTGCCGCCGCCAGCGTCTGTTCGGACACTAACGCGTCAAATTTCTGCCGCGAAGCAAATTGATCGAACTGAAGTGATATGTTTTAGTCTTGGGCAGTTCTTTAACGGATCCATGGTTCCATGAATAAATAAAAATACAAAAAAAAAAAAACATGAAAAATAGAAAATGAGGTAAATCAAGCCGCTCTCTCTCTTGTTTGGTTTCGCCGCTAGAGATTTTTTGCCGCCGCCAGCGTCAGTTCGGACTCTAATGCGTCAAATTTCTGCCGTGAAGCCAATTGATCGAACTGAAGTTATATGTTGGGCAGTTCTTTAATGGATCCATGGTTCCATGAATCTGTTGTTAGGCTAACTATCCGAGTTGATGTTGAGTAATTTTTTATACTCAATTTTAGTATGCTCCAGTATTATTTTTTGTGTTGATTATAGTTAGCTTACTTTCCTCTCTTCCCTCGTATGTACAAATATGAACATACTACTACTCCCACCTCCACTCTGTCCGTACATATGTATGTATGTAATTTGATATTGTGACGATGCCGACCGACCCACAAAAGGTTAAGCAAATGACACGAGGCAGGCCTTAATGTAATTGTTTAGTTATAAGCGCAATTCGACTACGGATTTCTTTGCAATGCAAAAATAGATTTTGAACTCACCGACCGACCACATCAATTTTGTTGCTGGTTGGTTGGGTGGGTGGGTGGAAGGTGGAGGGGTGGGGGGGATACATAATGACAGAATGTCGAAAATAGTAGCAAGCAACAACGACAACAGACAGCAGTAGCAGCGAATGGGGAGAGGTGTGTCTGTCCATCTGTCGTGTGTTGTATGATGGCTTGTGCTGTGTGAGTTGCAAACGTACCACATACGCCATCCATCCCCATGCATCATAGTACGTACGTTCGTCGTTCGAAGTACTCCCCCAACAAAAAAAAGGCAAACATTGAACGAACAGTTGTGTGTTTGTTTCACATGTGATTCATACTTGAGTGAATATGTACGAACGACCGTCCGTCCGTCCGTCCATACAATCATCATATCGATGTTAGAATGCATTTATTTGTTTATAAATGGTCAGACAATGTGTATAGATATAGTATTCTGTTCCTTTCTGCCTTCTTCTGTAGAAGCAGTGACAAAAATAGCAGAAACGACTTTAACACGAATTAAAAACAATGAACATCATCGTCATCGTGTCAGTGTTGCCAATCCTAAGCTTAAGTTAATATTAAGCTATGTACGGAAATGTTAATAACATCTAGCTTTTTGCGGGATTTAAAGTTGATCTACAAAAATATTTGCTTCCACTTTCTATCCAAATACAATTCAATTCGGTGAAAAAGGGAAGGATTTTTGTATACTGTAAGTGTATGTGTTTGACAAAAAATGTTAAATCGGAAAGGACATTTGTATGAGGATATATTGAAACCTGAAACGAAATAGGTGAAATATAAAATGTATAGTCTGGCCAAAATCGGTTAAACTTTTGGGAGCAACATTTGTATTTGCGATATTTTTAAATCTGGACCGCTCTTACCCACTTTCACCATAGTTTCGTTTAGTTGGATAAGATGTTGTGCCAATTTTAAAGAAAATCGGGTACAATATGTGGTTTCTATTGCGCAAAATGCAAATCGGGAGCGACATTTGTATGGGGGCTATATCTAAATCTGAACCGATCTTACCCAATTTCTGCATAGGTTTTTATAGTTGGATTATAGGATATTGTGCCAAATTTAAAGAAAATCGAGTACAATATGTGGTTTCTAGAGCGGAAAATGTCAAATCGGGAGCGTCATTTGTATGGGGGCTATATCTAAATCTGAACCGATATTACCCAATTTCTGCATAGGTGTTTCTAGTCGGATTATAGGATGTTGTGCCAAATTTAAAGAAAATCAAGTACAATATGTGGTTTCTAGAGCGGAAAATGTTAAATCAGGAGCGACATTTGTATGGGGGCTATATCTAAATCTGAACCGATTTGACCTATTTTCTCCACAGATGTTCCTAGTTTAAATATAAGATGTTTTGCCAATTTTAAAGAAAATCTGTTGTAATATGTGGTATCTAGAGTGAAAAGAGTCAAATCGGGAGAGAAATTCGTATGGTGGCTATATCTAAATCTGATCCGATTTTCTTCAAATTAAATAGCGTTCGTCCTTGTCCCGAAAAACTTCATTATGCAAAATTTCATTTAGTTATGTCTATAATTGCGACCTGTTTCGTGATTACAAGAATAGATGGACAGACGGACGGACGGACATTGCTAAATCGACCCAAAAAGTGATTCTAAGTCGATCGGTATAATTAACAATGGGTCTATCTCGTTTCCTTTTGGGTGTTACAAACAAATGCACAAAGACATAATACTCTCGTGGAGTGTATAAACATCATGAGTCAAAGCTTGTCTCTTGAACAATCAAAATCCCGAACGAACGGCGCCGCAAAAATCTATTAATATCGGCGGCGGCAGACGTCTAAGCCGACCGCAGATTATACAAAAGTGGAGTTTACACTTCATTATTAATTGGACATTAGCAGACATATTTTATTGCATTCTTATGAGCATTTCGCGGAGTTTACACTTCAGTATTAAGCGGATAATTTGCAGATGTATTTTATTTCACTTTTAAAAGCATTTCTAGACGACCGCAGATCATACAAAAGGGGAGTTTACACTTTACGATTAATCGGATCATTATCAGACATTTCATGCATTCTTTTATAGCATTTCGCGATTAATCGTATAATTTGCAGAAATATTTTATTTCATTCTTATGAGCATTTCGTTTGAATTTACACATCACAATTAATCGGATAATTTGTAGAAATATTTTATTTCATTCTTTTGAGCATTTTTCATTGCCATCAAGTACTTTATTTGCTAAGTATCGAACTATAACTAGAAAAGGAAATGAACAGACCTATTCTTGTCGTATGTGTTCTGAGAGGTATAGAAATTACGAATGATTTTGAATTTTGTGCGGAAAACATATTTTGTGTAAATATTTTCGCTAATAGCTAAGAAACGGATAAAAATGATGAAAATGTATTAAATTTGTAGAATTTAAATGTTTGCCAAAATATATCCAAATCCTCAAAGTGCTGAAAATGTGTTCCACAATTTGGGATTTTTTACTGAAATGATAATCGATTAATAACCTTTTCAGACTGCATGCGAAATCTAGCTGAAATGACATAAGGTCGACTTACAAATCTCATACAAATTTGACAATCGACCTTATGGAATTTCAAGCTGAAATCTATTGATTTCACATGCAGTGTGATAAAGGCCGTAAGTTATAGTTATACACATTTAATACTCAGTTGTAATTTTTGCCTATAGCCTTTTCAGACTACACGCAAAATCTAGCTGAACGCTCGATTTACAAATGTCAAATCCAATACAACTTTGACATTTGAAAACAGACCTTATGTCACTTCAAGCTGATATCGATTGCCTCGTGAAATATAACCCTAATCACACGAAAAGTGTGGAGTTTTTTGACAAATTTAAAAAAATTAAAAAATCAAACAGATTGTCAAAATTTGCATGCGATCCTCTCTCGAAGTTGTGTGGTTTTGTGTACACTATGCGATTTTGTTTACACTATGATCTGTCATATTTTGACAGATCGTGCGACTCAATCGAGGCTGCTTTAGAATTTTCGTTTAAAAGAACTAGAGTTGATATTCAATTGTGAAAAAATTTCGCACCTTTCACGAAAATTTCGGTAGTTAATTTCATATATAGATAGGGTGGTCCATTTAAAATTAGAATCGGCTATAAAAAAGTACTGATAATTTTTTCAAATTTCTGTTTTTTATGGAAAGATTGAACTTTGTCATTTAATAATGGAACACAATATCATTCATTTAACTACAACGAATGGCTGGGCAGTATCTCAGCCGATCAAACCATTTTTTCAGTACAGCCCAAAATCCACACAGATTAGGTTAAAGACTCACTACTTTGGAAGTAAGTTTTTAATATTTCCCAATTTTGTTCGAGCTATACGTCCCTTTTTGCAAATGTCAAACATAAACCTGAAAATAAAAATTAAAATGAATGTTATTCTACCTTTCAAAGTCAAAGTAGTTGGTAGTTCAATTTTAAACCCTATATATATCTACACAGAAAATAATAGTGTAGATTAGTCCAGACAAACCAAATGTAAATAAACAAAAACGCAAAAAATACTAAAATTAAAATTCAAACATCAAAATTTAATGATGAAAACAAATAATTAATATTAATATAGTCAGAAGATTAAATTTCGTACCTTTAACGTTTTTACCTTGACTTCCTGTCAGTTTATCGAGCTACTCCGCATTGTTATAAAAATTGGGAAATAGCATATGTATTCATTGAAGAAATATTGAAATCGTCTGCGACTTTGGAATTGTAATTACTTTTTCTTTATTAATTCAGATTCGCAAGATATAGCGCAAATAAATTTCGAAAAAATCTTCCTTTGATGCATTTTTGCGAATTCATTTTGTTTAACTCGTCTCTGTAAAATATTTTCAGTTATCATTTGCAACAAAATGTCTCTCAAAATATTATAAAATTCCCCGTTATCTGCTTTAAATCTACAAATCCCATCTAAAGGAGTGTATCTCTGGGTTTGGCAACAATGCCTGTGATATAAACGGAAACAACAACAAAAGACTTGCATCAACATCGTCGCATTTGTTTACAATTGTTGATGAAACATTTAGCGCCGTTGTTGTTATTGTTGTTGTTTTACTTATAGTTTCTGTGGTGTAGCTGCTTTAGTTGTTGTTGTTTTCCATTTCCTCTCTGCTCCCCCTCACACTCCATCCAAAGAACAACTATTCCCCAATGTTTCGGTTATTTGGGATGCTGTGTGTGGTGTGTGTATGTGTGTTGATAGATATGCATATGCTGTTTTTATTGTTCTCATACATGTGCTCTCTTTTGATATCGTTGCTCTCGCTCTCTCCGTCTCCCACCATCTTATTGTTTAGTTAAATGAGTACTCATATCACTGTGAACGGATGTCACTGATAAAAGTAGGTACTCTCCGGCACCTCCCTCCCTCCCTCCACCGCACACGATGAAATTGACTTTCGTTGTGGTGTTTAGCCTAGAAGAGTGTGCCGAGAAAAAAGGCCATCTAATTAACTTCCTCTTTCTTGCTGCTCTTGATTTTCCTTTCTTTTCGTTTCGTGTATAGAGTACTTTTCTCCTTCTGTTTATCAACGGCCTAATTTGTTTGTCATCTGATGATGTTTATGTGGTTTGTTGATGCGCAGCGGAAAGGGAAGATGACGATGACGGGAAGTGGGTGTAGAATCGCCGCGTTGCTTGTTCAATTTGTTTGTTGTAATGAGTTCTCATGTATGAAGAATTTGTGTATGTATGTGGATGTATGTCCGCCGCGATAGTAATCATAATATTTGCTGACGGATGGCGAATGCCACCACGAAAGCCTATTTTATGCACTAACAGGTCCTGCCGGTGGCCTCATTCCATGGCTTTGTCATGTAAATACGAATAGGTACGAGGGAAGATTGGAAACACACAATGTATGTTGACATAACATGAACATAAAAAATAAAAAATGTTTTCCCTCTCAAAATGAAGATTGGCATGTTTTCTGATTATATAATATATATGATTATAGAATATATATGATCTAGCAACATCCACTGAAGAGCTAAACAATTGATTTCAGCTCGATTTCGCCTACTAAAAACAGTCTTTTAAGACTTCATGCGAAATCTACCTGAAATGGCATATGGTCGATTTACAAATGTCTGAACCAAAACTAATTTGACATTTGAAAATCAACCTTATATCCTTTTCACACTGCATGCGAAATCAATCGATATCAGCTCGTAATGACTTAAGGTCGATTTTCAAATGTCAAATTTGTATGCGATCATTTGTAAAAAGACCTTATGTCATTTAAGCTACATTTCGCATCTGAAAAGCCTGCGTAATCGAATAAAATAATTACGTGATTCTGGAAACAAAAGGTATCGTCTTTATGGCCGAGTCAGCTGTTCTAGAAAAGCGCTGCATCGCCAGTAGAAAGTCTCGGTGTGCACGAGCCTTTAAGGGCTTTTTAGACACAAAATACGTTTTACATACTTGCCCCACAGATGTAACATTTTGTGCAAAGTGGGATTTTTTGTCAGTAAATACTGCGTTCGAATATACACCCAAAATCCACTTTATCAGGATTTTGGAATTTTATTATGTGGAGTTGGTATTACCAATGTAATCCGGTCAAAGTGGACTCAAAAATATCAATACAGGAAAACACCGCTTGTCAAATATTAGAACACATGATGTTGAAGTCTAGTTTACACTTAGATCATAGTTTTTCTCAAATCTTTCCCTCAAAGAATAATTTCTAGGTTTTAACCTGAAATATTAATTTGTAATCGATTTTTTTTTTGGTAAATGTTAATTTCCCATTTTTTAATTGATAAAATCGTCCACTCATCATATGTTCCCCTTTTATCACTTCACTTAGTCTCACCTAATTTAGTTGTCGTCGGCTTTTTGTCGGCTGCTGTCAGCGAGAGTGATGATGATTCGTCGTTCCCTTGTTCCCAGTTGTTCCAAACAGAATTCAATCTCCGCCGAAACAAGTTCCTATCAGCAATTAGACAGCGGTGTCTGTGCTATTTGTATTTTACAATAAAGACGACTGACTGTGTACAATCATTCATACTCGTCTAAGTAGTTGAGAAGAGATTATCTATCGTTTGTTTGTTTGTTTTTGTTATTGTTTATTTAAATGTTCATTTATTTGGCTGTGTTTTGGTTGAATAGATGGATGGGCGGGACGAAACGTTACGAGGTTGGGGGCATAAAGCATGATTTATAAACAATTTAGTTCTACAGTTTAATTACTCGTGCAATATGGATTTTACCTTCTCACGACTCGGTCGGTCGCTCGGTCGTTCCATTGTTTCCAAGTGGTTTACACTGAGGCGCGCTGCTGAGTGCCAAAGTGTATGTGACGGCGGGAATTACAGGGCTTTTGTTTTGTGTTTTATTTTTTCTAAAACGTTTCCCCCCATTTGAACTCGTCTTGTTTTTGGTTTTCTTCCTCCGTCGCTGTCGTCTTCATGGCGTTGTTTCACTTTCCTCCATAGTTGTTGTTTGTTTACCTACCTTCAGCGAGTACCGAGTACTCGCCTTCTTTATAATAATCTAATGGCAGCCAGCAGCAATATCAGCATCAGTGTGTGCCTGCCTTGATTTTAATTTGGGTCAATGCATTTCAGCGAAAATGAGAAAAAATATACAAGTGGACTTTGTAAATATAAATGCATGAATGAATGAATGAATGAACGAAATAAGTTCATACTGTTTTTCTGTAAAAACAAAGGCATATGTATTCTCGTAGCATGAGCAAAAAGGAAAGCAAACAATTGAGATCTTTTGAGCGAGAGAAAAAAAGACATCAGCTACAGAAATTCCTTCAACTAGCCCCAAGGACTAGATTAGGTTGGGAAAGATTGCCTGTAAAGAAGTTTGAATTCTTTTTGGGGCCATGAGGAAGGACCGAAGACTAGTTTCTTAAATTGCTTTGGGGCATTGTGTAAATAAAGTAGAAGGGTTATTAGGGTTGGCAGAGTGGTATTAATAACACTATGGAACAAAACAAAATAGTTTCGGGGAAATAAAATCCAAAAACTAACACCAAAATTTTTTATGGATATTCTTCATATTTTTTTAATAAAATTCCAATTTTGTCGCACGACACGAAAAAAAGTTCTTCTTGTGTTTATGAAAAAGTACATCGAAAAAGCATAAAAACAAAAATGTAAAAATATTTTCTTTCGATGGCCTTATGTTCCAATGTTGATAACTTTTATATTTATCGATTGTGGAAATTCCATAACATTTTTTTATATATTTCGTTAAAGCGAAATAAAAATGTACATGTATGAATTCAGCACGAATTTTTTTTCGATAACTGTTTAGTTTTCGATAACTTCTATAGATATCGATTATGGAAATTCGATAGCATTTTTATTTTGTTCCAATCGAAAATTAGAAGAAAAATTTATATACACTTTTAGTTATCGATAGCTTTTCGATCGATAACTATTATCGATTTGAAAATTCAAATATTGTGTATTTATTTTTATTTGAAGCAAAATTAAAAATTAAATGTATGATTTCAATTCGTAACAACTTTCGATAATTTGTTTATATGATAGAAAAACGATAACAATATTTTGTTCCAAATGAAAATTGAATTAAAATATAGATGGTAGAAAAACGATAACAATTTTTTTGTTCCAAATAAAAATTGGATTAAAATTTTCGATAACTTTTATATTTATCGGTTCGAAATTCCATACAAATTGTTAATTTTTAGTTTTAAATTCGTTAAAATTTAAAGTTAAAAATTCGAATTTCGGTAACAATTTTAATTGTTCCAATCGAAAATTAGAAGAAAATTTTCAGTGCATTTTTAGTTATCGATAATTTTTATAGTTATCGATTGGGAAATTCGATAAAAATTGTATGTATTCGTTTTTAGTTAAAACAAAATTAAAAATTAACTGTATTCATTCAATTCGAAACAACTTTCGATAACTTTTTTAGTTATCGATTGTGGAAATTCGATAAAATTTTTTTCTTCCAATCGAACGTTAGAAGAATAAAAATCGAAATAATCGATAGCTTCCTTAGTTATTGATTGTGACTATTCGATAATAATTTTGTTTATTTTTATTTAAAACAAAATTAAAAATTACATGTATACAGATGAATTCAATAACACTGTGCAACATTATTGAAGTCATTTCAAAATAACCATATACGGACACCGCTACATGATAAAAGACCAAAAAAAAAAGACCCGTGTTTTTTTTTTTCCCCAAAGTCATGCACTTTTTTTTTATGGGCCCCCAGAGATTTGAGGCCTCGGTGTAATTTTTGGAAAAAAGTGATCATATTCTCAGGCTCATATCTTGCAAACCGTTCGGAATTTTGATTTACTCTCTGAGGCAAAGTTCTAGCTCTTGTCATAAAGAACAAAAATTGTGAACATATAAAATCAAAAAAACTTCATCTTCAAGGTCAAAATCGCAAAAAACTTAACCTTTTTTCCCCTGTTCAGGTCCATAGGTAGCAAACCGCTGAAAATTCAGGGAAAAAATCAACTACAAAAATGTACCTAAGATCTCAATAAACAACTTTCTAGAACATATGAACTTCCTAGGAATTATTCTTAACACCGTTTAGGTAGCGCTTAGGTAGCCGCAAAATTGAAAAATTTCCCAAAAATTAGATTTTTTCCTTTCACTGTGCAACATTTTTGAAGTCATTTCAAAATAACCATATTTTATATGTTCACAATTTTTGTTCTTTATGACAAGAGCTAGAACTTTGCCTCAGAGAGTAAATCAAAATTCCGAACGGTTTGCAAGATATGAGCCTGAGAATATGATCACTTTTTTCCAAAAATGGCACCGAGGCCTCAAATCTCTGGGGGCCCATAAAAAAAAAGTGCATGACTTTGGGGGGAAAAAAACACGGGTCTTTTTTTTTTTGGTCTTTTATCATGTAGCGGTGTCCGTATATGGTTATTTTTTTCGTGTTGCACTGTGTAATAAATAATTATTACATGCTAGCGAAAAAACCTAAAAAGGACAAACAAATATTTAAAAATTATTATTCCTTATGTTCTTTATTATTACTCATTTCTTCGAGTGTTCTATATGAAATCGAACAAAACCCAACATTTTTGGGAACATTGTAACATTTTTCGGATTACTTAAGTTTCAAGTTACCGATATTTTTAATTTCGATAAGTCGAAAATACCAATTTTTTCGTTCGAATGGACTCGAAATAAAAAATGAAAAAAAATAAGATTGTGTTCGATTTTTTGTCGTTTTTTCTGGCATTTTTTTGGAAAATTTTACATTTTCGGTATTTTATTATATATCTAACTGCAACTTTCAAAAGTCATTTTCAAGTCATTTTTCCTCATATTTGTAAATTCGATAACACGAATTTTGTAATAAAAAAGTAAAAAATTGATTTATCAATTTCGATAACTTGGTAGATATCAAAAAAATATTTTATGCACATTTGAAATCAATCAATATTTTTTGATTTTTTGAAACTTTAAAGTCCGATAACTTGAAAACTGTGCGAGATATCGATAGCATGTCTCAAAATTTTAAGTTTTATATAAAAGTCAGTTTTTTCGATATTTTTAGTTTCGATAAATCGAAAATTTTCAATAGAAAAATCGATTTCTCAATTTTCAATTTCAATAACTAAGGTATTTATCGAAAAAATATATTTTTTCGGTTTTTAAACAAAACAACTGAAAAAACTACATTTTTTTTTTTTTTTTTAAACTCCAATTTTCTATAAAAATCAAATATTTTGCCACATTTTTTGTGGTTAATGTAAATTTTTCGGATTGTATCTCTATAAACACGAAAGTTATCGAAAACATTAAATTAACGATAAAAGTCAGTTTTTAGTTAGGATAATTCGAAAATTTGAAAAAAAAACAAAAAATCAATTTCGATAACTAGTTATCGAAAAACATTCATTTTACAGAAAAATCTATGTTTTTTCGATTTTTCAAACTTTAACGTTCTACAAAAGCCAAATAATTTTCCACATTTTATGGGATTATTGTAATTTTTTTCGGATTATATCTCCATAAATACGAATGTTATCGAAAACATTAAATTATCTATAAAAGTCAGTTTTTTGTTTCGATAACTAGAAAATTTTTATCAAAAAATCGATTTCTCAATTTCGATAACTAAGGTAGTTATCGCAAAAAATATTTTTTTTTTCAGAATTTTTTGTGTTCATTTTCTAAAGCAAGCTTTTTTCGATTTTACAAACTTTAACGTCCGACAACTCGTTAACTAAGCGACATATCGATAACATGTCGTCCATTTTTTTTCTTATTTTAAGATCTTCTCTCCAAAAATGTAATGTTGGAATGACTTGGCTAAATCGCCTTTGAATTTGAAGTCCCCTTTAGAATAATCCAAACCATATTGCAATTGGGCCTGGATTTCATGGGGATCCTAAGGACTCGAAAGACACATGCTAGTGTTACAAAACACATGTTATATTTACATCATAGAACTGATGCGAGATATTCGCAAAACGGTTATTGAAATCAGATAGTGATTTTTTAAGGCTCGTTTACACTTTAAGATTTATCGTACAATTTTCGGTTCGTTTCTAGTTGGGCAAAGGGTTTTGAGGGGAAAATATTTCAACATTTTGTAGATCTAAGTCTTAAGTATTATAAAACTTATTTTCCAACGCAAAATTCTAAAATTTTTAAAATTTCGTGATAATCTAGTTTCTAGTTGTACTTTAAATCTTCAAATCCCTTTATGATGTAAATCAGAAATTCCTATCTCATTCAACCAAAAATGGTTAGTAGACCCGAACTATTGTGAGATGGCGGCTTTTCACGATATTTCAACTCTTTATAGCCTTTTTAGACTACATGCGAAATCTAGTTGAAAGGTCGATTTACAAATGCCAGATGCCATACAAATTTGACATTTGTAAATCGGCCTTATGTGACGACTTTTCACGATATTTCAACTTTTTATAGCCTTTTCAGACTGCATGCGAAATCTAGTTGAAAGGTCGATTTACAAATGCCAGATGCCATACAAATTAGACATTTGTAAATCGACCTTATGTCATTTCAAGCTGAAATCGATTGATTTCGCATGCAGTCTGAAAAGGCTATTAGGTCTTTCTATTTTCCTTTTAGTTTCAGAATCTTTTGAATTTTCTCCTTTATTCTGGTGTACGAAAAAATGTTGCCCGTTGGGTAGATAACCCACCCATATTTTGGAAGACACTGACTTACATACTTCCATTCCTTGCGATTAAACAATCCTCTTCGAACTTGTCAACTCTTCGAAATGTTGTCGAAAAGTGTTACAATCACCCGTTTTGAGTTCATTAATATTTTATGGTAATAATCGAAAAAAATATATTTTTTATTATTTTTGAATTGAGATTTCATTGATTTTACAGTGTCATGTACCCCCAACGATGTTTGTTGTCTTACTTGATTTCCTTTGGGTCATTAACATCATTAGCAACAACACCAAAAACACTTCAACATATATTTTGTATTGAAATTGAAGTGAACAAAACGAAACCGAACCGAGCCGAACTTGAATTGTCTGTTAATTGTCTGTTAGTCGAAGAGACGCTAGAGAGTCAAACAACAACGAGTTTATCCAAAAACAACTTAACCCTGACCTTCAGGTACTTCAGAGTGATGTCGCCTGAAAAATATTTTGTAACCAAAAAACAAGCAAACATGTATTGAATTGCATTGATTGTTGAAAAAAAAAAACGAGAACTGGCCACAAGGTGCCACACAAACGTTTCCTTTATGTCCAAAATGGCCTGGTGGCCGGCCATGTTATAACAATGGCTAAGTGGTGGGGGAGGGGGAGGGTAGTAAGGGAAAAAAGCACAATTTTTCATTCACAAAATCGCGTGCTACTTGAAAATGTCAATTGAAACATCAACAACGCCAAAACGACGATGCTCATAATCCCAAATGGAGGTGTATTAGAGTGCCTGACGAAAATTGTGAAATTATTTATATTGTTGTAATGCTTATAAAATTCTAGATAAACTGGAAATGGAAAGATTTAATCGGGAGTTATATTCTAAACAAAAAACGTGGCCATTTTTATTGTTTTTTGTTCAAAAAATAATTCGCTTTCTCTCTGCTGGTGCAAATTTATTTTTATTTATTCTTTTAATTTATTTTATTCTCCTAAAAAAGCTATAATTTAGTTACGTTTAATGCATATTCAAATAATTGAGGCACCCTAATGTCCCAACATGCATAAGACTACTTGAAATATTGTCTAGTATCGCAACGTATTGATTTTGTTTTTTTTTTCACTCGTCATTGTTTCCGTGACCCATTCATTCGGCAGATACAATTCAAATCTGTTTTTTTTTCTCGTTCCATTTTTGATGTTCTGAAATATCGAAATGAGCCACATTCACAAGATGTTGTTGTAGTTGTTGTTGTGCTTCGAAGTGTTCAGCGTTCAAGTAGTTGTCGTGCATTTCAGTGAGTTTTCAAAAATGTATTTTTCAGTGAATTCCAATGCTCGAATAGTCTCACATTTATTACAATACATTAGGGTGGGGTGGGTGAAAAATGACAATTGTGGAATTTCGTTTTTTCGAGTTTTCAAAATTTCTACTTTCTATTTGAGTGAATTCCAATACTCGAATAGTCTCACATTTATTATAATATATTAGGGTGGGGGTGGCAAAATGACAATTGTGGAATTTCGTTTTTTCGAGTTTTCAGAATTTCTCTTTGAGTGAATTCCAATATTCGAATATTCTCACATTTTTTATAATACATTAGTGGAATGACAATAGAGGAATTTCGTTTTTTCGAGTTTTCAATATGTCTTTTTAAGTGATTTCCAATACTCGAATAGTCTCACATTATTAACAAGACATTACAATTGTGGAATTTCGTTTTTTTGCTTTTTGGAGTTTTCAGAATTTCTGTTTGAGTGAATTCCAATAAAAATTCGAATAGTCTCACATTTAATACAATACATTAGGGTGGGGTGGGTGTAAAAATAACAATTGTGGAATTTCGGATGGAATTATTTTCACAAAGCCAGGCTGAAGGCTGTTCATTTGTTGAAGAAGTTTGAACGGGTTTCCAATAATTATGGACCTGTTTGCCTCCCGCTGGGGCTATAGTTAATTGAAAACACTATAAATTTTATTTATTTTACGAGACGGTAACACTTTTGTACACAGAAAAACAGATGGGTTTGACATATACGAAACAATATCAAAAGGAATACAATTGGAATGTTACCGCCATCTTCATGTCAGACCGGTTGTAGTGTCATTTAGATTGATTGGAAATCCGAGAGGAAATATTTAAAATTATTATTATTTTAGTTTTTTGTTTGTTTGTATTTTTTTGGTTTGTAATCAATATTTGATTTGAACTGAGATATTGTGCTGGCTCAAGACCATTTTGCATCTCTACTTAATAGAATGCAAATTTATTTACAAATGACTTGGTGACATTTATTACTTGACCTATTATTATTATTTTCTGAGTACCCTGTGTGGCTTCGATTTTCACCAGAGGTTCTGTAGCTGCATTAACTAGCTATGATGGTCTTAGCTAACCGGCTCAATCCCTGGACCCAAAATTAGAATATAAATTTTAATTTTATAAAAAAAAATAAAATTATAATTTTATTTTTTTTATGAAAATGTAATAAATAATTTTGTATATTTGATATTTTATTTATATGTATTATAGCTACAGCTTTCGTTTGTTCGCTGACTTACAGTGAAATTTGACGTAGAATATTTTTTCCATTCACACCACCGCCCTAAAATTTAGTTTTGTGGCTCAGTTTAGCTGCAATTCGGAAAAATTACAAAAATGACCCTAAAATTAATTTTAAGTTTTGACTTATTTGTGGTATTTAAGTTGAGTTTTCGGTTTCGGTGGATTCAGAGACTAATAGTAGAATTTTGCGGCAAATATTTTTGCAGAACATTTTGACCCGTTTAAACCTCTAGTTTAGGGTTGGTTTTTTCCCTTTTTCAAAAAAGGGTCCAAAAAGACCCCTACATTGAGGTGCTAGAGGGTTAATATGGTCCACAAAAATGTTCCTCGTAGTGTTTTAAGTAATATTGCTGAACACATGCTACACTTAAAATGTAAGGGTCACAAGGTTTCCTATGTCGATTCTTCATAAGAATGAGCAAAAAATGTAAATGTAAAAAATACCAAATTAACCCTAAAATGAATTTTAAGTTTTGACTTATTTCTGGTTTTTAAGTTGAGTTTACAGTTTCGGTGTATTCAGAGACTTATAGTAGAATTTTACGGCAAATTTTTTTGTAGAACATTTTGACCCGTTTAACCTCTGGTTTAGGGGTGGTTTTTACCACTTTTTAAAAAAGGGCCAAAAAGACCCCTAAATTGAGCAGCTACAGGGTTAATATGGTCCACAAAAATGTTCCTCGTAGTGTTTTAAGTAATATTGCTGAACACATGCTACACTTAAAATGTAAGGGTCACAAGGTTTCCTATGTCGATTCATCATAAAAATGAGCAAAAAATGTAAATGTAAAAATATCAAATTAACCCTAAAATAAATTTTAAGTTTTGACTTACTTTTGACATTTAAATTATAGTAGAAATTTACGGCAAATATTTTTGTAGAACATTTTGATCCGTTAAACCTCTGGTTTAGGGGTCATTTTTATCCATTTTTTTTAAAAAGGGCCAAAAAGACCCCTAAATTGAGCAGCTACAGGGTTAATATGGTCCACAAAAATGTTCCTCGTAGTGTTCTAAGTAATAATGCTGAACACATGCTACACTTAAAATATAAGGGTCACAAGGTTTTCCATGTCGATTCATCTGTTTTAAGGGGTGGTTTTTACCACTTTTCAAAAAAGGGACCAAAAAGACCCCTACTTTTAATTTCTATAAAGAACACACGACCAAAAATACCGTTGAGGAAAATGATGATTCTTTAATTTATGTAAAATCCCCAATGTTAGTTAAATTTTCTGCTAAAACTAAAATCCACTTTCTTTGTGGAAATTCATCTCTGAATTTTCAATTTATGATATCCACCCTAATGTCATTACATTGCTGTTTGTTCTCTGAAATGTTCCTCTTTATTTGGCATTTGGAGGAAATTCATTAATTTATGACTTTGTACATTTTCCATTGTCTAATTTCCAGCATTCCGTGAGGAAGAATTAAATAAATTGGCTTTCTTACTTAATTGAGTGTGTGTGCGGAGGTTCTCCTATAGCCGATAGAAACTTGTCGATGATATTTCCTCCCCAATCAATTGATTGTAATAGAATTTTTGTTTTTTTTTTTTGTTAAATCTGAAAACTACCGGAAAATGCTAGATTTTATGCAGAGATTAGAAAGCTCAGACATATTTGAGATTAGCAAAGATCAACAAGAAAATCCCGACCAGACGAGATTGGCAATCAAACTGATTGGTAGCAAATTGATTAGAAATTTATTTAAATTAAAGGAAGTGATTTCACATCCACATACATATCTATGGATGTACATATTTTTATGTGTATGAATGAATAGAAGAAAACTAATAAAATTAATGACGTTGTTGGTTGGACTCATCAAAAAGTTGCTCAAAATAATTTCGGTTAAAATACATTTTGTTGAAAGTTTCATCAATTTTCGTTTTCTTCTATAATGAAAACACTGTAGTTTGGTAACCCTCCACCATGGGGGCATTCCACATCAAAGTAGCATCAAATTACAGAGTGTCTACATTATGTAGAAGTACAATAACATATGATGAAAATGACAATATATCTTTTTGAAAATTATTTGACAATTAGGGGCGTGGCTAGATGGTTAAGTCTTCGTCCATTTCATGTGACGATATATATATATATTATTTAAGCTTAAATTTACCTTAAACAGACATGTGACTTTGGCTTCTTGAAACAAATTAAAACAATTTTGTTAGAAATTTATGCATTTTTGCAAATTTCTCGAAACAAATTATTATTGAAATATTGAGCGATAAGCGATACAAAATGAAATGCTGAACTCTTTTTCAACACATTAAATATTTATTTTTAATATTTTCTTTTAGTTCTAAAGAAAATCCCACATTTGTTTTGCAATTAAACAGTGGGGCAAATGGGTCATAAAATAAACATCAAAAACAATGCGAAATTATTATTATTGTTGTTGTTGCAGCCGCTGCCGCCGCTATTGTTCTTGTTGATTTATGGATGAATCAAGAAAGAACAAAACGAAGCAAACACATACATTTTAAGAATTATTATTGACGTAAAAACATCGACGCGCACCTGTTGCGAGGCGTCGTCTGTATGAATCATATGTTAATACCTGTATATAACATACATAGCGTTACACTAATATAGAAAAGAACTAACTCTTATTTTTTTTAATCGACTTTTTTGCTCATTTTAACAAAAAAGACAAGTTAAATTTAACAAAAAATCGTTATAAAAGACCTGACTCATATTTTTTGCAAATCGAGATTTTTGGTTATTTTTATTTAATAGCAAAAAATCGATTTCTCAAAAAATTATAATCCATATAAAAAAGACCTAACTCATTTCTTTCTGCAAATCGAGATTTTTGATTATTTTTATTAACACATTGAGTGCCAAACGGTTTTGACGCAAACCTTCCCAGGAGGCAAGACATTTTTTGGGCTCTAAGTAAAGAAATCACTGTCGTACGGAAACGTACGACGTGGCACTCAATGTGTTAAATAGCAAAAAATCGATTTCATAAAAAAATAATTACCATATTTTAATTATAAAATTATTATCTTTTTTATATTATCTACGTTTGTGTGTGTAAAAAATGATTTCGCAAAAAATAGGAGTTAGCTCTTTTTCATATTAGTGTAGTAACATACATATCGTTGCCCTAATATAAAAAATACCTAAGTCTTATTTTTTAAAAATCGAGATTTTTGATTATTTCAACCAAACACAAGTTCAGCTATAAAAAGACCTAACTCATATTTTTTGCAAATCGAGATTTTTGGTTATTTTTATTAAATAACAAAAACTCGATTTCCCAAAAAATTATGAGTTAGCTCTTTTTTATATTAGTGCAATAACATACATATCGTTGCCCTAATATAAAAAAGATCTAAGTCTTATTTAAAAAAATCGAGATATTTTTGCAAATCGTGATTTTTCATTATTTTTATTAAATAGCAAAAAATCGATTTCTCAAAAAATTATGAGTTAGCTTTTTTTTACATTATCTATGTTTGTGTGTCTAAAAAATGATTTCTCAAAAAATTATGAGTTAGTTCTTTTTTATATTAGTGTATCGTTTTATATCGTTGCACTAATATAAAAAAGATCTAACTCATATTTTTTTGCAAATCAAGATTTTTGATTATTTTAGGAAATCACAACAAATTCACTTAACAAAAAAACAATATAAAAAGACCTAACTCATATTTTTTGCAAATCGAGATTTTTGGTTATTTTTATTAAATATAAAAAAATCGATTTCTCAAAATATTATGAGTTAGCTCTTTTTTATATCAGTGCAATAACATACATATAGTTGCCCTAATATAAAAAAGATCTAAGTCTTATTTAAAAAAAATCGAGATATTTTTTGCAAATCGTGATTTTTTATTATTTTCATTAAAAAAGCAAAAAAATCTCAAAAAATTATGATTTAGCTCTTTTTTATATTATCTATCAAAAAATAGGAGTTAGCTCTTTTTCATATTAGTGTAATAACCTACATATCGTTGCCCTAATATAAAAAAGTTCTAAGTCATATTTTTTAAAAATCGAGATTTTCGATTATTTTAACAATACACAAGTTATAGCTATCAAAAAATCGATATAAAAAAGACCTAACTCATATTTTTTGCAAATCGAGATTTTTGATTATTTTTATTAAATAACAAAAACTCGATTTCTCAAAAAATATGAGTTAGCTCTTTTTTATATTAGTGCAATAACATACATATCGTTGCCCTAATATAAAAAAGACGTAAGTCATATTTTTTAAAAATCGAGATTTTTGATTATTTTAAGAAATCACAACAAATTCAGTTAACATAAAAATCGATGTAAAAAGGAACTAACTCATATTTTTTTGATTATTTTTAATAAATAACAAAAACTCGATTTCTCAAAAAATTATGAGTTAGGTCTTTATTATATCGATCTTTTTGTCGTATTTTGTGTAATTAGTGTAACGATTTGTTTGTGTAACCTAATATAAAAAAGACCTAACTCATAATTTTTGAGAAATCGATTTTTTTGTTATTTAATAAAAATAATCAAAAAACTCAATTTGTTAAAAATATGAGTTAGGTCTTTTTATATCGATTTTGCAAAATCGAGATTTTTGATTATTTTTATTAAATAACAAAAACTCGATTTCTTACAAAATTATGAGTTAGCTCTTTTTTATATTAGTGCAATAACATACATATCGTTGCCCGAATATAAAAAAGACCTGTCATATTTTTTGAAAATCGAGATTTTTGATTATTTTAAGAAATCACAACAAATTCAGTTAACAAAAAAATCGATGTAAAAAAGAACTAACTCATATTTTTTGCAAATCGAAATTTTTATTAAATAACAAAAAAATCGATTTCTCGAAAATTATGAGTTAGGTCTTTGTTATATCGACCTTTTTGTCGCATTTTGTTAAATTAGTGTAACGATATGTAGAATTGTTTGTGTAGCCTAATATAAAAAAAACCCAACTCATAATTTTTGAGAAATCGATTTTTTCTTTATTTAATAAAAATAATCAAAAAACTTTATTTGCAAAAAATATGAGTTAGGTATTTGTTACATCGATATTACAAAATCGAGATTTTTTATTATGTATTTTTATTAAATAACAAAAAATCGATTTCTCAAAAATTATGAGTTAGGTCTTTTTTATATTAGCGCAATAACATACATATCGTTGCCCTAATATAAAAAAGACCTAAGTCATATTTTTAAAAAATCGAGATTTTTGATTATTTTAAGAAATCACAATAAATTCAGTTAAGAAAAAATCAATATTAAAAAGACCTAACTCATATTTTTTGCAAATCGTGAATTTTGATTATTTTTATTAAACAAAAAAATATTTCTCAAAAAATTATGAGTTAGGTCTTTGTTATATTATCTATATTTGTGTGTAAAAAATGATACCTCAAGAAATTAGGAGTTAGCTCTTTTTATATTAGTGTAATAACGTACATATCGTTGCCCTAATATAAAAAAGGCCTAACTCATTTTTTTTTGCAAATCGAGATTTTTGATTATTTTAAGAAATCACAACAAATTCAGTTAACAAAAAAATCGATGTAAAAAAGAACTAACTCATATTTTTTGTAAATCGAATTTTTTTATTAAATAACAAAAAAATCCATTTCTCAAAAATTATGAGTTAGGTCTTTGTTATATCGACCTTTTTCACATATTTTGTTTAATTAGTGTAACGATATGTAGATTTGTTTGTGTAACGTAATGTACAAAAGACCTAACTCATAATTTTTGAGAAATCGATATTTTGTTCTATTGTCTTAAAATAATCAAAAATCCCGATTTTTAAAAAATATGAGTTAGGTCTTTTTTATATCGATTTTGCAAAATCGAGTTTTTTTTTTATTTTTTTTTTTCAAAAAATTACGAGTTAGTTACTTTTTATATTAGTGTAACGCTATGTAGCTTTGTTTGTGTGTGTTTGCCTATGTATGCTTTATGTATAACTATTCGCTTTCAGAATTTCTCTAACAACTCATATACGTACCCAACTAAACCCAACAACAAAAAAATCGCTGTGAAAGTCTTAAAGAGTCCACAGAATACCACATATCAAGCAACAGCTCAGGAATTTCATGTATATCAAACAACGGAACAACACAAAGCTTTAATGCCACCCCTGGATCATGCCACACATATCATAAGTCACCAGCATCACTGTAAACATCATCACAAGCATCATTTGCCACAGCAGCCGCAGTCGCTGCCGCTGCAGACGACGTCGCAGAATTATCAATATCAGCCTCAACATCAACATCAGCATCTGCATCATACTCAGTCGCAGCCGCAGACACAACATCTGCATCAGTCACAACTTCAGCAGCAAAAGCAACAGCTTCAGCAAGAACTGCAGCAGCATTTCCATTTCCATCATGACTATTCGACACAAAATAACTTTGTGTTCTACGATAAGAAACCACCGGCGGCGGCTTCATCGCCCCTGAATGCCACCACTCCCACGAATACTCCCTCGCACAAAACCTGCCATTCATCACCTCAAACTCCGAAACATCATCACAGTCATCAACATCACAACCACAACCATCACCACCAACACCAGCATCACCCGCAGAAAGCGTTGGCTCAGCGTCAGTCTTCAACGCCATGTTGTCTCACTACCTCGTTGACGACCACCACCACCAACACCAGCAATTCGGCCACCACCACGCCCGATCGCCTGCAGAAAACGCCCACCTCTTCTCTGACCAAAGCCAAGAAATGGCGTCGCCCCTTCAGCTCCTATCATTCCTGTGATGATTTGGATACAGCGAATAATGCTGCCAATTTGAGCAAATCCAAGGATCATCATTCGAATGAGAAGATGGTGGTGGCCAGTCTGAAATATTTATGTGCCTGCACCGGGGCCACCCTGAGGAATTTGTCCAAGAAAACCAAAGACTTGCATAAGAAAAATTGTTACTCATACGTTAAGGTATGTTTCACAGGGCAAAGGGATAAGGATACGGATACCGTTGAGAGAAGTATTCTCCGGCACACAATTGTTGATTTTTTTTTTGGAATGTCTCTTTTGAGTTTTCCACTGTGATTTATTATTGCACCGTTGTCAGTGGATGAGAACAATGGTTCCAACCGATTTAATTTCTTTATCCTATTCGATCCTATATTTAATTTTTTTAGTATTTTTAATTTTTGGCAGATATGTGTATGGGTTTCTTTCCCCAGACAAAAGTTTCCTTTGAAAATTTAAATTTCTTTCTATGTCAGAGATGGCTCTCGTGATTAAAATCCCATGTTGTCTAGGGATATCTGTGTTTTTGCACGTGTTATTGCCTTGATCTTGAATTGTCACTGGTTTCTATTTTCTATTTTTCAATTTTTTTATTTTCTATTTTTTAAATCGCCTGCAATTGATTTGTTGCATTTCAGATTCGTCGTAACTTGTTGCCAATTTTTTTTGTAATTTTCTCTCGTCTTGATTTCTCTTGCTTCTCGCCTACATTGAAATCTTTTTTTAGTTTATTTTTATTTCTTTTTTATATGCCGAGTTTGTTAATGTTTATTTATATCCAAATTAATCGCCTGCGTTGTACTTAATTTGAAAACAATTTCGTTTTGTAGCAAATGTAAGGGGAAGGGTGGTGATTCCACCCAAATATGTTGGCGCGTAATTTAAACAAGTGTAAACGGCGTTAAGTTCGGCCGGGCCGAACTTTATATACCCTCCACCATGCATTGCATTCCACAGAGGTTGTCGGTTTTCGTAGAAGTGCAGTAATATTACAGGAAAATATAATTTTTTTTATAGCCAAATCAAAACAAATATAAATATTGAAAAATTAATTTTATAAATAAATATAATATTTTAATTATTTCAAACCACGCTTATAAGACAAGGCTACCAAGTCGTCAATTCAAAAAATAAATATTCTTCTATTTATATTTTCAAAAAGCTTAAATACCATAAATATTGGTAGATAGTGGGTGCTACAGTTGGTTGTATTTCCATTCTATTTTAATTCCAAAAGTAAAAATTTTGAAAATTCATTATCAGACGTACATAGTGCAAAATAACCTAACTTCATGATTCAACCAATTTTTGCCGTAAAAGTAAAAATTACGAATTTGGAAAAAACTTTTTATTTTGCGTGTCTATTCAGTCAGAGGAATGTATACACCGAATTCCATGATTCCAGCTGCTCCCATTTGGTTGGTACCATTTTTACCCCATTGATTTTCTACGAAATTAGAATTTTATCATTGTAGCTGTAGTCGTTTAGTTGGTACTATTTTTATCCCTCTGTACCATTGTATCCCTTGAAAGTACTAATTTCGAAAAATCTGTTTATTTTCCGTGTTTACGCAGTCAGAGGAATGTATACTCCGAATTGCATGACTCTAGTTGCGGTCATTTGATTGGTACTATTTTTATCCCCTTTTTTTCATTTTAACCCCAAAAAGTACGAATTTCGAAAAATCAGTTTATTTTCCGTGTCTACGCAATCAGAGGAATGTCTACACAGAATTTCATTATTCTAGGTGTAGCCGGTTGGTTTGTACCATTTTTATCCCTCCGTACCCATTGTATCCCTTGAAAGTACGAATTTGGAAAAAATCTTTTATTTTTCATGTCTACGTAGTCAAAGGAATGTATACTCCGAATTTCATGACTCTAGCTGCGGTCATTTGGTTGGTACTATTTTTATCCCATTTTTCTATTTTGACCCCAAAAAGTACGAATTTCGAAAAATCTGTTTATTTTCCGTGCATACACAGTCAGAATAATGTATACTCCGAATTCCATGACTCTAGCTGCGGTCATTTGATTGGTACTATTTTTATCCCCTTTTTTCATTTTAACCCCAAAAAGTACGAATTTTGAAAAATCCGTGTATTTTACTTGTATATGCAACCAGAGCAATGTATACACCGAATTTCATTGTTCTAGGTACAGCCGTTTGGTTGGTACCTTTTTTATCCCTCTATTCCCATTTACCCCTTAAAAGTACGAATTTGGAAAAAATACTTTTATATTATGTATCTACTCAATTAGAGTAATGTACACGCCGAATTTCGTGTTTCTAGCTGTTGTCGTTTAATTTGTACCATTTTTATCCCTTTTTTGTCCCAATTCACCCCCTACAAATAAGAATCACTTTATGGTGCACGGTTTTGCTATAGGGGGATGTACATAACAAATATCAAGCAAATATAAACAGACATATTCAAAAAACATGCTTAAATACGCTAAAATATTAGGGATTATTATGGGTATTTTTAGTCCATGTGAGGGAAAAATGTTTCCCTTTGGGCCGATTTCGCTCCATTTCAATCCCAACCGATCTACGACTATAAGACGCATTTATGGAAAATTTGAACGTTCTAGCTCCTTTTGTTAGAATTTTTTTTTGTTAGATCGTCTTAGAATTTTATGACGATCAAGAATATATATACTTTATAGGGTCTCAGGTCGATATTCCAAGGTGTTACAAACGGAATGACAAAGTTAGTATACCCCCATCCTGGAGGTGGAGGGTATAAAAAAGCGAATGTGGGTTTTTCTTATTTCTGTCGACGTCTTCATGGCTTGAGTATTTGTCCGCGTGCGTTTCTTTTCAGAGGCAGGAAGTTGTAGTTACAAATATTTCAGAGAAATATATTTTTGAAATGTTATGTGGAATTTTTTTCGAGGATTTTGAATTTGGAAGGCTCTGAAGAAGGTGTCTCCTCCTATAGGTCTTCAGATTACATTCGTCTGCATCTTCGGAAGAAAAGTCTTGTCAGTTGGGTTTCTACTAAAGAGTGATTTTTTTGAGGTTAGGATTTTCATGCATTAGTATTTGACAGATCACGTGGGATTTCAGACATGGTGTCAAAGAGAAAGATGCTCAGTATGCTTTGACATTTCATCATGAATAGACTTACTAACGAGCAACGCTTGCAAATCATTGAATTTTATTATCAAAATGCGTGCTCTGTTAAGAAAGTTCATCGCACGCTTCCATTTTATGGTCAGTTTAATCGACCCACTGAAGCGGCTATTCGGGCTATTGTGACTAAATTTCGCACCAAATTTACATTGTTGGACATTAAACCACCAAGACGCTTACGTAGAGTACGAACTGAAGAAAATATCGCAGCTGTATCGGCCAATGTTAATGATGACCATCAATTATCGATTCGTCGCCGTTCGCAGCAATTGGGCCTCTGTTACTCAAAAACGTGGAAATGCCAAAATTGGACTAAGCGGATGGACCACTTGAGGCGCAGCCGCGGTCAACATTTAAATGAAATTATCTTCAAAAAGTAAATGTCATGGACCAATCTAACGTTTCAAATAAAGAACCGATGAGATTTTGCAAATTTTATGCGTTTTTTTTTTTTTAAAAAAGTTATCAAGCTCTTAAAAAATCACCCTTTATATTGAAGAGGACCTTAGTCTACTCACTCAAACGAATTTGTCATTAAAAAAATTCTAGAAAGGCAGAGCAAAAAGTTGTTTGCTCTTTTTAGTACCATGACGAGAAAACCCGTATAGGGGTGTTTAGACCTGAAGATTTAATGTATAACTTGGAATTTGATTCTACCACTACTTCTTCAACTATTGTAAATAACTTCTGAGTAAAATTATTACTGCTCCACAAAAGAAAAATACTTCCCAAATACGATAGGGAAAATTATACAAACCATGAGGAAAGTTCACATTTTTTTTTATTTTTTTCGAGCCCGTTGAGCTAGCTCAAAATCTTTTTATCGTGACTTTTTTGTTTGTAGCTCGACAACACCGTACGACAATTTTTAAAAAATGTCTTTACTTACACTTAAACCGGATGATATACGTCTGAAGCAATACTTGACGTTTTTAATTTTTCATTTCGCCATCCAGTGCCCCTTCACAGGGCTAGAAAGCTCCAAAGGATACAATATTTCAAAAAATTATTTTAAAAAAATTATTAAAATTATTTCAAATTACAGAGGAGAATATCTGTTAAAAATACCTCAAATTGCATGAATTTATCTGTATTAGTTTAGCATTAACAAACATTTCAAGTTTTTCCCTTAGTTTTTCAACAAACAATCTGCTGCTACCGTAGACAATCTGATGTTTTAGCAGACAATCTGATTTTTCAGCAGACAATCGGCTGTTTTAGCAGTTTTTTCAAGTTAGTTTTTTCAACAGAAAGTCTGCTGTCTCAGCAGTCAATCTGCTTTTCAGCAGACAATCTGCTGTTTTAGAAGACAATCTGCTGTTTTACAACACAATCTGCTGTTTTAGAAGACAATCTGTTGTTTCAGCAGACAATCTGCTGTCTCAGCAGACAATCGGCTGTTTCAGCAGAAAGTCTGCTGTTTCAACAGAAAAATTGCTGTTACAGCAGCAAACTTTTTGCTGAATTTTTAATCGGATTTGTTGCTCTTCTCTTCTCTCGTTGAAAAAGGCTTTGAGGTTTTGTCTACGTGTGTTATAGAGGACGATTTCGCAATCTAACAATCTTTGGTGTTTAGAAAGTGCCATTTTCGTTCGTCTTTCGATCATCGAAAATGTTTTCATTGATCTTTGAGTATCTTTGTCCATTTGTATATAAGAGATCTACTCTCCCTCTGCATTAGCTTATCTAATCGGTTACTCTTCGAGTCTTTTTCTGCATCACTTCATTAAATAAGACATTAATTGGGAAAAATGTTTCCCTTTGGGCCGATTTCGCTCCATTTCAATCCCAACCGATCTACGACTATAAGACGCATTTATGGAAAATTTGAACGTTCTAGCTCCTTTTGTTAGAATTTTTTTTTGTTAGATCGTCTTAGAATTTTATGACGATCAAGAATATATATACTTTATAGGGTCTCAGGTCGATATTCCAAGGTGTTACAAACGGAATGACAAAGTTAGTATACCCCCATCCTGGAGGTGGAGGGTATAAAAAAGCGAATGTGGGTTTTTCTTATTTCTGTCGACGTCTTCATGGCTTGAGTATTTGTCCGCGTGCGTTTCTTTTCAGAGGCAGGAAGTTGTAGTTACAAATATTTCAGAGAAATATATTTTTGAAATGTTATGTGGAATTTTTTTCGAGGATTTTGAATTTGGAAGGCTCTGAAGAAGGTGTCTCCTCCTATAGGTCTTCAGATTACATTCGTCTGCATCTTCGGAAGAAAAGTCTTGTCAGTTGGGTTTCTACTAAAGAGTGATTTTTTTGAGGTTAGGATTTTCATGCATTAGTATTTGACAGATCACGTGGGATTTCAGACATGGTGTCAAAGAGAAAGATGCTCAGTATGCTTTGACATTTCATCATGAATAGACTTACTAACGAGCAACGCTTGCAAATCATTGAATTTTATTATCAAAATGCGTGCTCTGTTAAGAAAGTTCATCGCACGCTTCCATTTTATGGTCAGTTTAATCGACCCACTGAAGCGGCTATTCGGGCTATTGTGACTAAATTTCGCACCAAATTTACATTGTTGGACATTAAACCACCAAGACGCTTACGTAGAGTACGAACTGAAGAAAATATCGCAGCTGTATCGGCCAATGTTAATGATGACCATCAATTATCGATTCGTCGCCGTTCGCAGCAATTGGGCCTCTGTTACTCAAAAACGTGGAAATGCCAAAATTGGACTAAGCGGATGGACCACTTGAGGCGCAGCCGCGGTCAACATTTAAATGAAATTATCTTCAAAAAGTAAATGTCATGGACCAATCTAACGTTTCAAATAAAGAACCGATGAGATTTTGCAAATTTTATGCGTTTTTTTTTTTTTAAAAAAAGTTATCAAGCTCTTAAAAAATCACCCTTTATATTGAAGAGGACCTTAGTCTACTCACTCAAACGAATTTGTCATTAAAAAAATTCTAGAAAGGCAGAGCAAAAAGTTGTTTGCTCTTTTTAGTACCATGACGAGAAAACCCGTATAGGGGTGTTTAGACCTGAAGATTTAATGTATAACTTGGAATTTGATTCTACCACTACTTCTTCAACTATTGTAAATAACTTCTGAGTAAAATTATTACTGCTCCACAAAAGAAAAATACTTCCCAAATACGATAGGGAAAATTATACAAACCATGAGGAAAGTTCACATTTTTTTTTATTTTTTTCGAGCCCGTTGAGCTAGCTCAAAATCTTTTTATCGTGACTTTTTTGTTTGTAGCTCGACAACACCGTACGACAATTTTTAAAAAATGTCTTTACTTACACTTAAACCGGATGATATACGTCTGAAGCAATACTTGACGTTTTTAATTTTTCATTTCGCCATCCAGTGCCCCTTCACAGGGCTAGAAAGCTCCAAAGGATACAATATTTCAAAAAATTATTTTAAAAAAATTATTAAAATTATTTCAAATTACAGAGGAGAATATCTGTTAAAAATACCTCAAATTGCATGAATTTATCTGTATTAGTTTAGCATTAACAAACATTTCAAGTTTTTCCCTTAGTTTTTCAACAAACAATCTGCTGCTACCGTAGACAATCTGATGTTTTAGCAGACAATCTGATTTTTCAGCAGACAATCGGCTGTTTTAGCAGTTTTTTCAAGTTAGTTTTTTCAACAGAAAGTCTGCTGTCTCAGCAGTCAATCTGCTTTTCAGCAGACAATCTGCTGTTTTAGAAGACAATCTGCTGTTTTACAACACAATCTGCTGTTTTAGAAGACAATCTGTTGTTTCAGCAGACAATCTGCTGTCTCAGCAGACAATCGGCTGTTTCAGCAGAAAGTCTGCTGTTTCAACAGAAAAATTGCTGTTACAGCAGCAAACTTTTTGCTGAATTTTTAATCGGATTTGTTGCTCTTCTCTTCTCTCGTTGAAAAAGGCTTTGAGGTTTTGTCTACGTGTGTTATAGAGGACGATTTCGCAATCTAACAATCTTTGGTGTTTAGAAAGTGCCATTTTCGTTCGTCTTTCGATCATCGAAAATGTTTTCATTGATCTTTGAGTATCTTTGTCCATTTGTATATAAGAGATCTACTCTCCCTCTGCATTAGCTTATCTAATCGGTTACTCTTCGAGTCTTTTTCTGCATCACTTCATTAAATAAGACATTAATTGCATTGCCTGTTTTCGAAAAATATGTAAATGCAAGTGCGCCAAACCTCATTCGTTCTCACCCAAATTAAGCAATTAGCCTAGATTGCACATTGTGTGCTCCACATAAATCATCGCTCATCGCCTATTTATAAGCATTATTATTGCAATTTCCCACATCTGTTTTTTGTTGTTGGTGCATACATTTTCGCGCCGTAACAGCGTTAATGCCAAAAAGCTATTGCAGGTTTGCCGCCATAGACCACACATTTGAAACCATACACCTCAGACGAGTGGCACGGGCACTGGCCATAATCAACCACCACCCCTTGGCGGGGTAGAGGGCGGAGGTGTGTTGGTTAGGCAGATCATATTCGATGACCTCTTGTGACTAAACAAAAATTGAAAATATGGAATTTCCGCTTAACAAAAAAAAAAAAATAACAAATATAAACTGCATGAAATGAAATTCATAAGAATTATTGTTTAATTAATTACGATGGCCTTTAATCATTTTAATAATTGTAATTGTAAAATATGTGAGCCAATTTAATAATTTTGTTTCTAATCCACAGAACGAACATTTGCATTATGACGAAATTTAATAAACTTTCTCTTCTCTTTTTCATTTTTTTTCAGCCCACGTGGCGGGTATGGGGTGAGGAAAAGGACACCGATATCATTTACACGGTATACCTGAAAAAGGTGTGCTACCATCGACCCACACCTTCAGCGGCCAATGTAAGTTCCCTTTGCCCATGGCAGTGTAGTTTGTATGGCATGATTTGTATGAAATATGAGTATCATTTTGAGGGTATCAAGGACAGAAAGTCATTAACTCCAATTGGAGGAAGTATGGAAGCAATATGTGTAGCAGCAGTAGCATGGTACGGCAAGTCCAATGACCGACACTGAAAGCTAATGACTTCATAGTGCGGAAGGACAAGGACAAGGACTGGTGTAATGGGGAAAAAACCCTTCATTGTTTTGAACAGGAAATAGTAAATTAAGACAATTATTTTACAGACTATAGACAAATAGTGACCTTCCCCTAGGAGTGGAACAAAAGTCTGCAGCCAAGTCAACAGCATGACATTCTTTGGGTAAACCAAATTCGAATGCCTTCAATCCAGGGAATAGGAAATATAAATATTATCAATATCGTTGCAATTTAAAATCATGACCCAAAAGAAGTCCACAAGTCGCCATTTTCCCATTTCTTCCGTCAAAAACAAGAGCTAGTCTACACCATTTTCAAATTAAATTGAGAAAATATAAATTGAAATTCAGAAATGTAAATTAAAATTGGAAAATAAAAATTTAAATTCAGAATTAAAAAAATTAAATTGAGAAAATGCAAATTGAAATTCAGAAATGCAAATTGAGATTGAAAAAATTCAAATTGAAATTCAGAAATGTAAATTAAAATTGAGAAAATATAAATTTAAATTAAAATTGAAATTGAGAAAATAAAAATTGAGATTCAGAAATATAAAATTTAAAATGAGAAAATGTAAATTGAAATTGAGAAAATAAAAATCGAAATTGATAAATAAACAATGAGAAAATACAAATTCATTTCAATTTAAATTTCTGAATATCATTTTATTTATATTTCTGAAAATGATATTTAGAAAATACATTTGATAGAATTGAAATTCGGAAATGTAAATTAAAATTGAGAAAATAAAAATAAAAAATTCAGAAATTGAAATTGAAATAGAGAAAATAAAAATTTTAATTGAGAAATGCAAATTGAAATTGAGAAAATAAAAATCGAAATTCAGAAATGTAAAATTGAAAAAATACAAATTGAAATTTAGAAATGAAAATTGAAGTTAAAAGAAATAATTTCAATTTAAATTTCTGAATATCAATTTGTTCATTTTCAATTTCAATTTATATTTCTGAAAATGATATTTAGAAAATACATTTGATATAATTTAAATTCGGAAATATAAATTGAAATTGAGAAAATAAAAATTGAAATTCAGAAATTGAAATTGAAATAGAGAAAATATAAATTTAAATTGTGGAATGCAAATTGAAATTGAGAAAATAAAAATCGAAATTCATAAATGTAAAATTTAAATTGAGAAAATGCAAATAGAAATTCAGAAATGTAAATTGAAATTGGAAAATAAAAATTTAAATTCAGAAATGTAAATAAAAGTTTAAATTCTGAAAGTTAATTTGCAATTGTTGATATTGAGAAATAAACAGTTTAAAATGAGAAAAAACAAATTAATTTCAATTTAAATTTATGAATATCAATCTGTTTATTCTCAATTTCAATTTATATTCCTGAAAATAAAAATTAGAAAATATATTTGATACAATTGATATTCATGTTCATTCAATTCAATGTAAATTGAAATAGAGAAAATAAAAATTTAAATTGAGAAATGCAAATTGAAATTGAGAAAATAAACATTGAAATTCATAAATGTAAAATTGAAATTGGGAAAATGCAAATAGAAATTTAGAAATGTAAATTGAAATTGGAAAATAAAAATTTAAATTCAGAAAGGTAACTTGCAATTGAGAATATACAATTTGATATTGAGAAATAAACAATAAAACATTGAAATTCATAAATGTAAAACTGAAATTGAGAAAATGCAAATAGAAATTGAGAAATCTAAATTGAAACTGGAAAATAAAAATTTAAATTCAGAAAGGTAACTTGCAATTGAGAATATACATTTTGATATTGAGAAATTAAAAGTTTAAAATGAGAAAATACAAATTAATTTCAATTTAATTCTGAATATCAATTTGTTTATTTCAATTTGCATGTCTGAATTTCAATTTGTATTTTCTCGATTCCAATTCGCATTTCTGCATTTAAATTTGTATTTTCTCAATTTAAATTTTCATTTCTTAATTTCAATTGAAAGAAACAGAAATGTGAATTGAAATTGAGAAAATAAATATTGAAATTCAGGAATGCAAATTGAAATTGAGGAAATACAATTTGATATTGAGAAATAAACAATTGAAAATGAGAAATTACAAATTAATTTCGATTTAAATTTCTGAATATCATTTTGTTTGTTCTCAATTTCAGTAAATTTTAGAAAATTGAGAATATACAATTTGTTATTGAGAAATAAAAAGTTTAAAATGAGAAAATACAAATTAATTTCGATTTAAATTTCTAAATATCAATTTGTATATTTAAATTTCAGAAATTTAATATTCAGAAATAAACAATTGAAGATGAGAAAATACACATTAATTTAAATTAAAATTTCTGGATATAAATTGGTTTATTCTCAATTTTTAATTGCTCAATTTCAATTTGTATTTTCTCAGTTTCAATTTGCATTTCTCAATTTCAAACTGTATTTTCTTAATTTAAATTTTCATTTCCGAATTCCAATTTGCATTTTCTCGATTTCAAATTTTACTTCGCAATTTAAAATTGTATTTTCTCAATTTCAATTTTCATTTCTGAATATTAATTTGTTTATTCTCAAATTCAATTTAAATTTCTAAATTTCAATTTGTATTTTTTCCATTTCAATTCTGAATTCCAGTTTGCATTATATCGATTTCAAATTTCACTTCTCAATTTCACATTTTTTTCAATAAAAATAAACAATTGAAAATAAGACATTTCTGAATAACAATTTGTTTATTCTCAATTTTTAATTTCTCAATTTAAATTTGTATTTCTCAATTTCAAATTGTATATTCTCAATTTCAATTTTCATTTCTGAATTCCAATAAGCATTTTCTTGATTTCAAATTTTACTTCTCAATTTAAAATTGTATTTTCTCAATTTCCATTTCCATTTTCATTTATTAATTTTATTAATTTGTTTATTCTCAAATTCAATTTAAACTTCTAAATTTCAATTTGTATTTTCTTAATTTCAATTCTGAATTCCAATTTGCATTATCTCGATTTCAAATTTCACTTCTCAATTTCACATTTTTTTCAATAAAAATAAACTAAACAATTGAAAATGAGAAATTTCTGAATAACAATTTGTTTATTTTCAATTTTTAATTTCTCAATTTCAATTTGTATTTTCTGAATTTCAATTTGCATTTCTCAATTTAAATTTTCATTTCTGAATTCCAATTTGCATTCTCTCGATTTCAAATTTTACTTCTCAATTTAAAATTTTATTTTCTCAATTTCAATTTTCATTTCTGAATATTGATTTGTTTGTTCTCAAATTCAATTTAAACTTCTAAATTTCAATTTGTATATTTTTAATTTCAATTCTGAATTCCAATTTGCATTATCTCGACTTCAAATTTCACTTCTCAATTTCACATTTTTTCAATAAAAACATTAAAATAAAATAAACAATTGAAAATGAGAAATTTCTGAATAATAATTTGTTTATTTTCAATTTTTAATTTCAATTTTCATATCTCAATATCAAATTGTATTTTCAAAATTTTAATTTTCATTTTGTATTTTCTGAAGAACAATTTGCATTTCTGAATTTCAATTGAATGAGATAATACAAATAAATTTCAATTATAATTTGTATTTTCTCAATTTTAATTTTTATTTCCGAATTTCAATTTGCATTTACTAGATTTCAAAGTTCATTTCTCAATTTCAATTTTCATTTCTGAATTCCAATTTGCATCATCTTGATTTCAAATTTCACTTCTCAATTTCAAATTGTATTTTCTCAATTTTCATTTCTGAATTTCAATTTGTATTTTCTCAATTTCAATTTACATTTTCTCGATTTCATTTCTCAATTTCAATTTTCATTTCTGAATTGCAGTTTGCATTATCCCGATATCAAATTTAACTTCTCAATTTCACATTTTTTTTTTCAATAAAAACATAAAATAAACAATTGAAAATGAGAAAATTCTGAATAACAATTTGTTTATTTTCAATTTTTAATTTCTCAATTTCAATTTGTATTTTCTCAGTTTCAATTTTCATTTCTCAATATCAAATTGTATTTTCAAAATTTTAATTTACATTTCTCATTTTCATTTTGTATTTTCTGAAGATCAATTTGCATTTCTGAATTTCAATTAAATGAGAAGCTTGCCAATCTTAAATAAAAGAGATATCGGTCTATAGCTCACACTTGTCCATGGATCCTTCTCCTGCGAATAAAACCTTTGCTGTGACTTCTCCTATGGAAAATATAAAGTAAAAGAGACAGAGAAAACCACAGCACAGTCTTCTATTCTTTAGTAAAATATAGAGAAGGTTAGTTTTTCGATAATAAATTAGAAAAGGCCATAAAAGGGCCTCATTTTCGTTTTAATAAATTAAAAAGGGGAGGAAGGCCCTCTACTTTCATAAAATGTAATGACTGGATTTTCAAAAAGTTATAGGTAAACCTTCATTAGTATAAGGAGTTTAGGAAGCTAAAGATCAATGTGGGTTTTCAAACACCGGCCTCTTCTGGCTACAGAAGGATAGCTTCTTCGTTAAAATTTATAAAGGGTTCATTAAGTTCAATAAATCCAACGAGAAAACATCTCTTCTATTGCAAAATTGAATGCCTTAGGAATTCGATCTTCTGCAAATTCCACTTCATCTTCCTTCCTTTTTGGTTTAGTCATTCCCTTCAACTCTAAGGAGTCAGTAACATTTTCTTAAAAAAATGAGTTATTCCAAATTTCCATCCCTTCCATTTTCTTCAAAAAAAAATTATTTATTTATTTTCTTTTCATTCATATATATATATCCTAATCTCTTTGTTTTCCATTTTTCTCAGCCGGATTCCGAAGATGACATTTCCTATCTGGAATGGGAAATGGTCAGAGTTCGCTTTGTCAAGGCGGCCACGCTGGAGCGCCTGGTCGAAGCTCTGGCCACCGATGACGGAGAGCTGGAGTCGACCTTCATCAATGTTTTCCTCAATACTTATCGTACCTTTTCCACGCCCAAAGAAGTGGTTGGCCTCTTCATCAAGCGTTTCAATGCCCTCACCGAGCGCCAGCGCATCGAGGACATTAAACACAAAGATGATGTCGACTATGATCCCAGCGCCACCATACACGAACAGCACAAGAAAACTCTAGTCTCGGTGTGGAAAATGTGGCTAAATGGATTTCCCGAAGATTGGATCGAGGAGAATCTTCGCTATTTAATTCAATTCACCAGCAAACATTTATCGAATTCCGATTTGCATACGAGAGCTTTAAATCAATTGGAGATGATATTGCGCCAGCAAGTGTACAGCAAGAAGAATTTGGCTCCCTGGCTGGGTGATCAATTTGCCGATTTGTATTTGGCACCGGAGTTTCAGAGGCGCGCTTGCTTCTTGGAAACCTATCGTTTTCCGCGCATAGATGTTCGGCATTTTGCCGAACAGTTGACGCGCATGGATTGTGATCTGTTCAAAAAGGTGATATCACATCAGTGTCTGGGCGCCACCTGGTCACGAAGAACGCAAGGTTGTTGTGAGACAGTGGTGGCGACGGTCACCCAGTTCAATGAAGTTTTGTACCGAGTCATAACGAGTATACTGATCGAAAGATCTCTGGAACCTCAGGTAGGTTGAAGAAATATTGAATTTTGTGAGGAAATTATATTTATTTATTTTTTTCTTTTAGGAAAGAGCGGTGTATATAGCTGTGTGGATAGATATAGCTCAGGAGCTGAGGTTGCTCAAGAATTTCTCTTCCCTGAAAGCCATTGTCACTGGTCTGAATTCATCGGCTATTTATCGTTTAAGTAAAATCTGGGGTGTGTTACCGAAGGAAAAGGTGAGTTGAAAATGGTTTAAATGAATATTTGTTGGTAGTCTTCTAATTTAGAAAAATAAAGTAAAGAGGAGAACTAAGCTAACTAAGGTTCAGTGATAAGTAGGATAACTCAACTAAACTCTAGCCCATCCTTTCTGACAGAAAAGTCATGTCCCCATAGTGTAGGACAGCGTACACAGCAGGGTTTCCAATCACGGTTGATCTGTAGTAGAGATTGAACACCAGTCAAGAGGAGGACTAAGCTCCTCAAGATTTAGTGAATAAGTTGGATAACTCAACTAATCTCTATTACGTCCCTGCAGACAGAAAGTGTCGAGGGTCACGTCCCCATAGTATAGGACAGCGTACACAGCAGGGTTTCCAATCACGGCTGATCTTTAGTAAAATAGACAGAGGAAACCACATCACAGTCTATTCTTCTTTAGTAAAATATAGAGAAACTTTAAGAGGGTAGATGTTCGCTAAATAATAAAATATATAAAGTGGCCATAGAAGGGTCTCACAGCATGGTCTATTCTTCTTTAGTAAAATATAGAAAAAAAATAAAAATAAAATTTTAAGAGGGTAGCTTTTTCGTTAATCAACTGGGAAGGGACCATAGAAGGCCTACATCATCGTTTTAATAAATTAGAAAGTTTGAACTCCTTTCCATCTACTTTCATAAAATATAATGGAATCATAGAAGGGTAGTGGATTTCGAAAAAAGTCCTATTCTTCTTTAGTAAAATATAGAGCAACTTCAATAGGGTAGCTTTCTCGTTAATAAATAAGAAAGAGGCCACAGAAGGGCCTCATTTTCTTTTTAGTAAATTAAAAATGGGAGGAAAATCCTTCCTCTACTTTCATAGAATATATTGAAATCACAGAATGGTATTGGGGTTTTCCAAAAGTTAGAGGGAAAGCCTATAAAGAGTTTAAGTAATGAAATATCAATGTTTCAAAGACCGGTTTTTTCTGCCCACGGAAGGGTAGCTTCTTGGTTTCAATTTATAAAGAGTGCTTAGAAAGAGAATTCTATTCTATAGTAAAGGATTACAAAACCCCAGGGGGGTATTTCATTCATTACCTAATTAGAAAGCACTCACGGAAACAAAACCGGTCGGACCGGGAATAAATAATTCTATCCTGCATATAAACAGACTATTAAATTCGGTTACTCAAACAATAATGAATCATTTAACACACAACGCAATAGATTTTTTTAATATTCGATTTTTTACATTTTCTGTAATGTAACTTAATTCTCATGAAAAGGACTATTCTAATTTATATATTCGCTATTAAAAATGAATTATCTTGGATGCATGATTTAGGAGCAATGAAAGTGTCATTCTTTGGGAAATACTTCAACTTTGTTGCTGGGAGTAAGTTTTTGCAAGTGCTTTTGAAAGACTTCTTTAGATGAAAATTTTCGCGTTTGAGAAATTATTTCGAATGAAATCACTTGGATGCATGATTTAGGCGTAATGCAAATGTCATTTATTTTGAACTACTTAATTTTTTTGCTGGGTACTATTAGTTTTTTTGTAACAAAAGGCCAGCGTAGCAACTGATCTCCGTTGATCACAGAAGGTAGTTTCTTCTTTAAAGATTAGAAAGTATCGTAACAAGGGTCTTGTATAGTGGTGGATTAGGAAACCACGGGAGGATATCTTCTTGGCCGAGTAATTAGAAACGATTACGGAAGGGTTTCTTCATAGATGGGGATCATAGAAAATTATCTTCTTCGTTGGCAAATGGTTGTAGCTTCTTTGTAAAGGAACCACAGAAGATAATTTTTATATAAAGGCTTCGCAATTCACAGGGGGTATCTCCTTATTTAGGTAATTAGAAAGCGGGTTAATGTGCCAAAGAAGGGTAATTTCTTCAGTAACAAATCTGTGAAGGAAGGTTGTCTTCATTGTCAGTGGTAGGATGCTACCACAAAAGGATAGGTTATTATACAGAAGGATACTGCCTTCATTAACAAATCAGTGAGGGAAGGTTATATTCTTCGTTATCAGTGGTAGGATGTCATCAGAGAAGGGTAGCTTATTACACTAGTTTACAGCTATTTTGTCGAATATTTGCTTTTTATAAATCGAATAAAATTGTAGAGACTATGGTGGATCGAAAGTTAAGAATTTTGACATAAGGTTAATTTAATGTTTGCTTTATATAAAGCGAAAAAAAAAATTATAGAGTCTACTAGGGTAGATCGAAAATGAAGCATTTTTGATATAAGGTAATTCTAAATATTCGTAACTTTTTTGTGGTATATTTATAGAATAGAATAGAAGAATAGAAAATTATCAAATTAAAAAAAATCTATTTTTACTTATTTCTTTGTAATTTTTTAAAAAAGAATTACACTTTTTTTAAATAATTTATTGTTGATATAGAGGTCTAATGTTCTAAAGTAAAAATACAGATAGAAACATTTAGTTTTATTCGTAACTTTTTTGTGGCAGGATATGCTGATGATTTTTGGCGAATTTACGACAAATCGTTTTCAGTTTATAGAAAAATTTAAAATTTTAAAATAAAATATTTTTTTATTTCTTTGTATTTTTTATACCCTACACCACTTCGTGGGCTAGGGTATTATAAGTTAGTTTTGCGCCAAATGTTTGTAACACCAAGAAATAATCGAGCTAGACCCACCTTTAAGTATACCGATCGGCTTAGAATCACCAGCTGAGTCGATTTAACGATGTCTGTCCGTCTGCTGCCCATCTAAGCTTGTTCGCACTCTACAGGTTGCAATTGTTGTCCGATTGTCATGAAACTTGGCAGAAGTTATTTTTTCTGGCCAAGGACCATCGGTATTGAATTTGAAGGGAATCGGTTCAGATTTAGATATAGCCCCCATACAAATGTCGCTCCCGATTTGACTTTTTCCGCCCTATAAAGCACATATAGTACCCGATTTTCTTCAAATTTGGCACAACATCTTATAATCCAACTAGAAACACCTATGCAGAATTTGGGTAAGATCGGTTCAGATTTAGATATAGCCCCCAGACAAATGTCGCTCCCGATTTGACTTTTTCCGCCCTATAAAGCACATATAGTACCCGATTTTCTTCAAATTTGGCACAACATCTTATAATCCAACTAGAAACACCTATGCAGAATTTGGGTAAGATCGGTTCAGATTTAGATATAGCCTCCATACAAATGTCGCTTCCGATTTGACTTTTTCCGCTTTAGAAACCACATATTTTACCCGATTTTCTTTAAATTTGGTACAACATCTTATAATCCAACTAGAAACACATGTGCATAAAGTGGGTAAGATCGGTTCAGATTTAGATATAGCCCCTATAAAACTGTCGCTCCCTATTTCACTTTTTCCGCTCTAGAATCCACATATTGTACCTGATTTTCTTTAAAATTGGCACAACATTTTATAATCGAACTAGAAACACCTATGGTGAAAGTGGGTAAGAACGGTTCAGATTTAGATATAGCCCTCATACAAATGTTGCTCCCGAATGTTTATCCGATTTTTATAAGCCAAATGGGGCCCATTCTGATCTATTACAGCTCTAGAAACTACATCTTACATCGTATCTTCATCAAATTGTGCAGATCATGAGAAAGGCCCATGTTTTGGACCGGTCCGATTCATCTTATTACTACTGTATAATTTGTAGTTGTCTTTCGGATAATTGGATCAATTACCATATTATTAACCATATTCTTTAAATATGACTAAAGATGAATTTATAGTAACTGTACAATTTATATGAACTACATAATATTGTTCAGTTTCTTATGCATTAATAAAGCACTAAAATCGTTATAAGCGGTTAACAAAATTGTTGGTGACTGACTACTCCTAAATCTCTGTTTCTAGTGTCAGTGCCTATAATTACCTCTTCCAAAACTATAGGCCAAATACAAAAGGTGTCTTCGACGAAAATAGGAATTAAAAAAAAAATAATTAAAAATTTAACCACAACATATTTTTTGGTGTCGATTTTATGGAATAGTTGTGTCAATTTGTCCCAAAAATATTTTTTAAATCCCAGACACATACTTTCTCTTTTTTGCTGGAAACCCCAAAATAGTTCATATTGTTCCATTAAAATGGAAGAGGGGCCTTATGTACAGAATTGTCTTCACATTTTAAAGAATGATCTCTTCTGATCTAGATCTAAAGAAGAGAAGAGCTAAATAGTGAAGTGAAGACTCTGCTATGTTACATTATTCTTCTTTGTTAACAAAGATGAGCATAGAAGGGTACCTTCCAAATAGGTAATAATTTATTAAACTACATTTTCTAATAAAAGTTTTTTTTTTGTACAGAACACTTCCTGGGGAGTTAGGAAGAAATGTTCTTACTTTAGAGATCCCTTATGTATTACTAAGGATGAAGAGGATGTTTAGATTTTTCATCAATCTTTTCAAACCCTCACAATTGTATAGTCTTCCTTATCAAGGAATTGATTTCGCTTTCGATTGTATTTTCCCCTGACTAATTTCTGCCCTGTTTACTTTCAGTTGGAGATATTCCAGGAATTAGCTCGAATTTGTTCCGAGGATAATAACGCATCTGTCCAAAGAGAACTCCTGATACGAGAGGGCACAGCGAAATTTGCCGAGACGGTCGGTGAAAATGATCGTCACATGCAGAAAATTATACAAAAACAAGTAAGTTTCGAATATTTTCATTTTTTTGTTTCCTTTCCACTTATTTATATTCTATTTCGTCCTTACAGAGTACACACACTTCCCACGGCACCATACCCTACCTGGGGACATTTCTCACCGATCTGACGATGATACACCAGGCCAATCCCGACACGGTGGGCGAGGATAATCTCATCAACTTCGAAAAGAAACGCAAAGAGTTCGAAGTCTTGGCCAAAATTAAACTGCTGCAGGGGGCGGCTAATACCTACAACCTGGATGAAGATCCGCTTTTCAATCGCTGGTTTTACTCGATGCCCGTGCTGACCGAGGAAGATGCCCATACACTGTCCTATCAGCTGGAGGCGCCACCACCAACGGCTCCGCGAAAAAGTACCACCTCCTCGAACATGTCGTCGGCGAATTCGTCAATTTTAGGCCATCGCAAAACCGATTCGATAGCCTCCAATTCCAGCAGTGGCGCCGGTTCACAGTTCTATTGTGAAATCAGCTCGCACAACAGCTCGAGGCACAATTCTCTGGACCGCGAGGCCCACAACAATCACATGTCGGCCACTAGCAGTGTATCGAATTTATCACTCGATTCCAGCAATTCCGGCGGAGGCATGAACAAGCCCAAAATGATACACTCGCACAGTTCAAATGGTCTGCTGCGTAGCAGCCATGGCTCGGCCAGTGGCTCGCATACACCCACCCATGTGGGTTCACCGCTCATCAATGCGCAGGTGGTGAATTCGCCCGGAGCCAATGCCGATTTCTATATAGTCAAGATCACTTTGGAATCCGAGACCATGCCTCAGGATGGCATCGTGGTGTACAAAAGTATGATGGTGAAGAATAACGAACGCACACCCCAGGTGATACGTAATGCTCTGATGAAACTGGGCATCGAAGATGAGGCCGATAATTATATTTTGGCCCAGAAACTGCCCGACAAGGATGTCGATCTGCCGCGCAATGCCAACGTCTTCTATGCGGTGGTGGTGAACAAGAATTTCGAGCTGAGGTTCGTGTTGAAACCCAACCCGGAACGCATGACAAATGGCGTAGGCGGAGGCGGAGGCGTTGGCGGCGGCGGTAGTGCTGGCAGTCGAAGCAGTCGTAGCAGCAACAGCTAATGGTTAACTAAGACCCTGTAAGGAAGGGGTCTTGGCTTTGATTTTGCGTGTATTTATTTAATTTAGGACAACCAGAAACCGCCCGGAAAACGCAGAGCGTATTTTCGTTGTGGGTGAGGAAAATTGAAACAAAAACCGAGTAAAACGGGTGCTTCACAAAATGGAAACCGGAACCGGAACACACACACAATATGTTTAGTTAGAAAAACATGAAGAACAACAAAAAGAAAAACGCAGACACAGACACAAATTCGATATTAAGTTTAAATACATATAATTTTTCTTTGAGAATAGAACCACTTGGTTGGAAAAAAGAAGGTGGTGGAAGAGGAGGAGCAGGAAAACGGAAAAAGTGAGGAGGATTTTGATTGTGATAAAATGTTTGTAAAAGAAAACCAAGTGCAAGGTCCTAGGGGCGTGGCAAGGAGATGCATTTAGGAATTAATTCAATTTAATATCGGCTTGGCAGGTCTAGTCTTTGATGTTCCAATTCCAGTTCCAGTCGGAAAATGACGTTGAAAATTCAAATCATGAACAAATAGTTTGACTAGAAATATGTTCAATTTTAAATTAATGAAGAAAAATTGCAGAATGCAGAATGGTTCTTAGCAAAGATAATCTCTGAGCTTCGTCTTCTATGTTTAAAGAAACTAAAGAATCAGGGAAGGTCTTGTTTTTTGTACTTAGCACAAGGAAATCACTGAGGAAACTCAATTCCTTCTCCATTAATCCAAAGCATGCATGTTTGGCGATGAGTCCTATTATTATTTTCATGGATTAAATAGAATTAACAAACGAAAAAAACTAAAGCAAATTTATTAATAAGATATGGACCACGAAGGGTATCATCTTCAATAACAAATTTGTATGTAGATTACAGTAAAGTTTGGAGGACCTTTATGGCTCAATTCTATAATTTAAAATTTCAATTTGGACCCTCTGATTTTTTTTCTGATTCCTGATCCGAGTTTCATAATAATTTTTTGAGACCTTCTCGTGCAACGTGTAAACTGTAATCAAAATGACTAGTTTATTTAGTTTTTTTTTTTTGATTGAAAGAATATTATGGTTATAGTTGTCCAAAAACCAGGATATTGAGAGTTTTTTTTTCATCCTCACACCGATGATATAATTTTTTTTATTGAAGGTGTATTGTCAGCAAAAGCACATTCAAGTTTGGATAGACTTTATAATGTAACAATTCATTTTTGGTACCCCAGAGATATGTACTAATTCTGATCCAGATTTAATATGTTTTGGAAATCTTCAATTCTTTTATAATATCATCAAAATGACCAGTTTATTTTTTATTAAAAGAATAATATGTTTGTCCAGATATGTCCCATTTCCCTTTTTTGAAAAATTTCACTTCTCTTACAAAAGCTAAACTATCATCAAAATTACTAGTTTATTTTTTATTGAAAGAATATAATATAATTGTATGTTTCCCTGGATGTTACGATGTTTTTATCCTCAACCTTTTGTTTTTTATTTCTCATACTTTCGCATTAATCCATGTTGTAATTACTTGTATTTTCACTTATTTGGGAAGTGAATGCCAAAGAAAGAGTAGCAGAATTTTGAAGAACATAAATGGTTGTTTTCTAGAGTTTGGAAATGGTAAACTATTAAATTATAGATTATTAAAGCTGTCTGTCTGGCTGGAAAACTGTTATTGATGTTATGCTAATTTCACTTGAGGCATAATCATGAAATTCCAAAAGAGGAACTTGGGTTCTGATTTTTCTTATACATATAGCTGATACCAGGTCGGTAAAATTACACACCTAAAATTAAAGCCTGAAAATATTTCGGCTATATCTTTTAACTTCCCGTAGTTAGAACGAGTTTAAATAAATTCTGAAAAGCATGTATGCTAATTTTGAGAATATCATCATCATGGAAGAAATCTCCGTAGTTATGGACTATTTTTGGCGAAGTACAGAGTGGCAGACAAATGTTGCCACATTTGGAAACTCAAGTAAAAGTTTTTAATCATAGTAATTATTTTATCTTTGTTCGTTTGAAAACTACTACATACATATTTGTTAAATCTTTTTAATGGTTAATTAAAGATAATAGAAGCTAAATGACCTCCACGATAACTTCAAATAGCCTTTTATCAAAAAGATTTTTAATTACTGCCTATATTGTTGCAGCGGAAATGACTAAATTTGCTATGTTTGTAATTTTGGCAATAATAAATTCTCCCTGCAATTCAGTCATAAGAGGACAGGCTACGTGTCCATTAGCGCTTTACCATGATATCTGATCTTCAGCCTCCTTAGACAAATATCGAAAATGGGTCAGCTCGTTTTAAATTTTGTATGGAAATTAGTTAAATATTGTTGGATTTTTCCTCGAAGATGTGGTTAGCTCTCGTCTTCATCGTCAGTCTTAAAAGATTATAACTCAATGTCCTTCCAGTCCTAACATCTGTCGTTACATACTTCTCAGTTATTTTTGAATTTTCATTTTCCGGGTGAAGTCAGTTATTCGAGTCTGTCACTCGCTGACCTCACTAAACCCTCACTTTGTAAATAAGAAAAATAACTGAGAAGTTGCTAACGGCAATAGATGAGTCGGAGGGAAAATTGAAAAATAATATTTCAAAGTGGCTCGGATAAAAGCAAAATTATTTGATTTTCGCCTGGCATACATGCTTAAGGCATAGGCATGATGATGGACTTTTCCTGAAAAATATCGAGGCATTTCCTATAGCCTTTTCATACTCGATTTCAAGTGTTAAATTTGTATGGGATTAGAAATCGTATTTAAGGTCGATTTCAGCTCCAATTCACAGGTAGTCTGACTATTAGACATTGGATATTAGTTTGGATTTAAATCGATGGGTAAATATTGTGTATCTTCTACAAGCCAAGCTCTGTTTTATGATTATTTATTTTATTGGCATTTAAAAAGTTCTTTGGTATTTCAAATTATCTTAGTTGTTTCTCCAAAGATCTTCATCATCAGATCTTTAATGCAATTCACAGTTCTCATAAATCTCAAATTAAAATCGATGTATTCTCCTCACATGCAAGTCAAATATGGTTATTGTTTGTATTGTTTTTTCATATGACTTGTTCAATATTTAAATCAATGAGTTTAGATTGAATGTTTTCCAAAAGCCAATTTGTTAATAATTATTTCTTCAACTATCCTAAAACCTTTGCAGAGTTTTAAGGACCTGAACTGTATGAAAATTATTTAAAACCTTAGTCCTCATAAATACCAAATTAGTTCCCTAAACGACTTCTCAAATGGATGACCGAATGACTTGTTCAAAATTGAAATCTATAGGTTTTCACTGAATAACTGCCACAAGCAAAATTTTATTAAGAATTTCCTCTTCTTCTTATGTGATTTTAAGGATCAGAACTGTATCACTCTCTTCAAATGAAAGTGAAAAATATTCAAAATATTGTATAGTTCATTCAAATGACTTGATCAGGATTTAAATCAATGGGTCTACACTGAATAGCTGCCACAGGCAAGGATTTATTAAGAATTTCCTCTTCTTCTTATGTGACTTTAAGGATCAGAACTTTATCATTCTCTTAAAATGAAAGTCCAATAGAACTATTCGAATGAATTATTCAAGATTTAAATTAAAGGGTCTACACTGAGTAGCTTTCACAAGAAAGGATTTTTTAAGATTTTTAACTTCTTATATGATTTTAAGGATCAGAACTGCATTATGGGAAGATAAAAAAGTTCATTGGCATTTTAAATTATAACTAGATCATCAAATCTTTCATTTGTCATGATATAAATCTTCTACTTCTCAAAGTGAAATCAAAGAATTCTTTTTTATTGTTTTTCCCTTCCTCTTCCTTCCCCTTTTCCCCATGCTTAAGAGTGGTTAATTTATGTTGTATATAAAAGAAAACTTGAAATGAAAACGAAACGAATTTTTATTCGCGCTAAAAAATCATGACAAAATTATAAATATTTTGTAAAAAGTTTAGTTTATAAAAAAAGAAACGATATTAAATTAGTAATTTATTTTCATAGAGAGGGAACTCCAAAATGTAGACTACAAGATTTTTTGGTTAAAAAGGAAAAGCAAAAAAATAATAATTTATCAAGAAATAAAAAAATTCCAGAAATATTTATTTTTTAATTGTTTTATGATTTGTTTTTAAAATATCAATAAATTATGGAAAGTTTTAAATTTGGAAAATTTCTTACGAAATTATTATGATTTTAATTTTAAACATTTTAACAAAATATTCTGGGATTTGATAGACTACCCCCCTTCCCCTTCTGCAGTATATAATATTAATTTAATCTAATAGCCTCTAATAATAACTTTGTTTTATTTTTGTATAATAATTTCACGAAACTAAAAAAACCTAAAACCTTATGAATAGAAAAGAAATCTCTCGAAAATAACAATAAACAACCACAACTACAACAACTTTTGATATTTTACTTTAATGAGATGCGAAAATGAAAACAATAAGCAAAGAATACTTTAAATAAATATAAAAAAACTAATGGAATAATCGAAAAAACTGGAAAAAAGAAGAAATAATATATTTTACAAAACAACAACAATAATAATACTTTTTATAAAACCTAAAAACACATAGTAATTTTTATGAATATTTATATGAAAAAAGAAAACAGAAACTCTACATTGTATTGAATCCAGAACCAAGATTTTGAAGGAAATTTGTGTTTTAAATGCAATATTATTAAACAAATATTTTCGACTGTATTTTTGTCAGTGTATTATATTTATAAAATGAAAGAACTAAATATAAAAAGCTAAAAAATAATATATAAATTAAATAACAACAACATATATAACGCCGTTCCGCAAACAACTCTGCAGGCCATGGAAAAATCCCATATTTTAGGGAAGAAGTTTTGCAAACTTTTTGAATATGAAAATATTTTTTGTAAAAATATGGAATAACAATATAAGGAACACCTAATTAAAATTACTCACCCAAGTTCCATATAAAAAAATATTTAAATACTAAACTTCAAACTTCTTTCAGAATGTGTAGGATTTTTAGCATGTGCTTCACTTTATTTGTCTCGGACGTTGTATATGCCTATAATAAATATATACACACACATATAAATATATAAATGGATATTATACAAAATATATATTTACAGTTTATAAATAATAACAAAAATAATAATACGATAAAATATAAAACTAAAATAATACACTATTTATTTACATACATAAACAATAATATTAAAGAAGAAGATTAAAAATGAAAAACAGAAAATATATTTCAGAAATGAAAAAATTGCTTTAACTGTAGGTTACATACATATGAAATTTGAAATGTAAGTTTAACAAATTTAACGCAGACATGTAATATATATATAGATTGGCGTATAATTATTGTAGAATTAAGCAACAAACTGAAATGAAAAGTGTTAAACAATATTCATATACATACATACATATATTATGAATTATTAATATTAAAAAAATGTTTAATAGTAGTTATGAATTAAATAAATAAATGTAATATTGAGAATGCAAGAGCTGTATGTATGCTATTAAGAAAACACAGAAAACACAAATGGAAAATATAAAATAATTTATTGGACAATATAAAACTAAAATATAAAGCAAATTTTGTTTTTGTGGGAATGGGAGATAAAGATGTGAAAGGATATGCTAACTAAAGGGTGATTTTTTAAGAGCTTGATAACTTTTTAAAAAAAAACGCATAAAATTTGCAAAATCTCATCGGTTCTTTATTTGAAACGTTAGATTGGTCCATGACATTTACTTTTTGAAGATAATTTCATTTAAATGTTGACCGCGGCTGCGTCTTAGGTGGTCCATCCGCTTAGTCCAATTTTGGCATTTCCACGTTTTTGAGTAACAGAGACCCAATTGGTGCGAACGGCGACGAATCGAAAATTGGTGGTCATCATTAACACTGGCCGATACAGCTGCGATATTTTCTTCAGTTCGCACTCTACGTAAGCGTGTTGGTGGTTTAATGTCCAACAATGTAAATTTGGTGCGAAATTTAGTCACAATAGCCCGAATAGCCGCTTCAGTGGGTCGATTAAACTGACCATAAAATGGAAGCGCGCAATGAACTTTCTTAACAGAGCACGCATTTTGATAATAAAATTCAATAATTTGCAAGCGTTGTTCGTTTGTAAGACGATTCATGATGAAATGTCAAAGCATACTGAGCATCTTTCTCTTTGACACCATGTCTGAAATCCCACGTGATCTGTCAAATACTAATGCATGAAAATCCTAACCTCAAAAAAATCACTCTTTACAAGGATATTAGAAAAATATCATTAATGTATACTCTGCACAATTGACCAAGATGAAAGATTCTTTAGCTATTTTCGCTGACATGATATGAAAATATAATCTCCTCCATTTGCCATACAAAGAAAATCTCTTCTTGATTTTTGGCCAAGTTTTTCTATATTTCCCTTAAGTGCTGCACATGTAAAACATTGATATTGTTGTATATTCCCCCCAAAATTAAATAAAAAACAAGTAAAAACGGCGTTAAGTTCGGCCTGGCCTTTACTTTATATAACCTTCACCATTGATTGCATTCCACAGAGGATGTCGATTTTCGTAGAAGTGCAGTAATATTACAGGAAAATATTTTTTTAATATAGGCAAACCAAAACAAATAAATAACAAATTATAAATAAATATAATAGTTTAATAATAAATAATAAATAATATAATATTTTAATATAAGGCAAGACTTCAAGTCAATTCAAAAAGTAAATATTCTTACAAATATTTATATTTTCAAAAAAGCTTAAATACCACAAATATTGGTAGATAGTGGGTGCTACAGTTGGTCGTATTTCCATTCTATTTTAATTACAAAAGCACAAATTTTTAAAATCCATTATCTTACGTATATAGTGCAAAATAACCTAACTTCATGATTTAACCATTTTTGCCGTAAAAATAAAAAGTACGAATTTGGAAAAATCTTTTTATTCCGCGTGTCTATGCAGTCAGAGGAATGTATACACCAAATTCCATGATTCTAGCTGCAGTCATTTGGTTGGTACCGTCTTTATCCCCTTTTTTCCAATTTTACCCCCTTATGAGTACGACTTTTTAAAATCTCTTTATTTTACGTGTCTAGGCAATTGAAGGAATGTACACACTGAATTTCACCATTCTAGCTGTATCCGTTTAGTTGGTACTATTTTTATCCCTCTGTACCCATTATATCTCTTGAAAGTACGAATTTGAAAAAACTTTTATTTTTCGTGTCTACGCAGTCAGAGGAATGTATACTCTGAATTTCACGACTCTAGCTGTTGTCATTTGGTTGGTACTATTTTTATCCCCTTTTTTCATTTTAACCCCAAAAAGAACAAATTTCCAAAAATCCGTTTATTTTACGTGTCTACGCAATCAGACGAATGTATACACCGAATTTCATTATTCTAGATGCAGCCGTTTGTTTGGTACCATTTTTATCCCTCTATTCCCATTTTACCCCTTAAAAGTACGAATTTGGAAAAAATACTTTTACATTATGTATCTACTCAATTAGAGGAATGTACACACCGAATTTCGTGTTTCTAGCTGTTATCGTTTAATATGTACCATTTTTATCCCTTTTTTGCCCATTTCGTCCCCTACGAATAAGAATCACTTTATGGTGCGCTTTTATGCTATAAGGGGAATGTTCATTCCAAATATCAAGCGAATACAAGCAGACATATACAAAAAAGCAGGCTGAAATAATCTAAATATTAGGGGTATTTTCAGTCCTTGTGAGGGAAAAAATTTTCCCTCTGGACCGATTTCGCCCACTTTCAATCCCAACCGATCTGCAACCATAAGACACATTTCGGAAAAATTTGAACCTCCTAGCTCATTCCGTTCGGAAGCAAGCGTGCTTTCAACAAACAGACAGACAGACGGACATGGCTATCGTCTTAGAATTTTACCACGACCCAGAAAATATATACTTTATGGGGTCTCCGATGAATATTTTAAGGTGTTACAAACGGAATGACAAAGTGAATATACCCCATCCTGGAGATGGAGGGTATTACAAGTAAGGAAAGGTAAAGTCGGGCTGGCGGGCGGCTATATGATACCCTTCACTCTCTACGCCATTCAATTCAATTCGGTGAGGATTTTGGAAAGTGTCCTATATCATGGATCGATTATACTCTCCTTCACAATGTATGTTGCCATGTGAAATATATCTTCTGATCAAAATCTGTTACAAGATGTGTTTTCTAGAGCAGAAAAAGTAAAACCGGCGACATTTGTATGAAACCATTTTCATATAGTTAAAATATTAGGAGTTGTGCAAAATTTCATCAAATTCGGTTAATTTATGTAGTTTTTAGAGCAGAAAAAGAAAATATAAAATATATATAAATCTGACCCACATTCATCACTGATGATTTAGTTAAATCGGTTTAAATCGGTTAAAAGATATGGTTTTTAGAGCGGAAAAAGTCAAATCGGAGATAGGCATTCGTTTGTGAGCTATATATAAATCTGAACCGATTTGACTCATTTTCACAAGAGATGATTCCAGTTCAGATATAAGATGTTGTGCCAAATTTGAAGAAAATCGTTAAAAAATATGCTTTCGAGAGCGCAAAACGTCAAATCGGGATCGAAAATTGTACGATGGCTATATCTAAATCTGAACCGATTTGCTTCAAATTAAATAGCGTCCGTCCTTGGCCCACAAAACTTAATTTTGCCAATTTTCGCAAGGATCAGACAATAATTGCGACCTGTACTAAACTACTAAAATGTTGAAAAAATTTGCGAGTATATATGGGGCATTCCACGACAAATCGGACAGTTCAAAAAATTTTTTTTGATTTCCTCCATTTTTTTTTAATTTTTATTTTTTTTTTACTTTGAGTTTTTTGTGATTACTCGTGAAAAAGATATAGCTTCCCTAGGGGAAATTGGTGGCAATTGCTATAATTGTACCTATCCTGGGATAGTTAGATATGGATATATCACAGAACTGGTCCCTGAGTGTGAATAAATTGTAAATTCTCTTGAGGTGTCCTTTGAAACCGATTCCAGGTCATATCCTTTGAGGCCGATTCTAGGACATGTATTTTGAGGTATGGTGCAAGTCATGTCCTCTGAGACCGATCCTAGGTCAAGTCCAAAACATACCACAGGGGTTCAATTCACCCCCTCCAATGACAAACATTTGAACCTGGTATATATACTACAAATTTCATACTTTTATCTGGTTTTGTAAGAAAATTTGAACACAAACTTTGAATGTCAGCTATATATAAATCTGAACCGATTTTAGCCACTTTCGCCATGGATGTTTTTGTAAGAAAATGTGAACACAAACTTTGAATGTGAGCTATATATAAATCTGAACCGATTTTAGCCACTTTCGCCATGGATGTTTGTAGTTGAACTATGAGCTGGTTTGCCAAATTTTAAGCAAATCTATTCAAATATGCTATTTCTAGAACGGAAATAATCAATTCAGTGGCGAAATTTGTATTTGAGCAATATATATATATCTGAACCGATCTGGTCCATTTTTACCAGAGCTGTTTCTAGTTGAAATATAATTTGTTTTGCCAAATTTGAAGAAGATCTGTTAAAATATGTGGTTTTTAGAGTGGAAACAGTCAAATCGGAAGAGATATTTGTATGGGAGCTATATATAAATCTGAACCGAACTGGTCTATTTTTCGCAGAGCTAATTCTAGTTAAAATATATGACGTTTTGCTAAATTTGAAGAAAATCTGTCCATAAGCAAAATTGTCGCATATGGGGTTCAGAGAACTCACACGTGACTATTGAGAAGTCAATGCTTCCGCAACGAGTCACTGTTTGGTGTAGATTTTGGTCCATGTACTGAAAAATTGGGTTGATCGGATGAGGTACTGCCGAGCCAGTCGTGATGGTCATATGAATGATATTCCATTACACAGTGCAACACGAAAAAATATAATCATATACGGACACCACTACGTGATAAAATACCAAAAAAGATCCGTGTCTCCCAGTTTTGCACAAAGTCTGGCACTTTTTTATGGCCCCCAAAGATTTGGGGCCTCGGTGTCGTTTTTGCAAAAAAGGATCATTTTCTCAGACTCATATCTGGCAAAGCGTTTGGAATTTGATTTACTCTCTAAAGCAAAGTTGTAGTTCTTGTCATAAAACTTAATCTTCAAGGTCAAAATCGAAAAAAGGCTTTAAAAAATGCAGGTCCCTAGGTAGCAAACCGTTCAAAATTCAAGGAAACAATCTACTACACAATGTACCTAAGATCTCAGTGAACAACTTTCTAGAACATATGAACTTCCTAGGAATGATTCTTAACACCGTTTATGTAGGAACAAGTAAAAACGGCGTTAAGTTCGGCCGGGCCGAACTTTATATACCCTCCACCATGGATTGCATTCCACAGAGGTTGTCGGTTTTCGTAGAAGTGCAGTAATATTATAGGAAAATATAATTTTTTTAATATAGCCAAACCAAAACAAATACAAATACTGAAAAATTAATTTTATAAATAAATATAATATTTTAATTATTTCGAACCACGCTTATAAGGCAAGGCTACCAATACTTCAACTTAAAAATAAATATTCTTATATTTATATTTTCAAAAATATTTTCAAAGCCATAAATATTGGTAGATAGTGAGTGCTACAGTTGGTTGTATTTCCATTCTATTTTAATTCCAAAAGTACAAATTTTGAAAATCCATTATCAGACGAACATAGTGCAAAATAACCTGACTTCATGATTCAACCAACTTTTGTCGTAAAAGAAAAAGTATGAATTTGGAAAAAAAACTTTTTATTTTGCGTGTCTATGCAGTCAGAGGAATGTATACGCCGAATTCCATGATTCCAGCTGCGCCCATTTGGTTGGTACCATTTTTACCCCCTTGACGTTTCTACGCAATTAGAATTTCATCATTCTAGCTGTAGTCGTTTAGTTGGTACTATTTTTATCCCTCTGTACCATTGTATCCCTTGAAAGTACTAATTTCGAAAAATTCGTCTATTTCCCGTGTCTACGCAGTCAGAGGAATGTTTACTCCGAATTGCATGATTCTAGCAGCGGTCATTTGGTTGGTGCTATTTGTATCCCCTTTTTCCATTTTAACCACAGAAAGTACGAATTTTGAAAAATTCGTCTATTTTAAGTGTCTACGCAGTCAGAGGAATATATACTCCGAATTTCATGAATCTAGCTGCGGTTATTTGATTGGTACTATTTTTATCCCCTTTTTTCATTTTAACCCCAAAAAGTACGAATTTCGAAAAATTTGTTTATTTTAAGTGTCTACGCAATCAGAGGAATGTATACACCGAATTTCATTATTCCAGGAGTAGCCGTTTTGTTGGTACCATATTTATCCCTCCGTACCCATTGTATCCCTTGAAAGTACGAATTTGAAAAAAAAACCTTTTATTTTTTATGTCTACGTAGTCAAAGGAATGTATCTACGAATTTCATGACTCTAGCTGCGGTCATTTGGTTGGTACTTTTTGTATCCCCTTTTTCCATTTTAGTCCCAAAAAGTACGAATTTCGAAAAATTCGTCTATTTTCCGTGTCTACGCAGTCAGAGGAATGTATACTCCGAATTTCATGACTCTAGCTGCGGTCATTTGATTGGTACTATTTTTATCCCCTTTTTTCATTTTAACCCCAAAAAGTACGATTTTCGAAAAATCTGTTTATTTTAAGTGTCTACGCAATCAGAGGAATGTATACACCGAATTTCATTATTCCAGGTGTAGCCGTTTTGTTGGTACCATTTTTAACCCTCAGTACCCATTGTATCCCTTGAAAGTACGAATTTGAAAAAAAAAAATATATTTTTCATGTCTACGTAGTCAATGGAATGTATCTACGAATTTCATGACTCTAGCTGCGGTCATTTGGTTGGTACTTTTTGTATCCCCTTTTTCCATTTTAGCCCCAAAAAGCAAGAATTTCGAAAAATTCGTCTATTTACCGTGTCTACGCAGTCAGAGGAATGCATACTCCGAATTTCATTACTCTAGCTGCGGTCATTTGATTGGTACTATTTTTATCCCCTTTTTCTATTTTGACCCCAAAAAGTACGAGTTTCGAAAATCAGTTTATTTTCCGAGTCTTCACAGTCAGAGGATGTATACTCCGAATTTCATAACTCTAGCTGCGGTCATTTGATTGGTACTATTTTTATCCCCTTTTTTCATTTTAACCCCAAAAAGTACGAATTTAAAAAAATCCGTGTATATTACTTGTCTATGCAATCAGAGGAATGTATACACCGAATTTCATTATACTAGGTACAGCAGTTTGGTTGGTACCATTTTTATCCCTCTATCCACATTTACCCCTTAAAAGTACGAATTTGGAAAAAATACTTTTATATTATGTATCTACTCAATTAGAGGAATGTACACACCGAATTTCGCGTTTCTAGCTGTTGTCGTTTAATATGTACCATTTTTATCCCTTTCTTGCCCCATTTCACCCCCTACAAATAAGAATCGCTTTATGGTGCACGTTTTTGTTATCGGGGGAATGCGCATACCAAATATCAAGCAAATATAAACAGACATATTCAAAAAAACATGCTCAAATACACTAAAATATTAGGGATTATTATGGGTATTTTTAGTCCTTGTGAGGGAAAATGCTTTCCCTTTGGGCAGATTTCGCCCCGTTTCAATCCCAACCGATCTACGACTATAAGACGCTTTTATGGAAAATTTGAACGTTCTAGCTCCTTTCGTTTAGATGCTAGCGGACGGACGGACATGGCTAGATCGTCTTAGAATTTTATGACGATCAAGAATATATATATATACTTTATAGGGTCTCAGGTCGATATATCAAGGTGTTACAAACGGAATGACAAAGTTAGTATAGCCCCATCCTGGAGGTGGAGGGTATAAAAATATATCTTGCAGGACTGTTTCTGTTAATGGTCAGTCCGACTACAGTGCGTATGAGTGATATTATCCCTCATCATCAGCACGTATACGACACCTACACTCACTACAGCCTATAAGATTTGTTCGACGACATTTGCGATTTAAAAAATTAAACTGGTGGTGTGATTTTTTAAACGTAAATTCGGAAAGTGAGTTGTGCTTCTCGTTCGTTTGTGAGAATCATCTCCTTATAGAGGCCGGGTTTGATGTTGAAAAGTCGCTGTGAAGCCACTTGAAAAGACTTTTGACATGGTCGAAATCATAATCGTGGTAGTCTGCAGCCAAGTAATAAATGTCACCATGCCATTTGTAAATAAATTTGCATTCTATTAAATATAGAAGCAAAATGGTCTTGAGCCAGGACAATATCCCAGTTCAAATCAAATATTGATTACAGACCAAAAAAATGCAAACTAAATTAAACTAATTTTATTTTATGATTTTCTTCATTTTTTAAATCAATTTTGATCCATTTTTTGCGACTGTTCATATGTCACAGTTTCTACGTGAAATTCGCCACATTTGTAGCCATCATAATTATCTTCAATTTTAGGTATAATCGAGCGAGATCGCATTTTTTACATGGAAAATGATAATCCAAATATTAAAGACACCTTCGACGATATTGGACTTTTAGTAAAATATTTATAAACAATAAAATTTTCTTTGTTGATTTTATTTTTCTTGGATTTTTTTTATTTTTTGTTGCATAGTGTCAGTGGAAAATACCTAAAAAGTGAAAAATTTAAAAAAAAATTGTCTCCGCACAAAATTTCTTATTTCTGTTGCATAGAGTCATTTTCATCCAAAAAGTGAAAAATTAAAAAAAGTAATAATACAAATTTAAATATCGGAAAGTAATTGTTTTCCGAGGGTCCCGAAAAAGTGATAATTTTTAGAGGTTATTTAAGTCATGGATAAGGAAAAAGGAAAGCTATTTCTTTATTAACGGAAAGTAATTGTTTTCCGAGGGTCCTGTTCCCCCACTCCTTTCATCATCACCACTTGCTAAAGGTGTACACAGTGAACATGACCTTTTTTGCACGCCTTTCCACGAACATTTACAGCCCTTTGTCGAGGACAAAGAGTACCTACGTTTCTAGAGTCTTGTTGTGATAAACGAAACATTCCACGCCATCATCATCATCATCATCGACATCAACATCGGAATCCACATGGTTTAAATGACCTTTAAGTGAGTAAATAAATGTCTACTAACTTGATTTACATAAATAATCGCATGTCTGTGCCGTTTTGTCATTTATTTTAATTTCGGCCATAAAACAGCCATAACAGAGCCAGTCATCCCACTGTGCCGACGTCGCCGCCATTGTCGTTGTCGTCGTCATTTCAATTGATGTTACAATTTCCCTAAACAACAGTCCTTCGTCCTCGTTTGAATACACACAAATGCTGCTGCTGTGTCTATAGACATAACACCAAAAGCCCAGCTACGAAAAAAGGAAAATAAATAGAAACAACAACAAAAACTAAAAACACAACTAAACATGGGTTCCTTTTTTGCAAAACTTAAATGGAGACACTGTCATAAACTATACGCAGACATACAGACACATATACACGGATTCGTACACAACACATGTGCAGACAAGCAGAAATCGGGTTATCAGTGACGTCACGTTCCATGGCAGGCAAATGAAAGTGTCGTCATTGAATTAGCACAACAGGGGGGCTGGGTGGTTGGTAGGGAGAGAGGGAGGTGGGTGAGAGAACAAGTGAAAACATCTAAAAATGCATATCCATAGGTTGGTGGCCATCATCAGCATCATCGTCATTGTCATCGTTGTCGTCGTCTCTAAAACAACAACAATCATTGACGTAATGTGTGGGAGACCTTAGGATGCCCACAAAATGTCACCTGAAATAGGTGACAACAACTCTTGGTTTGCTTCGATTGTATTTTAGTTAGAAAAATATTTATTTTTTGAATTTTCTGCCATCATTACTCTTCATTGTCCGGGCATTATCAGTCGCAGCCAACTTCACTGGCAAATGTTGCCAGCATCAAAAATGACAAGGCAAGGCAAGCACAACAAAACATCAGCCGTAAGTCTGTCATTAATCACATTGACACACAGAACACACAACCAGCAAGCAGACTGAGACTTAGAATCAGAGCAACAAAAACATGAAGAACAACAACGAACAGCAGTGGCTGTGGCTACATGACCGCTCCACAGATAATCTGACATCATTTTGTAACGGTTATTGTGGTTGTTTGGTTAAAATTTCCCTTTGTTTGACACATGTGTGCACATTTTTGACATTTTCATAAATCATACATTTCGGAGCGCGGAGCACACTGAACAACATCAACATCTAAACATGCGCCTTTGCACACTAATCCTTGGTGAGAGAGAAAATGTACGAAAGAGAGAACGTTCGTTCATCCGCTCCCGTGTTTTGACTATTTCGTTTCTGATATTTTTTTGATGAAAGCTTTTAGTCGTCTGTCTTCTCTGTGTTTTGATTTCTAACCTGTTAGTTTGGATTTTTTCCCCACCTTGTCTCATCCATCCCCCTCTTGTTGGCAAATTTTTCCCGTCGTTCGGTGTGTGTGTGTGTGTTAGGGTGGGTGTCGTTGTAATAGTTCGAATATTTTCGGAGAATTGAGTGGAGATTACACGTACATACTACGTTTGACAGCTGAGAGTAGCAGAGCGGGAGACAGAGAGCGGAGTTACACTGTACAATAATAATATTAGCGTGGCTGAGGATAAGGCTCTGGAAATTTCGACTTTCGGGGACTATTTAGAATGCCAAAATTTGAAATACAAATTAAATAAGATAAATTGGCAAATCATGCAGAATAATATCGGCGTAAAATAAATATATACACTAGGATGGGTTGTGGTCCATGGAAATCGATTTCCAGTCACCCCACGAGTATAAAGCTTGGATTGTTTAACGATGATTTGCAAAATATTTCGTTCCCAAAGGCTCCTTAAAATACGCCAAAAAATTATGTTTTCCATTTTTTTCTAAATTAATAGACCTTTGAAAGCACTTTAAATAATTTATACCATTTTTTTAATTTATAGCATTTGTGTGTGTTTTTCATAGTGACAACTGAAAACTTTTTCGTATTTGGTGGTAGTATTTTATACAAAATAAATAACTGCATTCAATTCCTTTCGAATAATGCATAAATGATGACACATCTCAATGTTGACATTAGAGTTTCAAAAAGTATACGAATATCTTAGATTTGAATTAGGATATTGTCCTGGCTCAAGATCTTTATTTTGTAGCCATGTAAAAGATAACACCATACAATATAAATACAGATAAATAAATTTGCATTCTATAAAATTTAGATGCAGATAGATACTTAGCCAATAACGTAGTTCAAATAAAATTTATTTATATTTATTTATTAGAAAAACATTTTTAAGAATATTTTTATACCCTCCACCTCCAGGATGGGGGTATACTAACTTTGTCATTCCATTTGTAACACCTTGAAATATCGACCTGAGACCCTATAAACTATATATTCTTGATCGTCATAAAATTCTAAGACGATCTAGCCATGTCCGTCCGTCCGTCTGTTGAAAGCACGCTAGTATCTAAACGAAAGGAGCTAGGACGTCCAAATTTTCCTCAAATGCGTCTTATAGTCGTTGGACGGTTGGGATTGAAACTGGGCGAAATCAACCTTTAGGGAAAAATTTTTCCCTCACAAGGACTAAAATTACCCATAATAATCCCTAATATTTTAGCGTATTTAAGCATTTTTTTTAATATGTCTGTTTATATTTGCTTCATATTTAGTATGCGCATTCCCCTTATAGCAAAAACGTGCACCATAAAGCGATTCTGATTTGTAGGGGGTGAAATGGGACAAAAAAAGGGATACAAATGGTACTTATTAAACGACAATAGCTAGAAACACGAAATTCAGTGTCTACATTCCTCTAATTGAGTAGATACATAATAAAGAGTGATTTTTTTGAGGTTAGGATTTTCATGCATTAGTATTTGACAGATCACGTGGGATTTCAGACATGGTGTCAAAGAGAAAGATGCTCAGTATGCTTTGACATTTCATCATGAATCGTCTTACAAACGAACAACGCTTGCAAATTATTGAATTTTATTATCAAAATGCGTGCTCTGTTAAGAAAGTTCATTGCGCGCTTCCATTTTATGGTCAGTTTAATCGACCCACTGAAGCGGCTATTCGGGCTATTGTGACTAAATTTCGCACCAAATTTACATTGTTGGACATTAAACCACCAACACGCTTACGTAGAGTGCGAACTGAAGAAAATATCGCAGCTGTATCGGCCAGTGTTAATGATGACCACCAATTTTCGATTCGTCGCCGTTCGCACCAATTGGGTCTCTGTTACTCAAAAACGTGGAAATGCCAAAATTGGACTAAGCGGATGGACCACCTAAGACGCAGCCGCGGTCAACATTTAAATGAAATTATCTTCAAAAAGTAAATGTCATGGACCAATCTAACGTTTCAAATAAAGAACCGATGAGATTTTGCAAATTTTATGCGTTTTTTTTTTTAAAAAGTTATCAAGCTCTTAAAAAATCACCCTTTATTTAAGCTTTTTCGAAAATGTAAATATAAGATTATTTATTTTTTTTTGAATTGACGTCTTGCCTTATAAGCGTTGGTTTGAAATAATTAAAATATTATATTTATTTATAAAATTATTTTGTCAATATTTGTTTTTGTTTGGCTATATTAAAAGATATATATTTTCCTGTAATATTACTGCACTTCTACGAAAACCGACAACCTCTGTGGAATGCAATCCATGGTGGAGGTTATATAAAGTTCGGCCCGGCCGAACTTAACACCGTTTTTACTTGTTCTTATTAAAATGCCGCCTTTACCTTTAATATTTGTACGCTCATTTTGGAAATATAAATCCCATCAGGTGCGGTTATATGTGCCAGTTAGAATGATAGTGATCTAAGTCAAAAATCCAAAAATAAGGTATGCCAATTTGTAAATATTTGCATAAATATTTCTTTATTATTTTTAAATAAAATATATTGTGTTTCCCTTCATTTTTGGTAAGAAAATATTACTTTTGCAAATAAAATTAAAATTTTTCAATTTTGAGAAGAATGAAAGTGGTCTAAGTCAGTTCATCCTCTGAAAGTTGTGGTTCCCTTAGAGGTACCAACGTTGTCTATTTTTTTTATAAAAGTTCGGTGGAAATTTTTTTTAATTGTCTCAAATATAAACCATTGCATATATCAGAACGGCTAAAGTGTGACTTAGACCACTATCATTCCAACTGGCACCTATGTTCGATGAAAGGTAATTACGATGGCTACAACTGCACTTTGCCATAGAAACAGTGTCCAAAATTTTTTTTTGTTTCCAAAACATCGGAAAACATATTTTGTTTTATTTTTTTAAAGCTGACATTCAAAGGAAGATATCTGTATATAAAAGTCTTTAATTAACTTCATCCTTACTTGGTTTTTTCGTTTGTTTTGTTTTTTGGTCTGTAATCAATATTTGATTTGAACTGGAATATTGTCCTGGCTCCAGACCATTTTGCATTGATATTTAATAGAATGCAAATTTATTTACAAATGGCATTGTGACAATTATTACTTGGCTGCAGACTACCGCGATCATGATTTCGACCATATCAAAAGTCTTTTCAAGTGGCTTCGCAGCGACTTTTCAACATCAAATTCGGTATGGAATATTTGTTCATCGGTTTGTGTGATACCTGAGCGTATGAGTAATACAATCCTTAATAAATATTACTCATACGCCACCAATATTCTTTTTGAGAGAAGCATCAGCATTTCGTAAAAACAAAAAAATTTTCTGAATTTCGAAAATGGATTTTCGCTGAAGTTTCAAAAATTCAAGACTACAGATTTTTTTACAAAATTATCGGAAGCCCAGCCATAAATGTTGTAAATCGAGAAAAAATAAAATAAAATAAAATCGATTATAGTCAATTTCCTTGGATTTACAGCACTTATTCGCCTTTCTACAAAAATTCTTGGTTTTTACAGCACTTTGTCAAAGAAAGTGCTCATTTGGAAACCAATAGGAAATACTGGAAATGGACAAGAATTAAATTCAATCCAAACTATATGATTTCGCTGGATTTAAGCCTCTGTTTTAAATTTTTAAGCATTTTTACAGAATTTTTTGCTCTTATAAAAATGCTGTGCTAATTGTCAATAAAATAGTTTGAAATAAATGAATGTATTATCGCCATTGTAAATTCGACAAATGATTGAAACTTTGGAAAATTTGAGTTGCGTTCTTTGAGGTCCTTCGCTTCATAATTTAAAAATTTGAATATCTCGAAGATAAGATTTAACCTAGAATAGAGGGTATTGCTCACTTTTTGTATGTGGTCTGGGTGGGGATTATTTATTTCCATAATGTTAGATCGAAGTTGAAGAAAAATCTCCAGTTTCCAGAAAATAAAAAATAAATAACAGATAATATGTAACGACGTTTGTATATATATAACATAAACTTCATCTATCCGTTCCAGGTTTCCAGGGTTCAAAAATAATGAGTGAACAGAGTGTCTTAATAGTCATTAAAAAATAATATTCATTATTTCTGCAAAGTCAAAATTGTCAACATGGCAGATCTTTAAGCTGGCTAGATTAAATTTGACATATTTTTATTGGACCTGAACAAGACCATATACATATGAAATTAGAGATTGTAAGTAAAAAACTGTGTACTCAGTTTTTCAGTTGGTGATATTTTCTCCTTTTTACAGCACCTTTAATTACCAAAGGATATAGACGATTTAATAATGTTTTTTCTTATGATTCAATATTTTTTCATACTTTTGAAGCGGACGATGTGGGCATCAAATGAAAGAGAGAGGAATGTGTGTTAAAAATACTTTGAACTTCATGCTTCTACCTGTATTAGTTTAGTATTAACGATTATTGCAAATTTTCCCTCTTATTTATTTATTTAAATTTCTGAAATTTTAGTATTTTAAAAGATATTCTTCTTTTCATTTTCTTTTTCACATTTTCCATTAAAAACATTATATAAAAGTTACATGAATTAACAAATTCATTGACCTTGAAGAATTATTCTCCCTCAGACCTAAGCGTATGAGTAATATTAAGGAAATAATATAACTTATACGCCACCAATATGGTGTTGAAGGGACAACTTCTTCATAAAAGCACAAAATTGTGTTTCCACACAATGTGTGTGTAAAAAACATTTTCTGATGTAGTTTGGCTTTCTAAACTTGAAAACAATATTAAAATTTTATGAATATATATTTTTAAGTTATTACTAAAATATCTGTTTTTGCCAAAAGTAAAAGATTTGAGCTGTCAAATATAAGTCTTATCTTGTCCGGTTATATCTTCAATTAAAGGTAATGTTGTACATTTCACTTTCAAATAATAACAGTGATTTTGGAACAGTCGACAACAATTGAGAACAAACTGTACCTAAATTGAGACTACTAAGCGTATGAGTAATATTAACGAACTAATATAACTTATACGCCACCAATATGGCATTGAATGGACAACCTCTTCATAAAAGCACAAAATTGTGTGGATGGTGTGTGGAAAAAACATTTTCTGATGTAGTTTGGCTTTCTAAACTTGAAAAGGATATTCAATTTTTTATGGATATATATGTTTTAAATTTTTTGGTAAAATATTATTTTTTGCCAAAAGTAAAAGATTTGAGCTCTCAAGTATAAGTCTGATCTTGTTCGGTTATATCTTCAATTAAAGCTAATGTTTAAGATTTCACTTTCAAATAATAGCAGTGGTTTTGGAACAGTTGACAACAATTGAGAACAAACTGTACCTAAATTGAGACTGTATGATACCTAGGCGTATGAGTGGTATGAATGAAATAATATAGCTTATACGCCACCAATATGATATTGAACGGACAACTTCTTCATAAAAACACAAAATTATGTGGACGGTCTGTGTAAAAAAACATTTTCTGATTTAGTTTGGCTTTCTAATTTTTTGTTAAAATATTAATTTTTGTCAAAGGTAAAGTGATTTGAACTCTCATTTTGAAAATATAAGTCTGATCTTGTCCGATTATATCTTCAATTAAAGGTAATTATGATGGCTGCAAATGTTGCGTGTTTCACTTTCACATAATAACAGTGGTTTTGGAAAGGTCGGTAAGAAATTGAGAACAACATTATTTTTTTTTTTGAAAAAAAAAATATTTTTCTGGCACGAAAAAATCAAAGGAATGGAAAATAATGTAAAAAAGTAGTTTGTTGCATTTTTTAATAGCTAGCATTCTAAGGAAGATAACAATGTAAAATATCTACGGGTAAATGAAGTGTGTGTGGCCCTCCTTGTAGAAGCAAAATATTTAAAAAATCATGATTTTCCAAATTTGGGGTTGAATGGCGCGATAAAGTCTTTGGTAAATCAAATAACAGAATATTTAGTTTTATTTGATAATATTATTGGCAACTTAACGATGAAAAGAAGATTATTTCGATAAATGTAGAATTTATAGTCTGGGACACAAAATTTTTATTTTGTTGTTGTTATTTTTAAATAAACATAAATAATATTTGTATATTTAAGAGAATCCTCTATTGCTGGAACGACATTTTTGAAATTTTAAAAAGTCGAGATCCTCCTTAAAATCTTTTCAAATATTCTCTCTACTATGTCAATAAATAGTAGAGAGAATATTTGCAAAATTTCTAAAAGCAATCCTTCCACAAATTATCAAATTTGTTTAGTTTTTTTTTTCAAAAAAAAAATATCGTGATCATTATTTTTTGCTTCCTGTGGATGTAAATTTATTTTATAATTTAAACAAGTTCAATGCCATCTCTGAAAATTTTTGGCCAAGGGACCAACCCTAAGGTTCTTTCCGAAATTATCAATTTTTCAATACAAAAAATTGTATTAGCAAAAATTTCCACTTGGTAAAGCAGCCAAAAGAAAAAGGTATATTATAAAAAAATTTTGGCCAAGGGACCAACCCTAAGGTTCTTTACGAAATTATCAATTTTTCAATACAAAAAATTGTATTAGCAAAAATTCTCACTTGGTAAAGCAGCCAAAAGAAAATGTTTATTATAAAAAATTTTGGCCAAGGGACCAACCCTAAGGTTCTTTCCGAAATTATCAATTTTTCAATACAAAAAATTGTATTAGCAAAAATTCTCATTTAGTAATGCAGCCAAAAGAAAATGTTTATTATAAAAAAATTTTGACCAAGGGACCAACCCTAAGGTTCTTTCCGAAATTATCAATTTTTTCAATACAAAAAATTGTATTAGCAAAAATTCTCACTTTGTAAAGCAGCCAAAAGAAAATGTTTACAATAAAAAAAATTGGCCAAGGGACCAACCCTAAGGTTCTTTACGAAATTATCAATTTTTCAATACAAAAAATTGTATTAGCAAAAATTCTCACTTGGTAAAGCAGCCAAAAGAAAATGTTTATTATAAAAAATTTTGGCCAAGGGACCAACCCTAAGGTTCTTTCCGAAATTATCAATTTTTCAATACAAAAAATTGTATTAGCAAAAATTCTCACTTGGTAAAGCAGCCAAAAGAAAATGTTTATTATAAAAAAAAATTTGGCCAAGGGACCAACCCTAAGGTTCTTTCCGAAATTATCAATTTTTCAATACAAAAAATTGTGTTAGCAAAAATTCTCACTTGGCAAAGCAGCCAAAAGAAAATGTTTATTATATTCTTACCTTAATTCTAAAAGGACCTAAGTGACAATTTTTTCGAAATCGCGTTTTTTACATATTCCGATAGAAAACGCTGGAATACAAAGACCAAAAAAATGCTCAGTTAAGCCCTTATTTTGACGTTTAGTAAGAAATTCTCGTATTTTAGAACATATTTTCCATGTTCTGGGAATTTGGGCATTTTGTGTTTTTCATTTAGGAGACATGTTTTCTACACAATTCCAAAGTTTCATGTAAAAGTACCTAAATGACATTTTTTCAAAATTGCGTATTTTACATATGCCAATAGTAAACGCTGGAATACATCGGAATCTATAAAAAAACTCGAAAAAATTGTCAGTTAAGCCCATGTTGAACCCCTTATTTTGACTTACTACTCAGAAAATATTGACAACTCTCTGGCGATCGTTTTAGTAAGAAATCCTAAATATTTTTCATGCCCTGGGAATTTGGGCATTTTGTATTTATCATTTAGGAGACATTTTTTCTACACAATTCCAAAATTTCATAATCATAGAAGGTCTGAACACAATTTCGTCCTTTTTAATTACAGGTGGAAAATTTCTCGCAGCGTTGCATTTTCATTGATTCCCACTCAATTAACTGTCAAACGCGAACTGCCTCGTTGTTCGCCTCTCTTCATTACTCGCGCGTATGTATTTGCGTGTGTGTGTGCAGCATACAACGTGTGCGATTTCTCCCCCACACACGAAGAAGAAGCAGCAGCAGAAAAAAATAACAAGAACCATAAATTCGGAATACGACGAGAACGAACAGAGGAAAAAAGCTTTCTTTCGTTTCGGACTTTGAGGTTCAACATTAAAAAAAAATGTTCCGAACATTCCTATGCGCCATACAAAAGTAGTTGGAGACGTGGAGCCTTAACGAAAGGACTTAAATAATCATTACGATACAATAAACGGTAAATTCCCATGTTTTTTTGAAGCACAATTTTCGAAATGGAAAAAATCCAGAAAAATTGCAATACAAAAAAAAATAAAAAAGATAAAATAAAGCAAAGCAAACAACAAAAAATGGAAAATGGAAAAAATCTATCTCTGTAAATAATTAAAGCAACTAAGCGAAAAAGAAAAGTGTGGAAATTTGCTAAGCAAAATGTGAGAAAAAGTGGCTGCAAGCTGAAAGAAGAAAAAAAAAAGAAATCGTGTACGAAAAATGTATAGAACAAGGCTAATGGAATGAAATGGAAATTTGTGTGAATTTCTAATAATTTTTTTCCCCTTCAAACATATAGATACATAGTATACAACACTGACAGTTGGACGACGCGACATTGTGACAAAAAAAGTGTAAGGCGAAATGAAAAAGAAGAAGCAGCAGCAGCACCATTAATAGGAATAAAATCAAAAAAGGATACGACGGAATCGAAAAAAAACTAAATAATTAAAAATGGTTAAATTGGGGGAAAATGGCTAAAAATCGCAGGAAATTAGTGACAAGGTATAGCAGCCAATCAAAAAAAGAAAAAAAGAATACAAAAAAGAAAACGCATGCTAAAGGCAGAGCAGAAAGGAGATGCAAGGATTTTCTGCCAGAAATTTTTTATTCATTTTTTTTTTGGTTTTCAGTTTATTTGGCATGTGTTTTGAAGTTATGATTTTGTAGCGTTTTTTTAGCGTTTCCTTTTCTGTTCATTCATTGACAAGTAACGGGACGTAACCTTGACAGAGTGCGTGTGTACCAGAAGAAGGGAGCAGCACGATAACACTGGGTTAAAGCAAATCCTGGCCAGAATTCAAAAATCTCCAGAAATTGCCTTACAAATTCCCTTACACCACCGATCGACCACTAGAAGTCAAACATGTTTCTACGTTGTCTTGTTCATCCTTAACCAAAATCAAGGGGAAAACGTTTATTTAACGATGACGCATTCCTTCAGAGTAGGGCAGAAGGTTAAATTACAAGAAGAATGAACCAACAAACACACACACACGCAGAGCTACACAGACAAAAAGAAACGAAACTGAAACTGAAGTAGAAACAGCAACACAAAACGACGTTTACGTCGCAAACAACCACAACAACAGCCAAAGAAGAGCAGAAAACACACAAGACAACAACAGTAACAACAATACACACACACTAATTTCAAACACAAATCCCCACCTCGCTCTCATACAGTTGTGTGTATAACCCACCAAAATGTAACAGCAACCACAACACACACACACATACTTTTCTAACAAAAGCTTTAATCAGCCAGAAGTGATGGGAGGAAATACAATTTACTCCGAAAACAACCACCCACAAATACTACTACACAATTCATCAACACTGCAGCCAGTCAGCCAAAGACACTACCTAACAACAATAACCGAACATACTCCATACACCACACACCAATGCTCTATCTTATCAATTGACACTCTCCCCCACAAAGCCTCACACATAGAGAGAGAGAGGAAGAGCACAGCCTAACACACACAATGGCTCTCGCTCTCCAACGGTATTGTTAAAACCAAACATATTTTTTTTTCATTGTTGGTATGGTAGAGAGTGTGTGTGTTTGTGTAGGGAGGGCGGAATAACCAGCATAGGATATGGTGGTGTCATCATCATCATCATCGTTGTCGTTGTCCTCTTAGTTTTCTGCTTGTTCTTATTCTTCTTCTTCTTCCTCTTTATGGTGTTGTTATCGCGTGTGTGTCTAAAATTCAATGTTTCCTTGGCGTATACAACACAAAACAACAAAACTGACAATAACAACAACTGACAACAATAAATAAAACAATAACAATGGAAATAGCAGTTGCAGCAGCTGCTAACATCAAAGACTAACATTAACATCGCCACCACTAACAACAGCAGCAACAACAACAATAACCCAGCAGCCAGCCAACAATAACAGGCAGCAGTGGCGGCGGCGGCGGCCACCACCACACAGTCGACGGAAATTTCAATATACAGTGCCTGAGAAACTGTCATTGTTAATGGTTATCTTCTCTGTGTGTTAATGTCTCTCTCTCTCTGGTGTGTGTGTGTGAATGTAGAAATATATGTAAGAACGTGTGCTGTTCGCGAAAAAACAATACGCAAAATTTATAGAAATACAAACGAAAACAAAAGGGAACCTGTCGTCGTCGTCGTTGCCTTCGTCGTCCTCGTAAAGAAGATAAAAAACAGCAACAACTTGAAGCAAATTTCTATGGAGTAGCTGAAAGAAAATTGTAGACAACTACAATTTACAATAATAATAAAGAGTAAAGCGAAGCGAAGGTACTGTTTCAAGGCAGCGAAAATTAACTGTTGTGTAAAGGAATGAAAGCAAAAACAAAACTAAGTGTGCGGACAACAACAAGTGAAAATGTGTTTTTTTTTGAGTGAAAACAGAAAAAGAAGAAGAATAAGTTACAAACAACAATGAATAATTGTCCAGTATGTACGCTGTGGAAATATTAGAAGTGAATTGGAAATATAATAAGCAGGATATTGAAAGACAATACAAGTGAAATTGATAGATGTTTTGCGGCTAATCACGAATACATTCCCCTCAAAGTATTGGCAGCACGTCGCACATTTTTCACAAGCTGTTTTTTAAATTGATAACATTGCAGCCTCTAATGAAGCTTTTTGCAAATTTTTCTTTTGAAATATGTACCAAAAAACTGTCAAATTGATAACATTGCAGCCTTTAATGAAGTTGTTGCTCTCTTCTAGGCAACAGTTATTTTTTGACAGAATTACCTCTCGATGTTTATATCCTCACTCTACTGAGTAAAGTAAAAAGTATAACGTATTGAGCGACCCTAAATACATTTGGAACAAATCCTTTTTAAGGACTTCTATGCTTTCGAAGGGAGTTAAGGCATTTGTTTAAACTTTGAACATTCAACCCCCCAAACATAGTTTAAGTTCGAAGACGGGCGAATTAAATTAAGACCACACGGGCACTGGAGATTTTGAAATTTAACAATGTTTTCATAATTATTTTAAGCGTATGTAAAGGGAGATTTTTTAAAAGCTATAGGAAAGTTTTTAAAAAAAAAAACACAGAAAATTCAGAAAAATTCTCGAAATCTTTATTTGAATCGATAGTACGGTCCATATAATTTAATGTTTGAAGATTATATCATGCAAATGTTGACCTTGACTGCACCTCAAATGGTCCATCCGCTTAGTCCAATTTTGGCATTTCCACGTTTTTGAGTAACAGAGGCCAAATTGCTGCGAACGGCGACGAATCGATAATTGATGGTCAGCATTAACACTGGCCGATACAGCTGCGATATTTTCTTCAGTTCGCACTCTACGTAAGCGTGTTGGTGCTTTAATGTCCAACAATGTAAATTTGGTGCGAAATTTAGTCACAATAGCCCGAATAGCCGCTTCAGTGGGTCGATTAAACTGACCATAAAATAGAAGCGCGCGATGAACTTTCTTAACAGAGCACGCATTTTGATAATAAAATTCAATAATTTGCAAGCGTTGTTCGTTTATAAGACGATTCATGGTTAAATTATAGACAAACTGAAGATGTTTGACAGTGAAACAAAACACGAAACGTGCGTCAGCTGTTTAAACCAGTGTTACCAAAAAGATAATAGCTAAAAAATCACCATTTATAAGTCCGATCACGTCCGCTTGTATTAAAGGTTAATAATATGAGACCGAATGTCGAATGCATTTCACTTTCACAAAGACACAGTGATTTAAGAGCAGTGGCCAAAAAAATATTTATTTTTGAATTCACCTTTTTTGCTGGCTTGAAAAAAAAACAAAAAAGAAATCGGAAAAATTGTTTGGTTTGTTAATAGCTACCATCCTAAAGAAGAAACAATGTATCTTTGTAAAAGATCTATGGAAAAGTTAGAAGTCATGAAACTCTTTGTAGAGGCAGGATAGTTAAAAAGCCCCTTTTTATACCCTCCACCTCCAGGATGGGGGTATATTCACTTTGTCATTCCGTTTGTAACACCTTGAAATATTCATCGGAGACCCCATAAAGAATATATATTCTGGGTCGTGGTAAAATTCTAAGACGATATAGCCATGTCCGTCTGTCCGTCTGTCTGTTGAAAGCACGATAGCGGCCGAACGAAATGAGCTAGGAGGTTAAAATTTTTCCTAAATGTGTCTTATGGTTGTAGATCGGTTGGGATTGAAAGTGGACGAAATCGGCCCAGAGGGAAAAATTTTTCCCTCACAAGGACTGAAAATACCCCTAATATTTAGAGTATTTCAGCATGTTTTTTGAACATATTAGCTTGTATTTATTTGATATTTGCAATGCGTATTCCCTCTATAGCATAAAAGGGCACCATAGAGTGATTTTTATTTGTACGGGCCGAAATGGGACAAAAAGGGATAAAAATGGTACCTATCAAACGACAACAGATAGAAACACGAAATTTGGCGTGTACATTCCTCTAATAGAGTAGATACGTAATATAAAAGTATTTTTTCTAAATTCGTACATTTAAGGGGTTAAATGGGGATAGAGGTACTAAAAATAGTACCAACCTAACGGCTGCACCTAGAATAATGAAATTCGATATATACATTCCTCTGATTGCGTAGACACGTAAAATAAAAGAAATTTCCAAAATTCGTACTTTTTGGGGTTCAAATAGAAAAAGGGGATAAAAATAGTACCTACCAAATGATAGCAGCTAGAATCATGAAATTCGGAGTATACATTCCTCTGACTGCGTAGATACGAAAAATAAAACTTTTTTCAAAATTCGTACTTTTCAATGGATACAATGGCTACAGGGGATAAAAATAGTGCCAACTAAACGAATACAGCTAGAATGATGAAATTCAGTGAGTACGTCCGTCTAATTGTGAGCAAATTTCGTGAGTACGTAAAATAAAGAGATTTTAGATAGTCGAACTCTTGAGGGGGCAAAATTGGAAAAAGGGGATAAAAATAGTACCAACAAAATGGCCGCCGATAGAATCATGGAATTCGGTGTATACATTCTTCTGACTGCATAGCCACGTAAAATATTTTTTTTCCAAATTCGTACTTTATTTTGTTGCTTTTACGAAAAAAATGGTAGAATCATGAAGTTGTCTTATACTGCGTACGTGAGAGATAAGGTATTTTCAAAATTTATACTTTTGAAATTAAAATAGGATGGAAATACAACCAACCAAACCACTGTAGCTGAAAATACACTCTCTATCGCCCAATATTTAGGGTATTTATGACTGCTCCCTTATATTTACTTTATGAATTGAAGTATTATTTCCTTTATATATATACATAGTATACAAATATTGGTAGCCTTGGCTTATTAATTAAATTTCTTATTTTCATACAGTTACAATTTGTTGCGGAAATTCCTCTTGTAGCTTGGAAGCACCACAAAGAAAATAAATGTTTTAGCTTGCGAAATGGGACAAAAAGGGATAAAAAATAGTACCAATGATACGACAACAGCTAGAATCATGAAATTCGGTGTGTACGTCCCAATAATTAGTAGACACGTAAAATAGAGAGATTTTTCGAAATTCGTAGTTTTAAGGGATATAATTAAAAAAATAGGGATAAAAATGGGACCTACCAAACTGCTGAAGTTAAAATCATGAAATTCGGTGTATACATTCTGACTATGAAGACTCGAAAAAAAGGTTTTTCGAAATTTGTACATTTGGTCGGGGAATGGGGCGAATCTGGGGATATGGGGAATGGGGATATCTTTACAATTTATACTTTTCTTATCACTTTGTCTGTATCTGAAAATGCTTCTCTCTAATGGCGACTGACAATCGCCTAATATTTAGGCATGTTCACTTTCACAATTTCAGCATTTTCTTTATATATAGTAGTCGATTTTAAACAGTGCGCATAAGTATACATTATAGTAAACAAATATGGTAAAGTGCATAAAAATATCACAATTTTCGTAATATGGTACTGTGCTTCTATGTAAAGTCGACATTCTTTAATCTGCTGGTAATACTGTCGAATGCACTCCGTGGTGGAGGGTATATAAGATTCGGCCCGGCCGATCTTAACGCCTTCTTACTTGTTTAAATTTGTTTAAATAACGCGAAAGAACCATACAAAATAGAAAAAATATTGTATTATCAATAGCTGGCATCTTAATGAAGAAAACAAGGCAAATTTTGATGGATCTATGGATGAGTGTATAAGTTATGGTCTTTCTTGTAGAATTCAAAGTAGAGTTCGTTCGAATCACTAATCGGTGGCCTGTTCAATTTATTACTTTTTACGATTACGTACTTAGTTTTGTAGTCCATAATATTAGCTCTATTCCTTTATTACATCGTTGTGAATTTACTGTGTGGTAAAATGTAAACGATAATAGGGCAGTTTTCTTTAATCCGCGATAACAAGCTGTTATAACAAAAACGTTAATAAAGAGCTAATTTTTTACTAAAAATAAAAAATATTTTTCACATTTTTAATATAATATTATTTTATAATATAATTAATAATATAATATCATTTTTGATATTGCTTTTGGCGACAATTTTAAAAGAGTTTTTATACCTAAAACGCACAGCTACTTTTGCTACAATCTGAACCAATTAAGATATCGCATTATGCTCTTTTGGATGAACGTATCATGAAATTAGATTTAAAATGCATGAATACATTTTTTTCCGAAAAATTACCATGATGGCGACGATATGTGGCTAATTTCACTTTTACGTAGAAGAGATGGTTTAGAAAATGGCTCGAGAAATTGATAACAAAATGATTTTGTTTAAGAAATATTGGAATTAGATGAATCTCACCACATAAAATGATTTGTTTTCGAAAATAGTTCAGCTATGAAATCGCTTTGCTCTTCGTGTATCATTGCATTTTTAATAAGTCAGAACTGTCGCTCTGTCTTGTTTGCAATTGTTTTGGTTTAGAAGTTAAATTTTTCTAGATTTGTTGTAAATAGAAACAACATATCTATAAAAAGAAAAGGATGGACCAACAAATTCAATTTCCCGAAACGATTAATCAGTGACTTAATTAATTTTAACTCAGTGGTTATGCCAATAAAAAATACAGGTATTTGAAATAATGATAAATAATAAATACACGAGAGATTCACTTGGCATTGTTACATCCCCACAAAAATGTCATTGCCTCTTATGGGTCATTGGAACATCTGGTCACTTACTTCTTTAAAAATGAGAACGCTTACAGTCAACGACGAGCGCTATAGAACCATTGAATAGAATATCGACTGAAGTCTTGATGTTCCAATAGAAAGACGTCATATATGTATGTGTCAAACAATCGATCTATTGTATGAACCTGCTTTCATTTCTCGAAATGGTCCAGTGAATTGATCTACGAGATCGTACGATTTTAAAGTCTCTAGATTATTTTCTCTTGGTTAACATGAAATTATTAATTTATGCGCACAAACCACAAACTTTGGACTTTGCCTGGGAGGACAACATTGTGCGAATCGTTACCCCAAAAATTGCACTTCCAGAATGACCCAAAGTATAATCAAACACCAACGGATTAGATGATCTTTCAAATAAAGTTAATGCTTTATCTTGAGATTATGTAAACTCAATATTTTATTTCACACTAGTTAAAGACGTGTACTTACTTACCCCTTATAATTACATTTGGTGTGCCACCTTGGCGTATGATTGTTATTAGCTTTCACTTGAGTATTAATCATACGCAACATAGTGCGGGACAGCAATTTTTTCAGTGGTGATGCAGTAAGACTACACACACCACATCCTTAAAATGCATATATGTACATTAGGTTGGATTTTTCAACACTTTTCTAAATTTACAATCGGCTAATTTGCTAAATCGAATCGCGGTAATGGAAATAGGTTTTTTCTGGCATCAAAATGGTCAAAAAGTTGATCGGAAAATTCCATAAACAAAATTCAATACAGTTTTAGGACACCAATGGTATTCTATTTCATATTTCATTTATGAAATCACCGCTTGGCACTCTGCGAAAACACTTGAATGAAGTTACACAAAACCTAAGTGGACAGATTTAGGATGAAATAACAGATTTGCGAACATCATATCAAAATCAACTAAGATCAAGTATGAGAAGCACAAAGTTTTGGTAAATTTCAAAAGCAGAATGCAATAACAATCCGTATTAGCATTTGGCGAGAAGTAAGGCATTATTCTTAGATTAAATACTCATCCAAGAAATATAAATACCTGTTAATATAACCACTAGAATGACCAATATTTTATATATTTTCTGGTACCTCCAACGCAATTGAGCAAATTGATAGGTTAAAATAAAATCACTATAACTCTCATACATGTAGTTGAAATCAATTGGAATTGGAATGAAAATTACACTTTAAACCAAGAAAATATTTATATTTTTGCCACACCTTTTTGGTACCATCCACACAAATGTTGTTATCCTTGGCACAATCAAAGCTTTATTACTCCTATCTCGGTGCTTGAAACACTTTGATATTTGTTAATGTTTTACTATTTTTTTTAATGGAAGTTGATAGCATTTGTAGGCTGATGATCGGATGATCGGAATAAGGACAGTGAAGGTGAGTGCTTTAGACCGAGTCATTTTGTGTAGAGACAAGAAAAGTAAAAGTGAAAATGAAGCAACTACCTCTAAATATGGACTCTTTCCTCAATATTGATTTTGTGACTCCAAATATAATCCAAAAAAAGTTGCATACATATTAAAAGTGTCAGAAAAAACCTTTAAACCTGCATTATAACATTTCTAAATAATAGCCATAGATTTAAATTATCTATCCTTTTCTGTAGTTTTCAATTAAATTTAGGGAACTATTTTCCAAATTTTATAATGCAATAATGGTCCAAATGTATTAGATACTTTCAATACGTATACATCTTTGTTGCCCTAAATTTGGGATAATGAATTAAATACTGATTTCAACTCGGCTGCGGACGTTGGTAGAGCCGAACTATTTTAGGAATAATCAGAAAACATATAATAAAACTTAATTTTTAGAGGGGTAAATTTTCAATATCCGTAAGTAGCTATATACGTCGATATGTTATTGATATTCAAATATTGACGAAAGAACATTTCATGAATCTTTAACAACATTTTAAGAAAATAAAATTGTTTAAAACATAAACATATAAAACATAAGTTTTTCAAATTTGCACTGAAACAAATTTTTCAAATTTGAAACAACTTCTCCTAACTTCAATGTACTGAATTTTTGCATGTAGTCTGCGAAGGAAACTCGTCATCATAATCTGTTTTTTTTTAAGATTCACATATTTTGTGTTTAGGCACACACTCATGAAGAGTGAGGTGGTATAAATATTTCAATAAATTGTAAATTAATTAGTTAGCTTTAGAATTATCTTCTCAAAGTGAATAAATCAGGGTTATAATGACCATACATACAATTTTAGACTGCTGTGATGTCTCTTAAAAACATAGTCTATGTGTGTTTGACGATTGCGGCCAATTTTTTTCGTTTATAACAGCGACAGGAAATCTGTGATTTTCGTGAAAAATCGTTTATATCTCTAAAATTAAAAATGAAACCCTAAATTTAATACTAGAGTCAGACCCTTGTATGCAGCAGAAGGTTATGAAAATGACGTATTTTAAAACAATTTTAAATGCACCTAGAAAAATTATACATTCACAGAAAATATTGATTTCGATCAAACAATCAACATAATTGATGCATGTATATGGGCATTTCCATGATGTCGAACGTGACCATCGTACACATTTAAAGTGGCAAAAAAGTCAAAATATAACAGTTTCTTATTTTGACCATATGCTTAACTTATAGCTCTTAATTAACTGTATAATTGGTGCTAATGTGGATTTTGGGTAATTTTTCGTTTTCAAGATAATTAAAAAAAAACCAAGGCATTCGCACGTGACCAAAACAGAAGTCGTTTTCGCGACCAACAATTTAAACGCCGATTTCAGCGAAACCTGTGGAAATATTTCAATGTGACCAATTTTAGAACGTTGTGCACCGATGTCTCTTAAAAATGGCTTTGATTTTATCCAAAAATGATTAATACTTCTTTTGTAATTTAATTTAAAGCCCGGTCGAACGTGACATTTTTTTCCATCATGGTATTGTTGTTTCAGCTGCACTTTTTACGAAATTATAGATAATATATATTTATTATAATCCACAGAAATATTCAATGTCTTCATTCTCAAAAAATAACAGCAAAAACCAAATTTTATTTTTCAAATTATTGTTTTGAAATTTTAGCTGATCTTCTTTCGACTTTCTCGCCGCTGTTTTCAGCTCTCTTTATTTTTTTCGCCTCCGTTTTTGCTAATAAATAAATTATAAAGTATTTTTTTAGAAAAATAAATTATTGAAGTAAGAATTTATTTTCAAATTTTTAATTTTCACACTTAAAGTGTCGCACGTGACCAACTTTAATGAAGTACCAAGATCACAAATTTTCTTACTTTCCAGTAATGTTTTTTTTTTATTTAAATTGTATAAAAATATCTGTTTGTACAAAAAATGGTATGATCTTTCTGCATGTACTTTGGACACAGTAGCAACAAATGTTGATTTTCCATGTCGAACGTGACATCAAAATATGAGATAATGCAAAGCAAAAAGTTACAGTAGATAGCAGTCGTATAACTTCGTATGCTTTCTTTTTTGAATCTTTGTACTCTCTGAAAGATTTTAGACATCAAAAGTCAATACGTAATGCCTCTCTTTAAGACTTTTTATCAGAACAAAACATGCGAAGGAACAATTCAGACGAGTAATGTTGCACTTGCGCGAATTTGCATTCGAATATCTCAAGATAGGTATGAATTAATATAATTTGTAAACATTAGTTAAATTTGATTATTTCTCTATGAAAATATGATAAAACAAAGTGCTTACAAGAACTTTTAAGTTTTTGGTCTTGGTGAACCTTTCTGTGGAAATGCCCATATACTTTTTGGATTATGGTATTGTTATGATAAATTGTACCCTGAATATAGGAAATTATTTCATATTCATAAATTCATCAATACGAATTGTTAATTTCCTATTGATTTATTTAAATAAATTAATAAATTTCCAGCGTTTGTCCTAAAAAACCATTTATGTCTCTTGCCTATAAACAAGTCATAAATTCTTTAAAATCACATATTTTTTTCATCACAATTTTTAAAATGAAGAAACATTTAACAATATTTTCATCAAAAAGCATAGTAAACTTCATATATGTATTGGAGAGAAAATTTTGGCATGAGAGGGTTAATGAAGGGAGATCATATTCTCCAATTTTGTAAACTACATTATATTTATGCTATCTATATCGATTTACGTAGAGCAGCGTAGAGTGTAGATTTTTTCCTTTTGGATTTCCTATCATTGACCACCTTGGCGTATGATTGTTATTATCTTTTACTTTAATATTACTCATACGTCTTTTTTGATTTCAAACGATCATTTCCGATTGTCCACCTTGACGTATGATTGTTATTAGCTCTAACTTGAATATTACTAATACATGAGAACATTTCTGTGAGTATATTTTTAACCTCGACCTTCAATTACCTATCGAAAATCGCTAAATTAGACTATTTGTTTCTCTATGCATAAACTAAAGATTTATTAGCTTTGTCATGAGTGAATATAGGAAGGGTAACATTTTAACATTTATTTATGAATGTGTTTACAAAGAGCTGTCCAATCATATATCACTTGAATCACAACGCATTGAAGGAGTCACTAAGTACCTAAGTATGTTTGCACCAAATCCGTTTCATGACTTTTTAAGCTGTTTGGCCAATGTCCGTCCATACGTCCGTCTGCCTGGTGTACACAATAACTTTCGAAAGGAGATAAGGAATCAATTCAAACTTTGCATATGGTAATATTTTTACCAAACTTAGTTTAATTTCGTTTAATGCGAAATTACCACGCCCCTTCTGGTACATACCACACAAAATGGCCATATTCCAATGTTAAATTAAAACCAATGTAACTTCCACATGGATTTTCGGAATCAGCTCTATTTTGGCATTTGGTAATGTTTTTATTAATCACTTTAAGTGTGCCAAATACGGCGGGTTTTACCACGCCCCATCAACCCTAAACTACTTAAAATTAAATCTGTTTTAATTTCTGTACGGATGATCGAAATACTGTGAAATTTGATAATGATTTTATAGAGATTACGTTCGTATGGAATATAGGCGATATTGCCACACTCCACCTCCCATACAAAGTGACATAAACATGGGTTGTAATAAAACCGATATAACATCCATACGGGGGTAGTCAAAATCATTTGCAATTTGATATTTGAAAATGTTTTTAAAATCACTTTAAACATAAAAAGTATTTACGCTTTAGCCACGCCCCTTCTTGTACCTCCCACCCAATTGTCTGTACCCTAGGTAAAAATTAATCTTTTATAACTTCTATATCGGTGCTTGAAATCCATTATGACTTCATATTTGATCACGTTTTTACAATTATTTGCAAATCTGGGTCTAATTGCCACAAGCTTCCAGTACCTCCCACACACATAAACCGGCACTAAGTAAAGTTGAAGTCCTTGCATACACATGTTCTCTGAAAGTAAGGATATATATAAGTCGGTTTAACCAACTGAATCTTACTTACTTGTTTTAATTTAAATATCCCCTGAAGATGACTAACGATGATAGTCGAAATATTGGACAAAAATAACTAAATTTAAAAATTTTCAATTTTCACTGATCAAATTGATCAAAGTAATAATTTTTTAATTTTTTTGTTTAAATCCTTAACCAGGATTATTATGTATTCGGAAGAGAAATAGGCCCATCGTTTATTAAACCATATATATATAGGATTGGTCAAGAAAATAAATTGCAGCGGTCAACCCCCAGAAATGAAGATTGGATTGTTTAGTGATGATCTGCAAAATATTTGGTCACTAGGTCAAGACAAGGTCTGAAAACTCTTCTAAAAATCATTTTGTTCACGTGTACTTTTTTACGTTGGATTTTTGTCCAAAATTTTTTTCTTTTAACCCTTGGAAGCACTTTAAATAATTTTTTTATTATTGTCTTAGAATAACTCATTCGTCGTTTTATTGGACGTTTTTATTGATTTTTTGTGGTTTTTCTTGGAAATATTTTGCAAGAGATGTTATGAAAAATAATTAGAAAGAATCAATACCTTTCGAATGATGCCCAAATGATGAATATCGGACGAAAAATGGCGCCACTGACTGCATTTTTTGTAAAATAATTTAATGCAGGTGGATTTGCAGATGGATTTTCAGAGAAATATTTTCAAACTCTTTTTACAAAAAATGAGCGCTGCGTCGTCAATTTCCTTCCGATGTTCATCATTTATGCATCATTTGAAAGGTATTATTTTTATAAAATACTACCACCAAATACGAAAAAGTTTTGCAGTTGTAACTAAAGGGTGATTTTTTAAGAGCTTGATAACTTTTTTAAAAAAAAAACGCATAAAATTTGCAAAATCTCATCGGTTCTTTATTTGAAACGTTAGATTGGTCCATGACATTTACTTTTTGAAGATAATTTCATTTAAATGTTGACCGCGGCTGCGTCTTAGGTGGTCCATCCGCTTAGTCCAATTTTGGCATTTCCACGTTTTTGAGTAACAGAGACCCAATTGGTGCGAACGGCGACGAATCGAAAATTGGTGGTCATCATTAACACTGGCCGATACAGCTGCGATATTTTCTTCAGTTCGCACTCTACGTAAGCGTGTTGGTGGTTTAATGTCCAACAATGTAAATTTGGTGCGAAATTTAGTCACAATAGCCCGAATAGCCGCTCAGTGGGTCGATTAAACTGACCATAAAATGGAAGCGCGCGATGAACTTTCTTAACAGAGCACGCATTTTGATAATAAAATTCAATAATTTGCAAGCGTTGTTCGTTTGTAAGACGATTCAAGATGAAATGTCAAAGCATACTGAGCATCTTTCTCTTTGACACCATGTCTGAAATCCCACGTGATCTGTCAAATACTAATGCATGAAAATCCTAACCTCAAAAAAATCACTCTTTATGAAAAAACACAAAACGTAGTATAAACGTTCAATAATTCGACCAATAAGTTACTCTAAGACAAGAATCAAAATTTATATTTAAAGTGCATCCAAGGTGGTCTATTAATTCAGAGAAATTTTTTGAACAAAAATGGAACGTAAAAAAATTACACGGGTAAAACATAATTTTTAGAGGTATTTTCAGCAGCGTTTAGCTTACAAACGGCTTGATCTAGCAACGAAATATTTTGCAAATCATCGTTAAACAATCCGAAGTTTATTTTATGACTCTTTATGGGGTGACTGGAAACTGTTTTCCCATTTGTATGGACCGCGACTCAGCCTAATATATATCCGCCTGTCCATCTATTCATGTAATCAAAGTACAGGTGGCCATTATTATGCAATTCCAGTGGAATTTGGGACACGAGGCTTTTGCAGTGCACTTATTTGAAGCAAATAATTTCATAATTAAATAAAGAATGTCACTCTTGCGTTGACTTTTTCGCACTCTAAAAATAACATAGATTAACCGTTTCTGCTATACTTGTGGTATATCTCTCCTAGAAACGCCTATGGTGAAAGTAAATCACATCACATATATAGCCTCCATACAAATGTCCTTACCTTACTTTACATGGAAATGCCATAATCGCCAAAACATTGAGAAAATATAGAGTTTGTTTATTTCGGGTATGAAAAAATACCATAAAAATCCCTCTTTGAGATATTAATGAAATATTCTTTTTTTCTTCTTCTTTATTTTCGTTTAAATAGAATCATTTTATGGCACAAAAAATCCATTAAAAATTATTGGTTTTATTTTCTAATAGCTGGCATCTTGGCAAAGATAACAAGGACTATTTAAAGAAAATCTATGGATTATTGTCGAAGTAATTCAACAAATATTAAAATTACCTTCAACGAAAATTAGATTCATATCCTGAAACAATTTCTCTCGCTAAGAAAAATTCTATCTATATGTAGCATATTGTGATCGTAGGTATCTTATTGAGCCATGTTTATGTTACTACCTAATTTATTCGATAAAATCTAAGTGGACACACTGCCTACTCTTCTCAGACTGTTCCCCATAGTCGAAAGTTTCACTAGCCCTGTATCCATGTTGTATGACCAACTGAAACTCCTGTGAAATCCCTCGTATCGGAGTAAAACAACGAAATGGCAACACCTCACGTACGCTATTCCGAAGCAATTCCTAAGACATTAGTACAACGATCTGCATACATGGCGGAAAAAATGGGGGGAAATAGAAATAAAATAAAATATGACAACACACAGAGAAAAAAAAACAAAAACTGTTCCCCAGTGTAAATACACGAACGAGTAGGTTTTCCATTGAGGGTCTGTGTTAATGTTGTGTGTGTGTGTGTGCCAACTCAACTCGACTCAATTTTTATTATATTTTCCCTTATGCTTCCTGCATATCCTTAAAAATTCCTGTTCAAATAACCACGTAACATTTATGTTGATTTTTGTCCTAATACTTTTTATTTCTATTTGCAATAACTGCCACTGGTGGGGGTGGGTGGGGGCTGGTTGATGGCTACACCAACACAAAAGCAGTTTACGACGACGACGACGACGACGACACAACCACGCTGTCACTAGAATGTACGGACGGCCGGGAGGAAGAAGAAGAGGAAGTTACGACAGAAAAGATGTCGTGTTGCGAGCCACAAACGTACACGTACATACTGACATACCAACACACTGCCTGCCTCTGAGTGCTGTAAGGCCAGCAGATGAAAAGCACACAAAGTCCCGAACACTATGAAGAACTGAAGAAGAAGAAGACGCAGAAGTTAAACGACGATGACGACGACGACAACCATGAGGGCGAGCACAAAAAATTAACAGTTAAACTAGGAATGGAAATAACGTGAAGACTTGTTTTAATGTTGTCGTCGCACAGTGGCTCAAAATCAAAATCCATCGGCCAAAATTCAATAACTTTTGTTCTAGTAGACATTTTTGAGTTCTGTAAAAAATCAAAATTAGACAAGTAGCCAAGGATTATTCTGAGATATTAAAAATCGGGAAATCGTATATATTTTAGAAATCGGCCCTAAGTTTGCTACTTTTCGAATTTTTCGATTTTAAAGAAAATTAAAATTTTTATTTTTTGTTTTTATGTTTTTAACATATTTTTACGAATTTGTTCATAATGCGAAGAAAAATTTTTATTTTTTTTTTTTGTATTACAGATTTTCAAGTTTTTCAGATTTTGAAAATTGAAAAAATAGTAATTTCTTTTTTCGACTTTGACGAACTGTTTCCCATACATTTTAAGAGATTTTGCACTCAATTTCTTTTTTGAAATTTTGGTTTCTTGGCTTTATTATGACGCCAAAATTATGTTTGCGACAAATATAGTTTGTTTGTAATAAATATAAAAAAATATATATCCTTTTTGAACAAATGTCTGACTTTGAACCAACACAACTTTTTTCCTTCGATAGCCTTTATAACGAAATATATACATATGTGGAAAGATTGAAGGTTTCTTCGTTTTTTCAGGGTAACTTTTGCCCGCCCGAAGTTGTCCCCTTGGAAGATAGGATACATTTAGTGCAAAAAGTCGGATTTTTTAGTTCCAAAACGCAATTTAGTCATTTTTCTTCCATTAACTTCGGAAAAGTATGTACGCAGATAAAATGATGAGTAAATTTCCTTTATCCTAATGCTAAAATTTATAACCCTTCGACCTTTTCAAATATGAATATATTTCGTTAAAGGCTTTTGAAGGAAAAAAAAGTTGAGTTGGTTCAAAGTCAGACATTTGTTCAAAAAGGATTTTTTTTTCAAATGTTTATTACAAACAAACTATATTTGGCACAAGCATAGTTTTGGCGTCACAATAAAGCTAAGAGACCACAAGTTCTGATAAAACAAATTTGAGTGCAAAATCTTTTAAAATGTGTGAGAAAGAGTTCGACAATGTAAAAAAAAGAAATTAGGTTTTTTTCAATTTTTAAAAATTTTAAAGGCGAAAATCTGTAATATAAAAAACTTAAAATTTTTTCTTCGCATTATGAATAAAAACGTAAAAATATGTTAGAAAATATAAAAACAAAAAATACAAATTTTAATTTTCTCTAAAATCAAAAAATATGAAAAGTAGTAAACATTGGGCAGATTTCTAAAATATATCCCATAGCCCGATTTTTAATGCTAATAACTCAAAATAATCCTTGGGTCCTTGTCTAATTTTGATTTTTAACAGAACTCAAAAATGTCTACTAGAACAAAAGTTATCGAATTCAAAGTTATTTGTTCAAAAAGGATATTTTTTAAAATATTTATTACAAACAAACTATATTTGGCACAAACATAGTTTTGGCGTCACAATAAAGCTAAGAAACCACAATTTCTAATAAAACAAATTTCAAAATCTTTTAAATGGTGTGAGAAAAGTTAGACAAAGTAAAAAATACGTTTTTCTTCAATTTTCAAAATCTGAAAAAGATGAAAATTTTTAATAAAAAAAATAATTTTTTTCTTCGCATTATGAACAAATACGTAAAAATATGTTAAAAAACATAAAAATAATAAAAAAATAATTTTCTTTAATATCGAAAAATATGAAAAGCACTAAATTTTGTGCCGATTTCTAAAAGATATCCTATAGCCCGATTTTTGATGGGCTTGGGCCCTTGTCTAATTTTGTTTTTTTACAGAACTCAAAAATGTCTACTAGAACAAAAGTTACAGAATTCAAAGTTATTTGTTCAAAAAGTATATTTTTAAAGCTAAGAAACCATAGTTTCTAATAAAACAAATTTGAGGGCAAAATCTTTTAAAATGTGTCAGAAATGGCTCAAAAAATTCAAAAAAAAAGAAATTACCTTTTTCAATTTTAAAAATCTGAAAAACGTGAAAATCTGTAATACAAAAAATATTTTTTTCTTCGCATTATGAACAAATACGTAAAAATATGTTAAAAGAAAAAGAAAAAGAAGAAAATTAAAATTTTAATTTTCTCTAAATACGAAAAGTAGTAAACTTTGGGTCGATTTCTAAAATATATCCTATAATGTGCCAAAATAATCCTTGAGTCCTTGTTTAATTTTGATTTTTTACAGCACTCAAAAATATCTACTAGAACAAAAGTTATTGAATTTTGGTCGATGGATTTTGATTCTGAACCACTGTGCGTCAAAATAATCCTTGGGTCCTTGTCTAATTTTGATTTTTTACGAAAGTCAAAAATATCTGATAAAACAAAAGTTATTGAATTTTGAAAGATGGATTTTGATTCTGAACCACTGTGCGTAAAAATAATCCTTGAGTCCTTGTTTAATTTTGATTTTTTACAGCACTCAAAAATATCTTCTAGAACAAAAATTATTGAATTTTGAAAGATGGATTTTGATTCTGAACCACTGTGTGTCAAAATAATCCTTGTGTTCTTGTCTAATTTTAATTTTTTACAGAACTCAAAAATGTCTACTAGAACAAAAGTTATTGAATTTTAAAAGATGGATTTTGATTCTGAACCACTGTGCGTCAAAATAATCCTTGGGTCCTTGTCTAATTTTGATTTTTTACAGAACTCAAAAATGTTTACTAGAACAAAAGTTATTGAATTTTGGCCGATGGATTTTGATTCTGAACCACTGTGCGTCAAAATAATCCTTGAGTCCCCTTGTCTAATTTTGATTTATTACAAAACTCAAAAATATCTACTAGAACAAAAGTTGCTGAATTTTTGGAAGATGAATTTTGATTCTGAACCACTGTGCGTCAAAATAATCCTTGGGTCCTTGTCCAATTTTGATTTTTTACAAAACTCAAAAATATCTACTAGAACAAAAATTATTGAATTTTCATGGATAGATTTTGATTCTGAACCACTGTGCGTTAAAATAATCCTTGAGTCCTTGTCTAATTTTGATTTTTTCCAGATCTAAAAAATGTCTACTAGAACAAAAGTTATTGAATTTTGAAAGATGGATTTTGATTCTGAACCACTGTGCGGTCGTCGATTTTTTTTGTACTTCTTTGTTGGGTTTCTTTTTTTCGCTAAATGAAATAAGGAAACGTATCTCTTTCAAAACACTACTCTCTCACACTCTTTTCTTCTGGTGTGTTTGGCACACAACACACACACATCCACCTCAACCCACTCTTGCTGTGGGGGGTTTGATGTGTGGGTTTGGGTTGTACGTTCGTTCGGTCGTACTTGTCCCTGTTAGCAAACGTAGGAAGGAAGTGACAAAATAGAAAAGCTAGGAATGTTAATGTGTGCGCGAGTGTGTGTGTGACTGAGTGTTGGGGTGTTTGAGAGTAGGTTGTGTGTTGTAGAGAAGATCGGTGCGGTGGGCGCTGTGTGTGCCTGTTTGAGACTTGCATGCCTGCTTCACACACTCCCAGTCACATTCGCACTCACACTCGCACTCACTCTTACTCTGACTCTCTCTTATGTTGTTGGCTGTTAATTGTATAACATTATAATGAACGGCATACATGGTATCCAATTTTTTTTTCGTTGCGTTGTTGTTGTTATTTTCTTTATTGTATGTGTATGCGAGAGTGTGTGTATTATTTTGTTTTAATTTTTTCTCTCTCTCTGTTCTCTTCCTCGTCATGCCTTTAAAGGCAGTCAGCAATTGCATGTTGCTTACTCGGTCGCTGAATTGAAAATGGGCAACAAAGAAGTTGAACGGGAAGCCTGCTAGTTTTCGTCGCGGCATACAAAACACACATGGATGGATGAATGAATGGATATGCCAGCAACACACACACAACCCACACACAAGTACACACACTCACACATGGACATATGCAGGGGGAATGTGCTAAAACATGAACAAGTTTCCTGTTACGAGAACAAACAAAGCAACAGCAACATCAACTACATTAACAGCAGCATTAGCAACAACAACAACAAGAATAACAACGACTACTACCACGACCAGAAAATGTGAAAACAAATTGTTAAAAATAATCTAAAAAGGCAAAAAGCTCAGAAACAACAACATAAAAAAGAAATAATTATAATAAACACAAAACTAAAAGTGAAAATATACAATTATTGAGAAAATAATAATAAAAAACAAAAATTAAAAACACACTCAAACTTTGCCACTTCACATAACGGCGACAACATCCACTTCACTTCATATTTAATTACAACAACAATACCCACTCCTTCCTTACGACATCGTTAACCCTCTTCAAGGAGCTGTACAGCGCAGCGTAGCGTAGAGCAGAGCTGAGTTAAGCACAACAAGCAGCCAACAAGAACAACAACAAAAACGCTTTAATGTATCCTTAGTACTTAATACAGGTGAGTTTTTCTTCTTGTTTTCCATGTGTGTGTGTGTCTCTAAATTTATGCCAACATCTTTCCTTTTCCTTGGGATAATGGGGTGGGGTGGCTGTAACGGAAAGGGAAATAACCCATAAGTAACTACGATATGTACTATATGTACAACATGGAATGCCGTGATGGTAGATAGAGGGGGAGGGTGGAATACATGTTATAAAATAAAAATAAAAATAAGATTTTTCTAAAAATATATAATTTTTAGTAGCAACAACAACAATAACAGTTGTTAAAGGAATGTTTGTACAAATGTTAATTTCAAGCAGAGAAGGAATTTAAATTCTAAATTAATCTTGAAGGAAATATTCAAAATTAAATTTCTCGAAAAATATATAATTTTAGGCAACAATAAGGAAACACGTTTATAAGAATTTCAAGTAAGGAGGGGTACTAAATTTTTAATTAATCCTAAAATGAAATAAAAATTAGATTTTTTTAAAAATATATAATTTGGCCAACCAGTATAGAAAGAAATTTAATTCTTATTTAATCTTAAAGAAACAAATTCAAGAAGGATTTTTATAAAATTTCATAGATAAACTGTCTCTCTAAAAACATAACATATTACACCGTACGACAATTTTTAAAAAATCATTACTCTGGAATGTCTGAAACTATAGGCAAAATGGAGTTAATTGGCGTTTACAGTTTTTCATTTTCTCATCCTGTTGCCCTGCTCTGCAAAGGATAACATTTTCCAAAAGAGTCCTACCGATATAAGTATCAAATTAAAGTGGAGAATTTCTGTTGAAAATACTTTAAATTAAAATTTCATACGTATATCACTCGCTTCAAGTGTCAAGTGACAGTTGGTCGATGTTACATGTTGACAAAACAATTTCTGGAGTCCTTCGTTCAATTAAATTTCAAGCGGTTTGAAGCAGCTTCAAGATTAATTATAATGTTTGTTCATTTGAAAAAAATCACAAAATCTCAAATTTGTCCCAAATCTCAAATGGTCCCCTAAAATGTATTAGAGAGAGAGAGAGGAAATCCAGAATCAAGAAGTTGAATATAATTAAGATCAATAAACATCTCCCTGATCCACAAAGGTCTTAAACGGAAGTGAGATGTAAATAGAAAATAATGTTTTGTTGTTGAAAAAAAAAAAATATTTTACACAATGAGCTACCATTTTAAGGACTCACATCCTCAAAAAGGTGCTGTCCCTCTAAATTACCCAATTATATGCTTCATTGTTAGTCCAGTTTCTATGTTATAACGACTTTTACCAGATCCATATTATTTTTGTTTTTGTTGCTGTACTCTACAGAAGAAATTTATAGAATGGAGACATTTATTAATTGGCTGCATACTACCACTAGCATGATTTCTACCCTGTGCAAGGCTTCGTCAGGTGGCTTCACAGCGACTATGTTGTTGAAAAAAGTCTTGAGCAAGGCGAATATCCCAGTTCAAATCAAATATTTATAACAGACCAAAATAAAACAAATGAAAAAACAAAAAAAATAATAATAAATTTGAGTGAAAACGGCCCTTTGAAATGATATAAAAATATATAGTTTATTTATTTTATTAAAATATGGGAAATTTTGAAGTTGAAAAAAGGTTGTTATAGTTTTAAAAAATATGTTTTAAATTAAATTATAGTTTTTTTATTCAGAAAAACAATGTGCCTGGGTTTTTTGCTCAAGATCTATCAAATATATTTTTTCTCAATATCTTCCTCAAAATATGTGAAATTTTAAAGTGATAGGGTTCCTATGGTTTTAAAATATTTGAAAATAACTTATTATTGAAAATAACTTATTATTTAGCAATATCAAACACCAATTTCCATCATAAACGGATGACCTTCGAAATTGTACAAATATGAAATAGTATAAATATATATAAATATACCCTTCACCATAGAATGGAGTGTATATTCCGTTGGCAACACGTTGAAATGTTAATCGTAGAACCTACAAATTATGTAGATCCTGATCATGAAACATGAACTTTGAAATGTACACGAAAGTCGAAAATTTCGTACAGATTTCAAATTGAAATACATTTAAGATTGCCTCACATTAAAAGTTTGGTTATTTCATATTAATTTTATCTTCCGCGGAACACTTTTTGAGCCAGAAAAAAGAGTAGTCACCTTTTTAACGAATTTTCCATTGCATATTCGAGTCGACTGCAAACTTTAAAAAAGTGTAAAAAATTTACCCTAATATATAGTCGAGCACTACCATTTTATTTTACAATTTTTTCTAATGAAACTAATAGTTTACCAAAAACAGTCCTAGAAATTTGAATATTTTACACGCCTTGTATGTATGGACGTAGAAAAAATATCATAATTTTCATAATGTGGTACTGCATTTCTTTGTATGCCGGTAATACTGTGGAATGCACGGAAATAGAATATAATATACCGAATAGAATAGAGAATAGACCGCTTCCCAAAATTAAAAAGATATTCATAGTCCCTTAGGATTAATTACAAAATTAAAATAAAACTATTCATCCATAACGTTTATTTATTATTATTTTTTTAAATCAGGTTTCATAGTGTTTTTCTTGTGATAGGTAATATATGTACCACTTATAATCAATGGATATGTTCCATGGAGAATATTGAAGAACAGAACTTTAGTTTACGGCGAAAAAAGGAAGAATTGTCAAAAACCAAATTTATTTTAGTTTGAGTGTGATTCTCCTCCTTTCCATAACCAAAACTATAAACTTCCTACGTAAGAAGAACTTACTTAATCGAATAGCTGGAATTCAAATGTACTACATGCTAAACATATAGAAACTCAATCAAATTGTTTACTAATCAGACAACACAAAAACTAAAAAGTTAATATAATTTCCATTTTCTTGACTTAATTCGGCTTTTGTCGAATCAATATTTATTTTTTTGTAACCTTTCTGTACTATTGTGCTAAAAAATCCAAAGAAAACGTGTAATTTTACAAAATTCAGTTAAAAAAATTCCCCATCTTTTAAATGCCTCCCATTTGTATATTTTCTAAGAAGGTTACAAATAAATTAACTCACACAACAATATAGGAATCTCGGTGGCGAATATACTCTAAAACTGGTACTAATTTCGAATGGAAAGGGACACGGCCACTTTCCGCCCATCTTTGCACAACTATTTACACTGGATCTACTAACACAAATTTTCAGCACTCTAGGTGTTATAAAAATGACAATATTCAATAAGAGGTTTTAACTTTGTATGTGAGATACCACACCCACTTTTCTAATACCGCCCATTTTTGGCACAACTACGTTTGTTTCTGCTAGATGCACTCACACGAATGTTCAGCTTTGTCTCTGTTATAGAACTGAATATATTCGATAATAGGTTTTAACATCGTATGGGAGGTACCACGCCCACTTTTCCAATACCACCCATTTTTGGCACAACTACGCACATTGATGCTAGTTGCACTTACACAACATTTGAGCACTCTAAGTGTCCTAGAACTGACAATATTCACAATTGGGTTTTAACTTCGTATGGGAGGTGCCACGCCTACTTTTCCAATACCGTCCATTTTTGGTACAACTACGCACATTGATGCTAGATGGACTCACACAAAATTTCAGCACTCTAGGTGCCATAGAACTGACAATAGTCAATAATAGGTTTTAACTTCGTATGGGAGGTGCCACGCCCACTTTTTCAATACCGCCCATTTTTTGGCACAACTACTTACATTGATGCTAGATACACTTACACAGAATTTCAGCACTCTGGCTGTCCTAGAACTGATAATATTCAAAATTGGGTTTTAACTTCGTATGGGAGGTGACACGCCGACTTTTCCAATACCGTCCATTTTTGGTACAACTACGCACATTGATGCTAGATGGACTCACACAAAATTTCAGCACTCTAGGTGCCATAGAACTGACAATAGTCAATTAAAGGTTTTAACTTCGTATGGGAGGTGCCACACCCACTTATTCAATACCGCCCATTTTTGGCACAACTACGTACATTGATGCTAGATGCACTCACACAAAATTTCAGCACTCTAGGTGCCATAGAACTGACAATAGTCAATTAAAGGTTTTAACTTCGTATGGGAGGTGCCACACCCACTTATTCAATACCGCCCATTTTTAGCACAACTACGTACATTGATGCTAGATACACTTGCACAGAATTTCAGCACTCTGGGTGTCCTAGAACTGATAATATTCAAAATTGGGTTTTAAATTCATATGGGAGATGACACGCCCACTTTTCCAATACCGTCCTTTTTTGTTACAACTACGCACATTGATGCTAGATACACTTACACAGAATTTCAGAACTGATAATATTCAAAATTGGGTTTTAACTTCATATGGGAGGTACCACGCCCACTTTTCCAATAACGCCCATTTTTGGCACAACTGTGCAGACTAGCAATTAGTGAACTTTCACAAAAATTCAAGACTCTAGCTGCAATAGTATTCCGAATATGCTAATTTATAAAAATCGAATAAAACCCCAATTTGTGTGGGAGGTGCCACGCCCACTGAAAATATCAAAAATTATATAGCCTATTTTCACCACCGGTTCAGCATGAACATACTGTAAAAATTTCAAGAAGATCGGTCCTGTAGTTTAGGCTGCTATAAAGAACAAACAAACACAGATTCATTTTTATATATAGGGTCCGCCATCTAACGTTTTTTTTTCAACTATTCAACCGTTGGACTATTATTTGTGGGATGCCCGAGCAGCCATTTGAATGAAATTATTTTCCATTATTAACCGGACAGATTGTACTTTCAAATAAAGAAAGAAATTTGAGAAAATATTCAGTAGTTTTTTTATAGCATTTTTAAAAACAAAAAGTTATTTGGCGGACCCTATATATTGATATTTTATATTATATTGTACTCTCCATCTAAATAAATAAGAATTAACCGTATAATTGAAAATATTTTTATTATAGTATGATATTTTCTCTTTTAAAGTGAGTCAAATATTTTTTGTTCATATACGTGAAGATAATCCATTATTTAATTCAAAAATTTCCCTTAAAAGTAAATATTTTCATAAAACTCCATGCGTACCTAAACAGTCAGTGGAATTTCTAATCCCGAAGTTAATAATTTCAGCTTCAGCTGTTCGGTGGGTACCATTTTTATCCCTCCCTTCCCATATTAGCCTTAAAAGTGTAGATTTTGACAAATCCATGCATGTTGCGCGCCTTCGTGGCCAGAGCAATGTACACGCCGAATTTCGCGCAACTAGCTGCAACTCTTTGGTTGGTACCATTTTTATCCCTTTTTTGTCGGGCTTCCCCAGTAATACTAAAAAAAAATTCGAATAATACATTTATGATGCGCGTTTATCTATTCAGAGGAATATGCACATGGAATTTCGTACTTTCGTTGGTACCATTTTTATCCCATTTTGCCCCGCTAGTACTTAAAAGTACAAAATTTCGAAAATTTTTTATGTTGCGCGTCTACGTGATGAGATGTATGTAAACACCGAATTTCATGATTCCATGTGTAATAGTTTAGTTGGTACCATTTTTATCCCTATTTGTCTCGCTTTTCCATTTCGAAAAAATAATTTATGCTACACGGCTATGTGTTCAGAGGACTATGCACACCGAATTTTCACGATTGCATTTGCAATAGTGTAGTTGGTACCATTTTTATCCCTTTTTGTACCACCTTACTCTTTAAAGTAGCATTTTTGAAAAATCCATTTATTCAGCACGTCCATGAGTTCAGAAGAAAGTACATACCGAATTTCACGATTCGAGCTTCAACACTTTGGTTGGTACCTTTTTTATCCCTTTTTGTACCACTTCACTCTTTAAAGTGCCATTTTTGAAAAAATCCATTTATGCTGCAAGTCTATGTTTTTAAAGGAATGTAAACACCGAATTTCACGATTTGAACAATAATACTTTGTTTGGTACCATTTTTATCCCTTTTTGTACCACTTCCCTATTATAATACAAATTTCGATAAATATATTTATGTTGCACGTCTATGAGGTCAAAGAAATGTACACATGCATTTTTTTATTCCAGCGGAAAAACTTTTGTTGGTACCATTTTTATCCCTTTTTGTCCCGCTTCCTCATTATAGTACAAATTTGAAAAAAAGTTACTAATGCTGCTGCGATCAGAGGAATGTACACATCGAAGTTTTTAAAAGTAATCCACTATTCTTGCTAAAATACTTTAGGTGGTACTATTTTTATCCCTTATTGTCCGTCTTTCCCAGTAATAGTAAACATTTCGAAAAAATACCCTTTATTTCAGCTGTCTACACAGTTTTTTGGTATGTACACATCGAATTTCAATATATCAGATGCAATAATTTGGTTGGTACCTTTTTTATCCCTTTTTGTACCACTTCACTCTTTAAAGTACCATTTTTGAAAAATCCATTTATGCTGCAAGTCTATGTTTTTAAAGGAATGTAAACACCGAATTTCACGATTTGAACAATAATACTTTGTTTGATACTATTTTTATCCCTTTTTGTCCGTCTTTCCCAATAATAGTAAAAATACCCTTTATTTCAGCTGTCTACACATTTTTTTGGTATGTACACATCGAATTTCACTATTTTAGTTGCAATACTTTGGTTGGTACTTTTTTTATCCCCTTTGGTCCCGCCATGTCCCCTTAAAAGAGCACAATTTCGAAAAATCATTTTATGTTTTGTGTCTGCGTAGCCACATCGGATTTCATGAAACAGGCTGCCAAACTTTGGTTGGTACCATTTTTCTCCCTTTTTGTCGAGCTTCCTTATTATATATAGTACAAGATTCGAAAAATCGATGTATACAAACCGAATTTAACTATTGTTGCTGCAATACTTGGTAATGGTAACATTTTTATCCCATTTTTCACTCCCTCTCAAAGTAGAAAGTTCCGAGGAAATTTCACAGTAAATTTCGTGAGTCATCTTCAGCTGTTTGTCGGTACTATTTTTATCCCTTTTTGTCCAGCTCCCTCTTAAAAGTACAAATTTCGAAAAATCCATTTATGTTGCTCATCGAATTGCACGAGTCTAACTGCATGCATTAATTTTTATTCCTTTATCCCTTTCGAATTTCGAAAAAATCCTTTTTGTCTCTGGATAGTAAGTTGAAGCCCCACACCCAATTTCATGTTTCATATGTATCCTTTTTTGTACCATTTTACCCCCTAAAAGTATGCAATTCGAAAAATCGTTTCTTAGTGGATCTTTCCTCCAATCCTAACTTTATATGCGTTTCAATTCGTTTTCGAATTTCGTGAAAAAAAAAAATAATTCGACTAAAATATTGAATTAACAAATTTTCTATTTGCTTTGCTTTTATTTAATTTTGCTCTCCATTTGCATAGGAATACAGATAATAATCTTTAGAATAGTATTCCACTTTGGACACGATTTTAAACATAAAAATCCACTTAAACTCAAATCTGTGTTGGACAAAAAAAAAGCAACAAAATAAACTAGAAACTAAATGTATTCCCTGAAAACTCAAAGTTTCGATATTTCCACAGTTAAACGTAGCGACAAAAATTAGATTTACAAATCTCGGGCGTTTATTTGCCACGCAAAGTTGGCGAAGTCCTGCTGACACACTCTGCCCCCCACTAGACTCCAGGGGAAAAAGCGGGGAGGAAAAGCAAACATTTACCTAGTTTTCATAACTCTCGACGCGAGAGGAAATAAAAATCAAGCGTCACAAAGGAACAAAATTTAACTATTTATTTTTTTGGCAGGACACAAAAAAAATAAGGATAGGTGAGCAGAGGGTGTATGAGTTCTCGGAAATAGAAATGGGAATGGAAACTAAAAACGCTTTCAGGGAAATATCCTCGAAACAGACACACACGTGCACGCAAGCAGACAACACACTGGGTTTGGTTGTTGCTGTTGTTGTAAAACATTGTTGTTCAAATAACAATCATTAAAATGGGTCCTTAGAAATGAGGCTATGTGCGGACGGAGGCCAAGCACAACTGGAACAAATTCCCACGTCAATTTTCGTGTGAATTTGTGTGCGTTTTTTCTCTTTTTTGAAAATTTGTTTTGAAATGGCCAAGTCTAAATAATGGCAACGCCGTTGCCATTTAATGGGGGTCATCGTTTTTTGACCCAAAAAATAAAAGGAGAATGTGTTTATTCTCGTGTTAAGGGACTTATAAAAACTAATTTGTTTGAATCCACTTTTCGTTTGTATAGCTAAGCCTGACCGACCGCCCGCCCGCCTTCCGTTTTGCTGTTAACAAATAGTGCTCATTTCAATGGCCATTGGAATAAGAGCAGCAGCATCCACGGCAGCGCATGCGGCGGCGTCAACATTACGAAAGCTTCGTGGGATATTTGTATTTGATGTATTTAATATTATAACAAATTATTTATAAGGATAGTTTCGTTTTTTCTGACTGTCCTTCCCACCCTCATTCCCCCCCTTCTTTCCTTTGCCTAGTTTGACCTTAAAATATGTTCTGCTTTTGTGTTGCTCTTTGCTCGAGGAAGAGATTTCTTTCCATTTTTTGTGTAAGACGTATTTTCATCGTCTTGTCTTCTTGTTCTCCTCCTCCTCCCTTAGCACAAGTACTTGGATTTATCCACCCCCCACTTTTAATAAGGACTTTTTTCGCAACCCAGTATCTGTGAGAGGCAAGACAGCGATTGAGGGGGGGGGGGCGAACAAAATGTTTTGTTATTCCCTGACCTTTTTGCGTTCTTAAGCGGCGGGGGGGTTGTTTAACATTGACATTCTTTTTGTGTGCTTTTTTGGTGCGCTCACTCGCTCGTTCACCATTGATGGGGTCAAAAGAGCGAATTTCGAAAATTTTTGCAATTTTTTTCCTCCTCACCTCGTGTGAGTGTGTGTGGGGGGCGTATAAGTTATAGTCGGTTTTTTCAATTAAAATATCACTCATACGCCACTAGAGAAATCTTTTCAATATTTTATTGGCAACATTCCGTTGGGTTGTTCAAGCAAGGCTGTGTTCAAAATGTTAAATTTGTGAAGCACACCCTTTCTATGAAGACAACAAAATGCTGTAAATTTAGCGAAAAGGACAAAAATCCAATGTAGTCTTGTCCGCTGAATTTATGGGGTTTCTTTGGATTTTTTACAGTCGGTATATAAAATTGTTGGCCCCTTGGGGCTAAGAGAGATTTTTTTTAATTACCCGCCATTATAATTCTGAGCTAAGACTTTTTATAAAGCCAAAACATACCGTAAAAAATAGCCAAACCAGCAATGATTCAGCGATTGTGCTTACTGGGCTATAACATAGGATATATATAAGTTTTAAGATAAGTTATTGAAATATTTTCAAATTTTTTAAAGCCAGTTTCACAGGTTTGACATTAGTTAGCTTTGGAAGAACTCATTTAATAAAATATAATAAATAATAAGTAGGGTTTATTAGTCAAACTAAATTTCGAAATTCTTGTCAAAATGATACCTTTATTTATTTATGATTGTATTCTGGAATCGATACATAAAGAATTGGTTAAACATTACAAAATCTATAGATAAAAAAATCAGTTCATAACTAAGCGATAGATAAAGAAATCGATAAGCAAAAAAAAACGATAAAAGAGAAATGGATGTTAATAATTAATAAATATAATACTGACAAATAAAAAATATAATAAGTAAAGAAATTGATTGCAAAAATCGGCAAATAAAGAAATCTGAAACTAATTAAATCGATAAATAAGGAATTTGATAAAAGAGAAATCGATAAATATAGAATTGAGAAATTGTGAACGATAAAAAAGAAATTCAAACAACAATAAATTGATACAAATATAAATCGATAAATAAAAAAATCGATAAATAACAGAATCGACGAATACAAAAATAAATCGATAAAAACTATATCTAGAAATAAAGAAATCGCTAAAAACTATGTCGATAAATAATGAACATGTTAAATAAAAAGATCGATAAATAAACTACAAAAATAAATCGATAAATAATGGAATCGATGAAGAAAACGAATAAAGAAATAAATCGATAAAAACGATATCTATAAATAAAGAAATCGCTAAAAACTATATCGATAAATAATGAAATCAACGAATAAAAAGATCGATAAATAAACTACAAAAATAAATCGATAAATAATGGAATCGATAAATAACGGCATCGATGAAGAAATTGAATACAAAAATAAATCGATAAAAATGATGTCTACATGATGAATAAAAAGATCGATAAATAAACTACAAAAATAAATCGATAAATAATGGAATCGATGAAGAAAACGAATACAGAAATAAATCGATAAAAACGATATCTATAAATAAAGAAATCGCTAAAAACTATATCGATAAATAATGAAAATAATGAATAAAAAGATCGATAATTAAACTACAAAAATAAATCGATAAATAATGAAATCGATAAATAACGACATCGACGAAGAAACTGAATACAAAAATAAATAGATAAAAATGATGTCTATAAATAAAGAAATCGCTAAAAACTATATCGATAAATAATGAAAACGACGATTAAAAAGATCGATAAATAACTAAATCCATACAACAATAAATAAAGCGATGAAAAATGGACTATAGAACAATCAAAGAACGATTAAACTGATATGAAATAATCTAATTGAATATACAGATCGATGAGTAAATAAATCGATAAATGAAGAATTCAGTAATTAATGAAATTGATAAAAAAAACAAATCGATTATAATGAAATTGATACGCTAAAGAATTCAGAAATAAATCGATAAATAAATAAATTAATCGATAAAAATAATATCGTCAAATAAATAAATCAATCGATAAAAATAATATCTATAAATAAAGAAATCGGCAAATAAATAAAACGATAAATAATTAAATCGATAATAAAACGAATACAAAAATATATCGACAAATAAATAAATCAATCGATAAAAAAGTATATCTATAAATAAATAAATCGATGGAAAAAAGAATACAAAAATAAATTAATAAAAATTATATCTATATATAAAGAAATCGCTAAAATTATATCGATAAATAAAAGAAAAGAAAGAAATCGCTAAAAAATGAAAAGGATGAATAAAAAGGTCGATAAATAAATAAATTCAAAATAAAGAGAACAAAAATCGACGATAGAGCAATCAATGAACGAATTAAACTGATATAAAATCATCTAATCGACAATACAGATCCATAAGTAAATAAATCGATAAATGAAAACATCGGTAAAACTGAAACTGATAAAACAATAAATCGATAATAATAAATTTGATACATTAAGGAATTCAAAAATAAATCGATAAATAAATAAATTAATCGATAAAAATAATATCGATACATAAATCAATCAATCGATAAAATAATAAAGAATATAAATAAAGAAATAGGCAAATAAATAAATCGATAATGAAACGAATAAATCAATCGATAAAAATGATATCTATAAATAAAGATATCCGTAAATAAATAAATCGATAAAAACACGAATACAAAATAAAATAAATAAATAACGATAAATAACGGAATCGATGAAGAAAACGAATACAAAAATAAATCGATAGAAATGATATCTACAAATTAAGAAATTGCCAAAAACTATATCGATAAATAATGAAAACGATGAATAAAAAGACCGATAAATAAAGAAATCCATACAAAAATAAATAAAGCGAACAAAAATCGACGATAGAGCAATCAAAGAACGACTAAACTGATATAAAATCATCTAATCGACTATACAGATCGATAAGTAAATAAATCGATAAATGAAGAAATTGGTAAATAATGAAATTGATAAAAAATAAATCGATAATAATTAAATTGATACATTAAGGAGTTCAAAAATAAATCGATAAATAAATAAATCGGCAAGTAAATAAATCGATAAACATTTAAATCGATAATAAAACGAATACAAAAATAAATCGATTAAAATGATACATAATGATAAATAAAGCAGTCCATGCATAAATAAATGAATCGATCAAAAATCGAAAAAACAATGAAATAGATAAATATACAGATCGATAAGTAAATAAATCGATAAATGAAGAAATCGGTAAATTAAGAAATTGATAAGTAAATTAAATCGATAATATTTTTTATTATATATATTATTCATTGATAAGGGAATTCAAAAATAATTCGAAATAAAAAAAATGATATCTATAAATCGATAAAAAATGATATCTATAAATAAATAAATCGAATGAAAAATTAATACAAAAATATATCAATAAAAATGATACATATATAAAGAAATCGCTAAAATTATATCGATAAATAATAAAAACAGATCGGCAAATAAATAAATCGATAAATGAAGAATTCGGTAATTAAGGAAATCGATACAAATAAATCGATAATAATGAATATGATACATAAAGGAATTAAAAAATAAATGATAACAACAAGTAAAGAAATCGATAAATGAAGCAATCGATAAAAAAGAAACCGATATACAAATAAATAAACCGATCAAAAATCGATGATATGATACATAAAGGAATTAAAAAATAAATGATAACAACAAATAAAGAAATCGATAAATGAAGCAATCGATAAAAAAGAAACCGATATACAAATAAATAAACCGATCAAAAATCGATGATAGAGCGAACGAACAACGAAATAAATAAAAGCTTATCGATTAAGAATGAAACCGATATATAATTAAACCGCCAAATCGATTTATTTTGGAATTAATTCTGTAACTATTGAACGGGAAAATATATGTTGACGAAATTTCACATGCTTAGATCAAGTTTTCAAAAATATATTTAAAATAAAAATAAAAAAAATCCCACAATTCCTAACACGGGGATAATAAATCCAAAAAATGTGAAAAATTAAATTGAAAAAATATAGGAATAGGAGAAAAAAATAAATTTTTGGCAAAATTGCCATTGGATAAAATTAAGTTTTTACTTTTGAAATTGATGCTTTGGATTTCGAGAATTAATTCTCTAATATTATGTTGTGAAAATTGTTCATATTCTAGTGATGCAGTGGAACGAATAATTGCAGTTATCCATATCTTGATTCTTTTACGCTCATTTACATGAAGTTCTCTTTCAATTTGAAGTACTTTTAAGTGTTACTCTGCTCTTTCATTTGATATCCATATCGCCTTTGTATGTCTTGCAAAACTACGAAAATAAATTATTGAAACATTCTTTGGAAATTAAAACTTCTTTACTTTAAATTATCCTCACAAATGGTTGCAAAATTTAAATCTTATGTGCATTTTAGGCCACCCTTTTATTATCTAGATGACAAGAACCGTGGGGTTTTCTTGGACACTCAACGTATGAGTAATATTTTAATTAAATTGTATATTGCTCATACGCCCACCATCGCAATGCATAAATACACTTGTGCCATGAAATGCCTCCTTTCCAAATGCCATGACAAACATTCCAACAGCTCTGGCATTTTAGTCACTAGCAACGCAATACTGACTGGCCAACTAGCGCCAAAACGCTCTGACGCATGAGTGATGTTTTAATTGGATGGACATGATACTACATGAAGCGCCCTCCTCCTACGCCGCAGAGGAATTTCATAATTTAAGCCTCACGCTCTTAGGCAACGAACAAGAAAAAAATGAACAATAGAAAATCGAAATATTACAAAAAAGCGGAAATTTCTTTTCAGATAAATTACGATGAATGTCAAATTATTATTTTTTATATAATGACGATACTCATGTAAGTGAGTGAGTGTCCTCAAAAGGGATACAAGTAGTTTTGTTTTTCCTAATAAATCTTTTGAGTCCTCTTTGCGACAGCTCAAATAGTGTGGCCTAATAAAGCTGTTGAGTTGTTATTCATTAATTCAAGTGGGATTTTTATTCCAAAGAAGGACACGCGTTGAGTCCTTGCAGGGACTCAAGTAGTTATTCCTCATTATGGAAGGGGGGATGGAATTTCACAATTTCGTAAATGTTTAGAGGGATGGGGGGCAGAGAGAGGCACAGTGGTTGGAAATGGATTTAATTTGGAAATGAAATTAAACACAGTTGTATATAAGATAGGCAAAAACTGGGTTTTATGAATAAATTTTATTGGAAATGACGCTATTACTGTCATTAAAAAACACAGATTTTTGGTATTTATTCTCTCGAATTTTGGGATTTATTAATTTTTTTTGAAAATTTACTATATTTGCAGATTTGCATTTCCCCCCAAAAATTGAATTCCCAAAGTTGGAAAAATATGTTCCAAATATGGGATTTTTACTAAAATAGTCGTTAGCCTTTTTAACTTCAAAAAATCTCTGATCGAAATGATTTATTTTATATATTTCCCACATTTTAGGAATTTTTGTATTTATTAAGGGGCGTCTAAGAAAAATGGTGAAAATCACTAGATTTGCAAATTTTCCATTTCCCCAAAAAATAGTCGAATTCCCAAAGTGGGGAAAATATGCTCCAATTTTGGGATATTTACTTAAATAGTCGTTATACCATTTATACTTCAATGTGTTTAGTATTTCAAAAAATTCTAATCCCTGATCGAAATGACGCTATTACTGTAGTTTTGCTAAAAAACACACTTGTGTTATTTATTTTCCCCGTTTTAGGAATTTTGGGATTTATTAAAATGTTCTTAGAAAAATTGTGAAAAATTGGAAAATTTACAGATTTAGCATTTTATTTTTCCGCAAAAAAGTCGAATTCCCAAAGTGGGAAAAATATGTTCCAAATTTGAGTTTTTAATAAAATAGTCGTTATGCCTTATTTATCGTTTTTATCTAAAAAAAACTTAAAAAATGCTTTACAAATACACAAATATTTTATTTAAATAAAAAATGAAAATACCTGAAACAGGGAAAATAAATTACAAAACTTTTGATTGTTTTGAGAAAACCAAAAACCGTCTTGCCTTCATGAATCATTCTTTCTGTGAGACAAGTTATTGTTCGAAAAATGTGCACTTAGAGTTAATATTAGGGTGTGCCACATGCTACAGAAAGTCTGGGCAGAGCAAAAACATTGAAGAAACTTAAACTTTTGGGATTGTATTAAGAGGTATCTTAGAAAAATGGTGAACAAATTACTAACTTTGCAGATTTAGCATTTTCCCCAAAAAAAGTCGAATTCCCAAAGTGGGGAAAATATGTTCCAAATTTGGGATTTCGTACTAAAATATCGTTATTTATTGTTTTTATCTAAAATAATAATAATAAATGTGTATGCTTTACAAATACACAGATATTTTATTTAAATAAAAATACCTAAAACGGGGGAAAAAACCCAAAATTTTTGATTTTTTGAGAAAACCAAAAAACGTCCTACCTTCATGAAACATTCTTTCTGTGAGACAAGTTATTGTTCGAAAAATGTGCACTTAGAGTTAATATTAGGGTGTGCCACATGCTACAGAAAGTCTGGGCAGAGCAAAAACATTGAAGAAACTTAAACTTTTGGGATTGTATTAAGAGGTCTCTTGGAAAAAATGGTGAACAAATTACTAAATTTACAGATTTAGCATTTTTCACCAAAAAAAAGTCGAATTCCCAAAGTGGGGAAAATATGTTCCAAATTTGGGATTTCGTACTAAAATACTCGTTATGCCTTTATTTATTGTTTTTATCTAAAATAATAATAATAAATGTGTATGCTTTACAAATACACAAGTATTTTATATAAATAAAAATACCTAAAACGGTGGAAAAAATCCCAACATTTTTGATTTTTTGAGAAAACCAAAAATCGCCATGCTTTCATGAATCATTCTTTCTGCGAGACGAGTTTATATTAAAGTTTTTTGCTCGAAAAAATTAAACTCAAAGTTAATATTAGGGTGTGCCACGTGTTACAGAAAGTCAGAGCAGAGCAAAAACATTCAAGTAAACTTAAATAACCCCGTCCAATTTTAAACGATTACAATGCCTGATACGCCAATGTTAAGAGGAGCTAAAAAGTAATAATATAAATAATAAATAATCTGAATAATAATCGAAATCTAATATAAAAGTGAAGTTAGACATGATCATTTTGTACAAAATATTAGAATTTTGCTCTTCATGCACCTGAAATTCCAATATTTTGCATCCGCCCAAGAAAAAACTTATACACCATTATAAGTGCCCGGTAGTAGTGTAAAAATAAAAATTTTAGTTTTTAAAGTTTGAGAAAAAACAACAGAGTTATCGGACATTTTATGGAATATTTCCAAAATAACAATTTATTCGAATAACTAGAAAATTAAAGATAATCCGTCAAAACGCATCACAAAGCCGTTAAACGACTTTTATGTGTGATACGTCGTAAAAATATAATATAACAACAAATTGAGAATATAAAAAAATATGATATAAATATTCTGATACCCTTCCTTTTTTAATTAATTATAAATTTTTCTATACATGCACCTGTAATTCCAATATTTTTATATGTTTAAAAGGAAACTTATATACCATTATAAGTGTCGAGTAGTAGAGCAAAAATAAAAAATTAAATTTTCAATTTCGAATGCAAAGTGTAAGAGTTATGGCTTATTTTCTACAAACAGTTGTGCAGTTTTTTTTAAATGTTGCAAATTTTTCTACAATTGCACTTATCTTGAATAAAAAAACACTAATACACTATTTTAATGTCTAAAAATAAAAATTTCCCTTTTTATAATTCAAATGAAAAATGCCAGTGTTATGGCTTGTTTTATAGCAAAAATCGAAAATAACTATTTATTCGAATTAACACGATCAGCACAACTGTTAAGGGTAAATTAAATGCCAAAATCGTGAACCAACTGTCAAGAGTGATACATCGATGGAAAGAGAACTTAATAAGGTTTTATAAAAATACAACAAAAAATCAGAGTAATTAAATGATAAAGATATAAAATAAAAACAAAATCTAACATGAGATTTTTTTACAAAATTTTTAAATTTTATTTAGAAAAGTGTGTAATTCCAACATTTTCTATCACACAACAATAGGATTAAACATCATTTAAAAGGTCCCTTAATTGTAGAAAAATACAAAATTTCACTTCTAAATTAAAGTGAGATATATCGAAATTATGGCTCATTTATAGCCATAATATCACGATTACTGATGCGGCAATTTCCAATTTTAAATGTTACATATCATTGGAAAGAGAACTTAAGGTCTTATAAAAATACAAAAAAATTTATTGGTTAAAATATAATGACAAAAAATATAAACAAAATCTTAAAATGACATTTTTGGTACACCATTTATAATTTTTTTAAAACAATAGAATTACAAAAATGTTAATTTCAAAATTCGAATGGCTCATTTTATAGCAAAAGTCGTAAATAATGATTTATTCGAATATCACGTTAAGTACAACTGATACTGCAAATTCAATGACAAACTCGTGAAACAACTTTCAAGTGTGAACATCGAACTTAATAGGGTCTTATAAAGATATGGCAAAAAAATCAGAGTGGATTTTTTGTTATAAAATTTTTTAATTTTTCTAAAATTGTACCTATAATTCCAATTTGTAATTTGTATCTACCAAATAATATAATAAATTATATATTATTTAAGAGGCCTATCAGTTGTTCAAAAATAAAAATTTTCATTTCTCTAATTCGAATGAAAAAAGTCGAAGTTATGGCTCATTTTATAGAAAAAGTTGATTTATTCGAGTATCTGCGAAAGTACAGATAATGCAGCAAATTCAATGACAAAATCGTGAAACGACTTTTATTTATGATACATAAGTGGAAAGAGGATATAACGAGCTATTGGAAAATATAACCAAAATTTCAGAATATAATCTGAATTCTGAATATTCTGATACATCTTATATGCATATATATATTTTTTTCAAAAATTATAAAAAATAAAAAAAAATATATATGGACCTGTAATTCCACACTGCTTAGGAAATAAATTATATACCATTATAAGCGTCCAGTAGTGGTACAAAAATAAAAATATAGTGTATAGATGAAAAGTGTTGGAGTTATGGTTTTTTTATAGAAAATTATATAGTTTTTTTCTTCAAATATTGCAATCTTTTCTCTACGTATACCTTTAATTCCAAAAAAGGTGTATCTGGGAAAGAAAGACCTAATTCACAATTTTAATGGTCCATTAGTTGGCTAAAAATAAAAATTTCTTTTTTTCAAATCCGAATCAAAGCTGTTAGAGTTATGGCTCGTTTTATAGCAAAAACGGCAAATAACGAACGAAATTTATATCTTTTTTTAAGTCGTACCTGTAATTCCAATATTTTGTATCTAGCAAATAATAGGATTATATCACTTTAAAGGCCCGTTAGTTGTACAAAAATAAAAAAATCATTTTTAAATTTTATTTCTTTGAGTGAAAAAGTCGTTGTTATGGCTAATTTTATAGAAAAAGTTGATTTATTCGAGTATCTGGAAAAAGTACTGAAAATGCGGCAAATTCAATGTCAAAATCGTGAACCAACTTTTAAGTGTGATCACTGGAAAGACAAGTTAATAAACGTTTACTAAAATTTAATAAAAGGTATATAATTAAAAAATATCTGTTGCAACATTGGCCATTTTTACAAAAATTATATTTTTTTTATATTTGCACGTGTAAATCTAAATTTTTTATCAGCCAAAGACAAAATGTATACAAAATCATAAAGGTACAATTGTTGTCTAAAAATAACAATTTTGTTTTTAAAATTCGAATAAAAATTTTGATATTTTGGTCATTTTCCATAAAAAGTTGATAACATAGATTTGTTCGAATATATCGAAGAGTATAGGTAATAATTGCCTTATATCAAATCAAAATCTAAGTATAGAAAATATATAAATTTTGCAGAAAAAAATCATGACAGGGTGGCGCAGAATGAGCTATATGGTTTAAATTATATTTTTTTCACTTATTTTTGTACGTTGTTCGATCTTGTAATGATTCATAACTAATTCCCCAAGTCTCCTCCACAAAATGCTGAAAAAGTACAAAGAAAGAATAATGATTAAAAACGTTATAAAGAATTCAAAACATATAGCTCATTCTGGGCCACCCTGTCATGATTTGTTTCTGCAAAATTTATATTTTTTCTATACTTAGATTTGATATAAGGCAATTATTACCTATACTCTTCGATATATTCGAACAAATCTATGTTATCAACTTTTTATGGAAAATGACCAAAATATCAAAATTTTTATTCGAATTTTAAAAACAAAATTTTTATTTTTAGCAAAACCATTGACTTTATTTAATTTTTTCAAAATTAATCGCATTGACACAAATGACATTCAATCAAATTACATTATTAATAATTTTCAAAATTATTCTTATCTTACGGCTGAGACTGAGAGAGATTTGCTGTTGTCTAGTGTAGTCGTTGATTGTGATATTTAAAGGTTCTTCTATAGGAATACTACTCCTGTGCCGATCACTTTAACTGAGTTCCTTTAAGGGAGTTTCTTCTTCTTCTTCTTGGGCCTGTGCTTTCGTGCTACGCACACACACGCCCACACTCATACTTACCACGATTATTTCGAAAAGTTGTGGAATCGCCGGAAATCTTAATTTTATTTGATTGTTTTCCTTCTTTCACATTAACTGATTAAATATTTTAACATGACTACGGCCATTTACCGGTTCTATGGTAAATTGCCACGGCTAGCTCCAGGGGAAATGGTGTGGTTGGGGGTAACCCTGTGGCATATGATGAACGTTTAGGTTGCTTTGGCAAACAACAGAAACAGCAAGAAAAAGATTGAGCTCTTACGCACTGTTGTTGTCTTGGAAAAGTTTTTGAAAAACTTTTTGTTGAGGTATTTTTTTGGTCGCAGAGAAGGCGGTCGAGGAGGAGGAGGACTTTGAGTGTTTAGTGGGAAGCAACCAACCCAACTCAACTGTGATACAGTGTTGCAACCATTTTCGCGCCACCACCTTCTTTTTTTCGTTATTTAGCCATCTTACACACGAAAACGACCTATAACAACATTTGTTGTTTGCCACAAAACATTGGCACTTCAAACATATACAAAAAGCACACACACACAGCCATGCATGCATACATGTGTGTGTGTGTGTTTAGTGTGTCTGGTCGTTTAAAGGGATTGTACTTGAAACAGGCGAATGAATAGTCGAAATAAACATAATTTCAAGTCACACCTTGGCTTGTGTGCGTGCATGTGTGTGTGCTGAACAGCATATAATTTGCCTCAGCCCCTCCATGACACTCTCACTACACCGTTACCACTCTCACGCTCATTCTCTTCACTGAGCCCGGGAGGGAACAACAGCAACAACATTGTCATACCGTAGGAAACCAACATGAACATGAACGGTTCGAAATGGTTCGAAACGAATCGACGACTCACCTCAACTCAGTTCAACTCAATTCAACTTGAAATTGTTTATTATCCAAAAAACTGAAGCAGAAGAAGAACGAAAAGAACCAGAGTAAGAGTAGGAGGTGGAGTCATCCGCAAAAACAACGACAACGACCAAAAAACTGAAACTGAAAATAACAAAGTTTTGATGGCAAAACTAATGACATGTCACGGTAAACTTAAATGTCTGAAAAGAACACAAACGCACACACACACGAACTCACTCACTCTCTCTCTCTCTCCCCCTCTCTCTCTGTTCATACGGAACAAACAAATGGCATGGCTGAGATCTATTTGAACACAACACACACACCAGCCATACCAACAACGTCAACAGCAACAACAGGAACCACAATTCCAAAGAATGACAAGAACTACTACCACCACAACTACAACTAGTTCAGAATAGAGAAAACATGTTGTGTTTTGTTAGCCCAACTCCGTTGCACAAGCAAGCGGATGTGTTCTTCAGTTTATTAAGGAATTCAAATATGACTTTTACGCAAACACTGCCAAAAGGGGGCATCAGGGTTGGTGTGATGGGAAGAAAAAAGAAAATTGAGTTGCTATATTTTTCAACATAATATTATTATATAATTATATTTATTTTTAATATGCATAGTATTATATTACCGATAAATGAAAAAAATATATGAGTCCCCCCAACTTTAAAAGTACTCAATTTATTTAAATTCTAAGGATATATTTATTTTATTTATTTGAAGAAAAATTTTAAATTTTTTATGTTGTTCCCCAGATGTTAGCAGAACTCTGGATCAATTTCACCGCCTTTATTCAAAAAAAAATTTTGAATAAGTTTGCAATATTTTTCAACATTTTTATTTTATATTATTTATATTATTATTTGTATTATTAATAGACATAATAGGCTGGGTCGACGTCCATACAAACGGAACAACAAGTTCCAGTCACCCATGAAAATAAAGTTTTGATTGTTTAATGATGATTTGCAAAATTTCCTATATCAATTTCAAGAGATGAACGCTCCCCAAAATAACCCTAAAAATCATGTTTTTCCGGTGTATTTTTTTATACCCTCCACCTCCAGGATGGGGGTATACTAACTTTGTCATTCCGTTTGTAACGCCTTGAAATATCGACCTGAGACCCTATAAAGTATATATATTCTTGATCGTCATAAAATTCTAAGACGATCTAGACATGTCCGTCCGTCTGTTGAAAGCACACTAACATCTAAACGAAAGGAGGCAGAACGTTCAAATTTTCCATAAATGCGTCTTATAGTCGTAGATCGGTTGGGATTGAAACGGGGCGAAATCGGCCGAAAGGGAAAAATTTTTCCCTCGCAAGGACTAAAAATACCCATAATAATCCCTAATATTTGAGCGTATTTAAGCATGTTTTTTGAATATGTCTGTTTATATTTGCTTGATATTTGGTATGCGCATTCCCCTTATAACAAAAACGTGCACCATAAAGTGATTCTTATTTGTTGGGGGTGAAATGGGGCTAAAAAGGGATAAAAATGGTACATATTAAACGACAACAGCTAGAAACACGAAATTCGGTGTGTACATTACTCTAATTGAGTAGATACATAATATAAAAGTATTTTTTCCAAATTCGTACTTTTAAGGGGTAAAATGGGAATAGAGGGATAAAAATGGTACCAATAAAACGGCTGTACCTAGAATAATGAAATTCGGTGTATACATTCCTCTGATTGCGTAGGTACGTAAAATAAACGGATTTTTTCGAAATTCGTACTTTTTGGGTTAAAATAGAAAAGGGGATAAAAATAGTACCAGCCAAATGGCCGCAGCTAGAGTCATGAAAATCGCAGTATACATTCCTCTGACTGCGAAGACACGAAAATAAAAGTTTTTTCCAAATTCGTACTTTCAAGATATACAATGGGTACAGAGGGATAAAAATAGTACCAACTAAACGACTATAGCTAGAATGATGAAATTCGGTGTGTACATCCCTCTGTGTAGACACGTAAAATGAAAAGACTTTAGAAAGTCGTACTCTTAAGGGGGTAAAAAGGGCACCAACCAAATGACCGCAACTAGAACATGGAATTCGTTGTATATATTCCTCTGACTGCATAGACACCCAAAATAAAAAGATTTTTCCAAAATCGTTGCTTTTACTTTTACGGCAAACATTTGTTGAATCATGAAGGTAGGTTATTTTGCACTTGAGATACTGGATTTTCAAAATTTGTTTTGGTTTGGTTATATTCAAAAAATATATATTTTTTCATGTAATATTACTGCACTTCTACGAAAATTGATCGACCATGTTTCGGACCTTTCCCAAGCGAAGAAAAAACATTATCCAAAGCGTTCGAAGATGATTCGTATTTTTGGTAATATATTCGGCACTGTTATAATAGTGTGGAGCAAGGATAAAACCCCGAAGGACACCGCGATTGATACATTCATATTCCGACAATTTTTTTTATTGAATTGTATACAAAATTTGCAATTTAAAAAAAAAAACTATTCATCATTGCAATTATTTAGGGACTAAAACCAATATTAATCATTTGAAAAGCTATGTCTAAATAGTTTACCAAGATTTTTTCGAAGGGCTATGAATAACATTTTCCTATGTTATTTGGCTTTCTAAACTCAAGAATGGCATGTAAACATTCTTATAGATATTTCATTTTAAACTCTATATATAAAAATCAATGTGTGTCTGTATGTTCCGTATAGGACGCCAAACCGTTGGACCGATTCGCTTGTCGATTTTTGTCGAAGCTACCTTTAATATGTGTACCACACTACTTGAGATATAACACCGATAATGATTGTTTGCACGTTAAATTAAATTGTTAAAAAAATATAATTAATTAAATATATTATTGTTATACTAATTTTAATATTAAAAAATGAATAAATGAAATTTAGAATAATTATTGGATGTTGAGAACTTCACTTTCATGCAAAAAGAGTAGCTTATGAGCATTGGCCAACGTTTTACTTTCTGTTACGAAAATATGAGAAAAAATTTTATTTTGTTTCATCTTTTATAGAGCTAGCATTATAACGAAGGAATATGTTACAGACTTTCTAGACAAACAATATTTTTGTAAATCTAGATTTTTAATATTTCTGATTAAAAGAAGGGTCATAATATCTACATTTTTCCATAGATTTTTTTGTAAATAGGCCTTGATTAAAAATATTCAAAAAGACTTTTTTACGTTATTTAAACAAAAAATTAAAATTATGTTTCTTTTTTAACATTTCCGTCTACATTTATTCCATTTAGGGTCATTTTCTCATAGATTTTCGAAGCGATAAAATCACGATCAAAAATTTTGGTGTTATCGTTAGAGGCTACTGTTTTCTAATTCCATAACTTCTAATATAGTTAAGATTTTACAAATAATAAAGCTCATTTCCAAAAAATACTTTTTTCATAATAGAAAATTAACAATAATAATATATTTAATTATCGATTTTAATTATTTTTCACTAGCAGTAGCCCAATGTGTTTGCTTTCACATATTTTTTATGATTTGGAAGGTATTTTTGTATTTACTTGCCATTAAAAAGTGCAATTAAATTCATAAATACTTAAGAAATTACTTTTTAAAGGTAAATATAGTCATTTTTTATGAAATTAAAAAAAAAAACATGTAAAAAATAAAATTTATTTGGAATATACAGCGATCAGTAAAAAAAAATATTTATAAAACTCATACTTTCTGATTTGATCCGTTCTACATTATATATGTATATATCGCTTTCTTCGTTAGCTTTTAGAAAGTAAGACAAATTACTTTTTTAGATTTTTTATGTTTTTCTATTTTTTTATTCTATGAGACTATCCCTAAACCACTCTTCGCGATATTTGTAGACATCATAAAAAAATTAAAAACTGGATTCATTAAAAATATTTTTAGGATCGTTTTCGACTTTAGAAACGAAAAAATACATTAGAAAATGTTATACATAACCCTTCGACAAAATGCATCTAATCATCTGAAAATATATGATACTTTTTTTCAAAGTTGTGAAAATATTTTGAAGTTTGCTTGAAAGAGTATAAAACATATTATTTAGGTGGAAAAATTATAAAATATGACGATCGAGCATATGATCGACATCAGCTGATGCTGGCATATGGAAGATCGACCATATGATCGACATCACCTGATGCACGTATGACATACTGTGACATTCAGATGGCGTTATTGTTTGTTTTACGTTTGTAAAAGTTGTTTGTGTGTACTTCGTACGAAGCAGCAATCACGTATTGCTGAAATAAAACATTAAAATCAAATTTGTGTTTTATTTTTTATAAATTGTCTCATCTAGACTCCGTCTAGGGGAGACCAACAGTGCCATTATCCTGATGGAAATCTGTTCAATATTTATGTATATTTTTTACGTATTTAATTTTTCATTGGAATTTAATTTTTTATTTCAATTTAAAACAATTGGATGAAGTGGCAACTCATTAATTACTTAATTGCCTAGCTCAAGCTTCGAAGTCTTCCGTTAAAGTAGGTTTAGTTAGGAACCAGCGTTCCTTTTTCCTCTTTTTACGTATCTATATATGATATCTTAAATTTCTTTATTTGCAGCATTTATGTTGTCTGTAAAAAATCATACCATCATAAGTCCACTATCCTCTGTATTACAGCCATGTTGGCAGAGTTGTCAAATGTTTTCACTTTATTTGGACTATCATCATGATCATCATCTAGTTGTCATTTAATTTTTAATTCGCTAATTGATTGGCAAATCTTGAGCTACAAATACTCAACTAGTCCAGCCTATTGAAGTGTTAAAACATTTATGCAAAACTTTGCTTGACAATTTATGTCAAAAAATTTGTATGTCAACGTTTGGGATACTCATAAAAATTACAGGAGCTGCTGAAAAATGTAGTGAAATGTACTTAGTCAACTTTTTTTTTTTGGAAAAGTTTAACATTTAAAAGGGTTGTGGCAGTCAATCTGTCATAAATTGTTGTTCCAATGGCTTTAGCTTTCGGTGATGATGATGGATTGTAATGGTGGTGGCGACAAACGGGACGGTATTTGAAACGAAATTTCAAGGCCACTTAAATGAAGTGATTGCAAAAGTATTATGGAGAGATGGAAGGCTAGAATAGGAGGGCAGGTAACACTGTCCGACAGTCCATGTTACACTTCAAGCTGATGATATACGTCTGACGCTATATGAAAAAATGGAGTTGCTTTTAATTTCCTTAAAAAAGTTCCAAATGGTACAATTTTTTAAAAATTATTTTAAATACTTATTCGCACCCTATTAAACCGGCATAAAAGCCAAATTAAAAAAGAGAATATGAACGAAAAATACTTTAAATTGCCAGCTTCTGAGGGCCTCTAACCATGTTGCCTCACTCACTGAAATAATTATTTTATTATTTTATTTTGTATATTATTTTATATTTTTTATATATTCTTTTATTTTATTTTTAAATTTCCTATCATTTCTCTTGACACAGTGCTTGCAGGCGTAAAATGTACTTAGACAACTTTATGGAAAATTTTAACATTTAAAAAAATTATACAATTTTTTAAATATTATTTTAAATACTTATGCGCACCCTATGATACCGGTATAAAAGCCAAATTAAACAAGAAAATATGAGCGAAAATACTTAAAAATTGCAAGCTTCTGAGGGCCTATAACCATGTTGCCTCACTCACTGAAATAATTATTATTTTATTCTTTTATTTTGTATATTACACTGTGCAAAATTTTTGAAGTCATTTCAAAATAACCATATACGGACACCGCTCCATGATAAAAGACCAAAAAAAAAAGACCCGTGTTTTTTTTCCCCCAAAGTCATGCACTTTTTTTTATGGGCCCCCAGAGATTTGAGGCCTCGGTGTAATTTTTGGAAAAAAGTGATCATATTATCAGGCTCATATCTTGCAAACCGTTCGTAATTTTGATTTACTCTCTGAGGCAAAGTTCTAGCTCTTGTCATAAAGAACAAAAATTGTGAACATATAAAATTTTTTGAAATTTGAAATTTTTTTTGGAAAATTTTTCACTTTTGCGGCTACCTAAGCGCTACCTAAACGGTGTTAAGAATAATTCCTAGGAAGTTCATATGTTCTAGAAAGTTGTTTATTGAGATCTTAGGTACATTTTTGTAGTTGATTGTTTCCCTGAATTTTCAGCGGTTTGCTACCTATGGACCTGAACAGGGGAAAAAAAGTTAAAAAAATTTTTTTAAGTTTTTTGCGATTTTGACCTTGAAGTTTTTTTGATTTTATGTGTTCACAATTTTTGTTCTTTATGACAAGAGCTAGAACTTTGCCTCAGAGAGTAAATCAAAATTCCGAACGGTTTGCAAGATATGATTCTGAGAATATGATCACTTTTTTCCAAAAATTACACCGAGGCCTCAAATCTCTGGGGGCCCATAAAAAAAGTGCATGACTGGGGGGGGAAAAAACACGGGTCTTTTTTTTTGGTCTTTTATCATGTAGCGGTGTCCGTATATGGTTATTTTTTTCCGTGTTGCACTGTGTTATTTTATATTTTTTATTTATTCTTTTAAATTTCCCATCGTTCCTTTTGACACAGTCTTTGCCAACCATATTTCCATATTCAAATATTTATCAGTGATGTTGTGCCAAAAACCTAACCAAACCAAACCCCGAACCGAGACCAGAAAAACCAAACCGAAATAACATACAAACACCACCACCAGCACCACCACCAAGTGTACTTCAGCCCAATGCTACTCAGTGGGAGACCGACAGCGATGAACCAACCGTCTTAGACACACTCATAAAAGCGGAAGTGGAAAGAATCAAATTATTCATAAAAAGTTTTTCTTTTTTTTTTTTGAAAAGAGAAAAAGAAGAAAGAAAACGAAGCACAAATACTATTTGGAAAATATCAATAATACAACAGCATCAGGATCAGAATCGGCAACAACACAATAGACAATAAATGCTGTTGGCACCTTGAGAACTTTCAAAGAATGCCATGGATGGGGAATATATTAAGATGGCTTGGCTTGGCTTGGCTTCTATTCAGGCATACTCACGAGTACAGCTCGTATCCCATATCAATGTTGGGCTCTTATAATCCTTCAATATATGAATGAGTGCTATTTACCGAGCGAGTGAAACTTTACCCCCCCCCCCCTCTCCCTCCACACGCAGAAGCCATACCCTTCCCGGAGAACAAAAACCAAGAAAGAAAGCTAGGCAAAATACTAGAGAAAAGAAAATTCCAAAGAGTTGAAGTGGTTTGGCAGTGTGTAGCTCAGATAGCTGTGGGTGGGTGGTGGTGGGCTGATGAGGTTGGACTGCAAATAGTTTTCCATAATGAACGTAATGGCAGGGATGGGGAAAAGTTTTGAAGTTCTGGAAAATTGTTTGCGAATTTAATATAGATTAAATATTTAATGGGGCAGACTAATAGTTTTTTTCTGATTTTTTTGGAATTGTATTTTAGTTCTGGCATTGAATGTTTTCCGTTTGTTTTGTTTTGTTTAATATCATTAATGGACTTGGAAGCAAAATAATAATATTGGAAAAGAAAATGAAATGAAAGAAAGAAATCGTGAGAGAAGTCTAAAGGTGGAGGGTGACTAGGTGATACTCGGAATCATTCTTGATTTCAAACAGTAAATTCAAATAACATTTCCAGATTATATCAATAAAATATCAATTACAATTCTAAAATCAAATTAGAGATGGAACGAGATGAATTGTTTTTGAATTCGGTCCTCTTCCAACACCGAGGGAAACCTTATTTCGATATTTATTTAAGTGACGGAGTGATAATTATTTTAAACTGTGGAAAATCCTGTCAACTAATCCATTCTTTCCATATGCTTAGTGATGTATAGACTATAAAAACTTCTTAAACTTTCACCATTCGAGTATTTTCGAAGATATACAGATGTAAAGAGGCTTATAACACAGTGCAACACGAAGAATATAACCATATACGGACCAGTGTCTCCCAGTTTTGCCCAAAGTCATGCATTTTTAACACTTTCAGGTCCATAGGTAGCAAACCGTTCAAAATTCAAGGCAACAATCAACAATGAAAATGTACCTATGATCTCAGTAAACAACTTTCTAGAACATATAAACTTCCTAGGAATGATTCTTAACACCGTTTAGGTAGGAAGAATATATCTTGCCGGACTGATTCTGTTAATGGTATGTCCGACTGCACTGCGTATGAGTGATATTATCCTTCATCAACAGTAGGTATGCGTTACCTACAGCCTATAAGATTTGTTTGACGACTTTTGCGATTTTGACCTTGAAGATGAAGTTTTTTTTAATTTTATATATTCACAATTTTTATTCTTTATGATAAGAACTACAACTTTGCCTCAGAGAGTAAATAAAAATTCCGAACGGTTTACAAGTTATGAGCCTGAGAAAATGAGCACTTTTTTGCAATAATGACACCGAGGCCCCAAATATTTGGAGAAACTGGGAGACACGGGTCTTTTATAACGTAGTGGTGTCCGTCTATGGTTATATGTCCATGACTTAAAAAATTGCACTCAGTGTAATAGATAAAATTCTGAATAGTAAATTGCTACATATATTATAATAAATTCCCACTACACCTTTTTCTATTGTAGTTCAAAAGACACCGGTTGAAATTCAAAATGCACCAGTTAAAATTCAAAAATTCCATTTGCAATTCAAAAAATAACACTTGAAATTTAAAAATTCCATTTGAAATTCAAAAAATGTCAATTGGAATTCAAAACTCGTCATTTGTAATTCAAAAGACAACATTTGAAATTCAAAAGTCGTCATTTGTAATTCAAAAGACATCATTTGAAATTCAAAAGTTTTCAATTAAAATTCAAAAGACATCATTTGAAATTCAAAAGTTTTCATTTGAAATTCAAAAATTATTCCATTTGAAATTCAAAAGATTCCATTTGAAATTTGAATTACATATGACGAGTTTTGAACTTCAAATGATATTTTTTGAATTTCAAATGGAATTTTTGAGTTTCAATTGATATTTTTTGAATTTCAAATGGAATTTTTGAATTGCAAATGGTGTCCTTTGAATTACACTTGAAAATGGTGTAGATAAAGTTATTTTAAAAATAAAATTATTATGAATTATCTGTTCATCACTTAATAATAATCATCATTAGTTTACTGCAAAGCCCATGGTGACGTATAAGTAATAAGGAATAGGCGAGCGTATGCGTTATCTGAACTCCTGTTGAAATATCACTCATGCGTTAGGGGGGGATTGACGTAAGTAGCTGGCTTTGCTAACTATTTCTTTATTAATGCAAATAAAAGAGATTGCTGGGAGTGCTTGCATGGCAATGGAACACATTTCAGGACACGTGATGCGTAGCTCTCTCTCTCTCCCTCTTTCGCTTTCTTAAGCATTATGCGGGAGGACTACTAGTAGTGGGTAATTTAATTAAAATATCATGCATCACGGCTTGCCATAGAATTTATGTAGCCTCTAGAAAGGATAACTATGGGGAGGGAGTGGTAGGAAAAGGAATGATGTAAATCTAAGGCTATGGGAACAGTGAACTAGTCCCGTGAAATGCGTAACTGTGTTTTCGTGCCTTTTTGCATGGCTTCCCTCCAAGTTTCTTGAGACATGACCGCACTGGTAATTCCTTCAATTCTTGGGGTCAGTGTTCTCAAAGAGACAAATGTATGTGGCAATTATAATCCAATTTAAATGACACTTGTTCGTCGGCATGCCACGGCTATTTGCACGACAATTCTTTGTTTGGAATAAGGGATTTTTTTCATATTTGCCATGACAATGACGCACAGCAAGACATTTATATAGGGTCCGCCATCTAACGTTTTTTTTCAACTATTCAACCGTTGGACTATTATTTGTGGGGTGCCCGAGGCAGCCATTTGAATGAAATTATTTTCCATTATTAACCGGAAGGATTGTACATTCAAATGAAAAAAGAATTTTGAGAAAATATTCAGTAGTTTTTTATAGCATTTTCAAAAAAAGTTATTTGGCGGACCCTTTATTAGTTATTTTTTTTTTGTGCCAGCAGAAAATGACTTTTTTCGAAACAATATTTTTTTTCAATTTTCAATATTCAAAAATGTATAGCCCTTATAGCATGCCCTCTGTTTAGCGTATAACCGGTAAGAAAAATCCAAAGAATCCAGAAAATGCAAAAAATCGTTTAATTTTTATTTTTCAAAAAAAAAAAACATATTTTCCTACGTTTACACTTCGGGTTACGATTTTATTTTAATGCAATGGCGTAAGCCTTTCAATCAAATGATTGATTTTGAATTTATTATATTTTAGTTAGTTAAGGGCATTTGCATTTAAGCCAGCTTCAAGAATATTTGGCCGAACATATTCATACATAACTGGGATTGAAATGAGTATTCGAAATGTTTGTGCGTGTTTATGTGTTTATGAGTATATGTATATGTGTGTGTATGTGTATGTGTAATAACTGCAATGTTTGGTAATATGCCAAAAAGGATTTTTTGCTGTTGCCTTCATTTCCAAACGCTTTTATTTATGAAGCATATCTACACTTAATAATGAATATAACTGCAACAACAACAGCAGCAGCAATAGCGACAGCATAAGCACGCACACGCATACATGCACACACACACATACACATGCATACAACATTCTCTATTTAAAAATGACAAAGCCAAAGCATAGAAGATATACAACTAAAAGGAAATTAAGGTCGGCCCAAAGTTAGATATTACAGCTATAGATAAGTACATACATATATAGTTATGTATGTAAGGATATTAGGGCGTAGCGTAAAAAAATATTTTTTTACAATTATACGATGCCTTTTAAACGATGGTAATTTTTATATATTTTTTGAGGAAATTGGATTAAATTAAAAAAAATATTTTTTATAATAAATAATTTTTATATAAAATATTTCTTTTAAATAATTTTTTTTTATAAAATTGTTTTTTTTTTTTATAAAAAATATGTTTTTTATAAAAAATAATTTTTTTTATAAAAAATATGTTTTTTATAAAAAATAATTTTTTTTATAAAAAATATTTTTTTTATAAAAAATAAAATGTTTTATGTGGGTCTCAAAACTCATTTCTGATTTTGATCACTGTTTAATTTATTTATTTTTTTTAATATTAATTTTAGTCGGAGGTACTCTTGCTCTATTTGCTCAATAATTTTTAGCACACCCTTGTAAAAAATATTTTTTTTATAAAAAATATTTTTTTTTATAAAAAATATTTTTTTATAAAAAATAAAATGTTTTATGTGGGTCTCAAAACTCATTTCTGATTTTGATCATTGTTTAAGGCTACATTTAATTTATTTATTTCTTTTAAAATATTAATTTTAGTTGGAGGTACTCTTGCTCTATTTGCTCAATAATTTTTGGCACACCCTTGTAAAAAATATTTTTTTATAAAAAATAAAATGTTTTATGTGGGTCTCAAAACTCATCAAAATCAGAAGATCATTGTTTAAGGCTACATTTAATTTATTTGTTTCTTTTAAAATATTAATTTTAGTCGAAGGTACTCTTGCTCTATTTGCTCTATAATTTTTGGCACACCCTTGTACACTCACTCATTTGCGGATATATAGATGGCATTACATCAATGCAACGATAAAATCCTTAGGCTCTATTTGTAAAATTGGAAATTGTTTTGGTTAAGAAACCGAAATCGATTTTAAGGACATAAATTTAAGTGCGGCTCCTCGGTATGGCATGACTGGCTGACGGACTGGCTGTCTGACTGACTGACTGACTGTGAATTGTGCGATGATTACCCGGGCATCCTTAAATGAGTGGTTTACCGAAAATGTTTCAATCATTTCGGCTATAGTCATGCCATAAGTTAAACGAACTTAATAAATTCACTTAGACGAATGGACACCTTTCCACGTTGGATGAGGCAGGCAAATAATTGAATTGAATACAATATATTTGTGGATACACTAAATTGGGATGTGGTTTAACGATACATATCATGTTCAAATTGAAAAAGGCAATGTGGCTGAGATGTACATTTTTCAAATGGAAACAATTTACGTTGAGAATTCTTCGTTGGCAAAAATAATAAAATGTTGGAGTGGTTGGAGGTGCAGTAAAATATTTTTAGAATAAAATATGCTTCGATTACTCCACAAAAAAAATAAGAAAATAAAGAATATTTTTAGAATAAAATATTCCTCGATTACTCCGGAAAAAAATTGTGCCCCATACCCACAAATCTATATTTTGTATGCAGCAGAGAATTTCGATAGAAAACAGAAATTGAGAAAATTTTCTATTGAGCTAAAAATTGGATATAAATTTAAACAATTCAAAAAATTAAAAAAGATATATAAATACATTATTTATTAAAATATTTTTATATAAATATATTTTTATTAAGCCTTATGAGGAGCAAACATAGGATTTTTTAATTAATGTTTAGATAGTGCTACAGAATTAAAAAAATAAATACACATGAGAATTTCCACATTTTTGTTGATATCTCAGAATATACTGAAAGTACTCTAAAATTGTTAGAGTACGTAGAGCACAAACGTAGCTAATGGCTGAGATAATATCAAAAATAAATATTTTTAAATACAATATTAAAAAAAAATATAGTTTTGTGCTAAAAATAAACAATTCTAGAATAAAACATTCTTCGATTACATCGCAAAAAAAAACATATTTTGTGTGCATTTAAAAAATTACTAAAATTCCAATATTTTTTTCGACCTATCATTATGGGAGTATAAGTCGGAGCACGCCTCGTTTTACGCTGAATTAAAGTTAATTATGATGGCTACAAATTTTTCAATTTGAAGTAGAAACAGTGTCGCCAATAACTTGAGAAATTTCAAAATTTGTACTTTTAACAGAAAATGGAATAAAAATGGTACCAATTAAGGTATTGCAGTAAGAATCGTAAAATCGATTCTGGCCATGTACATGCGCAACATAAATGAATTTTACGAAATTTGTACTTTTAAGAGGAAGCTGGACAAAAAGGGATATAGGAAAATAGTACTGGCTAAACAGCCTCTGAACTTTCTACTTTGAAAGTGAGTGATAAATGGGATACAAATGCTACCATTACCAAGTATTGCAGCAACAATAGTTAAATTCGCTTTGTATACATCGATTTTTCGAAACTTGTACTATAATAAGGAAGCGCGACAAAAAGGGATAAAAATGGTACCACCCAAAGTATTGCAGGTTGTTTCATGAAATCCGATTTTATACATTTAACGGGGGAGGCAGGACAAAAGGGATAAAAATGGTACCTACCAAAATAACTCAGCTAGAATAATAAAATTCAATGTGTACATTCCTCTGACCCCGCAAAATCAATAGATTTTTTGAATTTTTTTCTATAATGGAGAAGCCGGATAAAAAGGGATAAGTATTGAAACTTAAGTCATAAAATTCGTTATGTACACAATTCCTCTGAACACAATTGAATGAGCTATTGAAGCTTTTATAAATACCAAATTTTTGCAAAAATACAAGTTTTGGTCATTCCAGTTCACATCTCTCATTATATTTTACGAATTGAAGTCCAAAAATACTTAAAATTCGTCAGAATAGATAATAATGGTATAAAAAAGCATGGCGACCAATTTAATAAAAAATGCCCAATTTTGGAATACATTTTCCCCACTTTGGGAATTCGGGTATTTTTTGAAAAAAAAAATGGTAAATCTAATAATATTTTCATAGTTTCTATCATTTTGAGGAATTTTAAGTATTTTTTTATTAGACTTAAATTCGTAAAATAATGAGAGATGTGACCAAAACTTGTATTATTACAAAAATTTGGTATTTATAAAAACTGCAATAACTCACTCAATTACTGATGGATTTTTTTACGTCATGGCAGCGTTTTACTTCTTACTAAATGTGTTACTTAAATAAGTTTAACTATGCTACGGTTATCAAATAAAAGAATGTGCAAAAACATTGCCTAAGTTGAAAAATGAATAAAAAAGTGTGTTTGCTGCACAAAAGCTATATATCCCAGGTTTCTTCTTTTCAAATCCGTGGAGAAAGTTAAATAAGTTGATAACCAAATATGCTACAGGCTTATAAGTGTGCAAAGGCACGAAACCCATTTTTTTCCCCTTAACTCAAGATTTTAGGGGTGTCTAGCAAATTTCAAATACAGATTCCTGTTCTACTCGACTAAATTATTAAAACATGATTTTGTTCTAGTAGAAGGGTTATAACATCTAGAGTTATAGGTTATTTTCAAATTGTCATTATTTTATTCGATAGAATGCTACCTGTTAATAAATAAAACTACGTACTTTTTTAGTTTTTATACCCTACACCACTTCGTGGACTAGGGTATTATTAGTTAGTTTCGCGCCAAATGTTTGTAACACCAAGAAATAATCGAGCTGGGTCTTTAAGTATACCGATCGGCTTAGAATCACCAGCTGAGTCGATTTAACGATTGATTTTTGTTGGTACGAATCCATAAAATTGGAAACAAATCGGAAAAATATTTATTTTATTATTTTGTAATTGCATCAAGTCTTGATTGAAGAAAATCTATAAATAAATGTAGAAATTATGAATCTTGTTGCAGTTTTGTTGGTACTGTTTTTATCCCGTTTCCCCATTTTGTCCCTTAAAAGTAAACATTTTGAAAAATGCCTTTATGTTTCACAGCTTCAACTGTTTCGTTGCTACCATTTTTATCCCTTTCTCCACTTAAAAGTACAAATTTCGAGAAATAGCTTTATGTTCCGTCAATTTAATATACACACACAGAATTGCATTATTTCAGCTTTAGCATTTTTGTTGGAACCATTTTTATCCGTCTTTAGTCATTTATACCTCAAAAGTGCGAGTTTCGAAAATTCCGTTTATTTTGAGCGTCTTCTTAGCCTTAATGAAGACTTCAATTTCTTGTTGAATCTATGAATAAATGTAGAAGTTATGACCCCATGATTAATTTCTAGGTACTATTTTTATCCCCTTCTTTTATACTTTGACCCTTGAGACTAAAAATTTAAAAAAATATCCTTTATTTTTCGCATATAAGTAGCCAGTGAAATATATATACAGAATGTCATCGAAATTTAATACCTCCTTCGGCCGTTTTGTAAGTACCATTTTTATCCCTTTCTGCACTGAAAAGTACAAATTTCGGATAATTATTTTATGTTCCGCGTCAGTTTAATATACGCACACAGAATTGCATTATTTCAGCTTTAGCATTTTTCGGTACCATTTTTTTATACCTTTTTCGTCATTTATCTTTTGGGAATTTCGAAAAATTCCTTTATTTTACGTGTCTACTTAGTCTTAACGATGAACGTAAGTCTTGGTTGAAGAAAATCTATGAATAAATGTATAAGTTATGACTCATGTTATTTTGTTGGTACTATTTTGATCCCCTTTTTTAAATTATGACATTAAGGGTCAAACTAAAAACTAAAAAAAACTTTGTTTCGCATCTACGTAGCCATCGAATAATATATACCGAATTTACCGAAATTCAATATTAGCTTCAGCTGTTTTATTGGTACCATTTTTATCTCTTTCCCCATTAAATGTAAAAATTTCGAAAAAATGCTTTATTTTGCGTGTCTACACAGCCTTTTAATATAAACATACTGAATTGCATGATTTCAGCTGTAGCTGTTTTTTTGTTACCATTTTTATCCCTTTTTCGTCATTTATTCTCAAAATGTACGAAATTTTTAAAATGTTACATATCTACGCAGTATTTGCGACGTTCAAGTTGAATTTTATGATTCAAGCTTCAGTTGTTTTGTTAGTACCATTTTTATCCCTTTTCCCATTTTACCTCTTAAAAGTACGAATTTTGAAAAAAATCTTTATTTAGCACGTCTACTTGGTCGGAGTTATGTATACACCGAATTTCATGATTCTAGCTGCAAGACTTTGGTTGGTACCATTTTTATCCCCTTCCCACTAAAAGGTACGAATTTCGAAAAATCGCTTAATTTTACATATCAACGCAGTTGGTGCGATGTACAAGCCAAATTTCATGATTTCAGCTTTAGCGGTTTTTGGTACCAATTATATCCCTTTTTTGTCATTTATCCCCTAAAAGTACGAATTTCGAAAAATCCCTTTATGTTGCGTGTCTACTTGGTCAGAGGTATGTATACACCGAAGTTCATGTTACTAGCTGCTACACTTTGGTTGGTACCATTTTTAACCCTTTCCCGTTAAAGGTACGAATTTCGAAAAATACCGTAATTTTAAATATCTACGCAGTTTTATCCCTTTTCCCCATTTTACCTCTAAAAATAAAAAAAATCCTTTATGTTCCGCGAATACTTAGCTAGAGGTATGTATACACCTAATTTGATGATTCTACCCATAACACTATCGTTGTCAACATTTTTATCTCTTTCCCCCTTAAAAGTACGAATTTCAAAAAATCCCTTACATATCTACGCAGATTTTGCGATGTTCAAGCCAAAGGAGCGAAATTCGAAAAATCACTTTATGTTGCGTGACTACGTCGATACCATTTTTAGTCCTTTCCCCTTAAAAAATGGATGTAGGCACACGAATTTTGCCATTCCAGTTTCAGCTGTTTTTGTTTGTACTATTTTTATACCTCTTTCAACATGTTACCTTTTAAAAATACAAATTTCGAAAAATCACTTTATGTTTCGCTTTTATTTAGCCAGTGGAATATATACACCGAATTTCATGATTCCAGCTTCTGCTGTTTTGTTGGTACTATTTTTATCCCCTTTTCAACATGTTATCCTTTAAAAGTACGAATTTGTAGAAATCCCTTTATCTTACCCATCTACGATTTTTGAGAGATAAATTCACCGAATTTCACGACTCGTACGAATTTCGAAAAATCCCTTTATTTTATCTTCTTTGAGGTTTGAGGGATGTAAATAAAGAGTGATTTTTTTGAGGTTAGGATTTTCATGCATTAGTATTTGACAGATCACGTGGGATTTCAGACATGGTGTCAAAGAGAAAGATGCTCAGTATGCTTTGACATTTCATCATGAATCGTCTTACAAACGAACAACGCTTGCAAATTATTGAATTTTATTATCAAAATGCGTGCTCTGTTAAGAAAGTTCATTGCGCGCTTCCATTTTATGGTCAGTTTAATCGACCCACTGAAGCGGCTATTCGGGCTATTGTGACTAAATTTCGCACCAAATTTACATTGTTGGACATTAAACCACCAACACGCTTACGTAGAGTGCGAACTGAAGAAAATATCGCAGCTGTATCGGCCAGTGTTAATGATGACCACCAATTTTCGATTCGTCGCCGTTCGCACCAATTGGGTCTCTGTTACTCAAAAACGTGGAAATGCCAAAATTGGACTAAGCGGATGGACCACCTAAGACGCAGCCGCGGTCAACATTTAAATGAAATTATCTTCAAAAAGTAAATGTCATGGACCAATCTAACGTTTCAAATAAAGAACCGATGAGATTTTGCAAATTTTATGCGTTTTTTTTAAAAAAAAAGTTATCAAGCTCTTAAAAAATCACCCTTTAGTACAAATATCGAAAAATTATTTTATCAGAAGTTACAAAAAACAAAGATTTCCTTCTTAAGAAGAAACTACTTGATCGAATTAGCTGAAATTCGAATGTATTACATTCAAAACTCATAGAAAATCTATTTACTTTATTGGTCTACACGTTTTTTTAGATGTACACACCGAATTCCATGATCCCAGCTTAGTACTATTTTTACTCCTTTTGTCCCATGTTACCCTTTAAAAGTGCGAATATCGAAAAATATTTTTGTTTTTGGAATGTATACATCGAATTCCCCGATTCTATTTTTATTTCTTTGAATGGTAATATTTTTATCCCTTTCCCCTTAAAAAGTACGAAAAAAAATCCTCTATGTTTTACGTCTAAACGTTCATATGAATATACACATACCGAATTTCTCGTTACCAGCTTCAGTTGTTTTTTAGGTACTATTTTTATCCCTTTTTCTCAAAATTCGCCTATTAAAGGTACTAATTACAAAAAACTTATTTTACGCATCTACGCTGTTTGCGAGATGCACAATCGAAAAGACTAAAGATTTTCTGTTCTTCAGTCACGTTCGATTGGTATCATTTTTATCCCTTTTGATCGATGTAACCCCCTAATTTTGCAAAAAATCCCTTTTTCTTGCTAATTTGAAATGAAAAATCCTTTTATTTTATTTATTTATTTATTTAAAATTATAATAAACTAGAAAAAAGCACTAGCAATTAAAGCTATCTGCTTAAAAAATCCTTTTATATTACCCGTCTCTGCAGTTTCAGGGATGTACGTAGCGAATTTCGTGATTCCAGCTTAGTACTATTTTTATCCCTTTTTTCCAGTTTACCCTTTACAAGTACAAAATTCATATAAATCCCTCTTTGTTTTGCGTCTAAACATTCAGATGAATATACACACTGAATTTTTCGTGACTGAAGCTGTTTCTTATGTACTTTTTTTATCCCTTTTCTCCAAATTTACCCTTTAAAGGTACTAATTTCGAAAAATCCCTTCATTTTACCTGGCCACGCAGTTTTTGATGACTTTTTACAATTTCCGTCTCACGTTCGATTGCTACTATTTTTATCCCTTTTGCTCAATGTCACCCTCTAAAAAGTACTAATTATGAAAACATTCTAATTCATGCTAATTTTAAGATGAATGAATAAATCCCCGTCTATACAGTTTGAGCGATGTACGTAGCTAATTTGATGATTCCACTATTTTTATCCCTTTTTGCAGTTCACCCTTTACAAGTACAAAATTCGAAAAAAATCATTTTATTTTGCGTTTAAACATTCAGATGAATTTACTGACCGAATTTTTCTGATATAGCTTCAGTTGTTTTAGGTACTATTTTCATGCCTTTTTCTCAAAATTTACCCTTTAAAGGTACTAATTTCAGAAAAATCCTTTTCTTTCACGCATCTTTGCTGTTTGATGTAGAAATCAAATTTGATGATTTTTTACTTCTTCCGTAAAGGAATTGAAAGATTTTCAGTTCTTCAGTTATGTTCGATTGGTACTATTTTTATCCCTTTTGTTCAATTTCACCACCCAAAAGGTACTAATTTTGCAAAAGTTACCTTTTTCAGCCGAATTAAAACCATATTGGTTTTTAGGTACTATTTTAATCCCTTTTTCTCAAAATGTACCCTTTAAAGGTACTGATTTTGAAAGAAAACTCTTTTTCTAATACGCGTCTACGCTGTTTGTGAGATGTACAAATCAAATTAAACGCTTTTCACTTCTTCCGTCACATTCGTACTATTTTTATCCCTTTTGCTCAATATCAGCGCAAAAGGTACACAATTTTGAAAAAATCTCTTTTTCAATTTTATCCACGCTTTAAGATGAATGAACAACGTTCTAACTACAGCCATCTGGATTGATAATTTTATATAAATGTATATATATATATCGGATGTATATCGATGGAAACCCTAATTGGTAATATCTAGTTAGCTAATGTTTAATTTAGTTCTATAGAAATGTATGTAAACCTTAATTGGCAGTATCTAGTTAACGACTATTTATTGCTTACATTGTGCAGAGATACAAGGACTTCGTCCTTGTTGTTTAATGTTTCCTGTTAAATATGTTTTTTTGTCTTTCTTTCGTGCCTTCTCATTTTGGCAAATTTAAGATGACAAATTGAAAATCCTGTTATGTGAAAATACTTTGAACTTTGTTGGCACACGTTTTCGCAATACAACGAAAAACCAATCGAATACAAGTATCACCATCCTCCCATTCGCTCGTCCTAGCGTCCTCCACCCCCACCTCGTCAAGCAAAAGTTATTAAAAAAACACATGTTTGTTTTCCATTTATTTCTTTTAAATAAGTACGACTAGTACTTTGTTACAGTCGTATTCATGTCTTTCCATTCGCAGTCGCAGCTCAATCACACCCCCACCGCCACTTCAGTGTCGTGTCGTGTCTGCTCCCCCTCCACATGCTTGTCGTCCTTTTTCATAATCTTACTGACTTTACGAAATAACAATAACGACAGTGGTAGTGGCAGTAGTAATATTTATACGAACAGCATAACTTTTTTGCGCTGTATTTTTTCCCATTTTTTCGTTGAACTTTTACATCCAATTTATGGCGGGGGTGGGGTGCGGGCGAAGTGACACTGCGGGAAGGAAGAAGACAATACAGCAACAGCAAAAGGAAATTAAATGTATATTTTTTTATGTATTCACATGATTGATAGTCGATGTTCAAATGGAACGAACGAACGAATGAACGACCGAAAAAACAAAATCACTCAGTCATTCATTCATTCATTCACTCACTCAATTCCATTCCATACGAGTACAATTCAATTTCAATTTCAATTCCTATTCCAAAACTCGCCCCCCACCGCAGCTGCTGTTTCTTGCCCCGGCAACATTCAATGTGAATGCCAACATTTGTTAGTTACTTAAGCCACTTGCCACTGCTGTTGGCTGATGGTAGTTGGGGTAGGTGGGGGGTTGGAGGTTGAAGAGACACTCTAGTCACAGTCAATATGGCCACAGCCATAGCTACTACTAGAACCACAGCGCACACATTATACCGCCCTCCGTACTGACTGCCACATGCCACCAGATCACGCTATTTATGCTGCGTTCCACCCACGTTCATTGTGACTAGTCGCACAGTGAACAAAATTTTGAGAAACTGGCAAAAATGGAAAAATTATCTATTTAAAAGTTAAAAACTTTGTTTAGGCCATGTCAAAATAGAATTTGTGTAAATTTTCTATCTTGATATATTTTTAGACAATTCAATAAAAATTTAAAATAAAATTAAAAAAAAAATATTAAAATATTTTTTTGTAATTTTTTGGCGGAATTTTATTAATCCTCATTAGAAATTAATGTTTCATTTTTAATTAATATTTAGACAGTGCTACCAGACTTTAAAAATTGCAAATAAACATGAATATTACCACATTCTTGCAGATATCTCAGAATATGCTGAAAATAATACTCATGGAATATTCAGATTTTTTGCTGAGAAAAAATAATATATATTTTTTTTAATTCAATATTTTTTCGAAAACAAAAAATATTTTTTTTTGTGCTAAAAATCAAAAATTTTTCTGCAAAAAATGTCTCAATATATTTTGTAGAACAAAATTTATGACTTGTTCCATAAAAAACTTCAACGTTGCAATGTTGCAACAGTTTTCGAAACTTTTGAAAAATCATCTATCATATCTTGCAGCACAAAATTTCATCAAAATCAGAAGACATTCAAAGAATGAGAATCGTTATAATATGGAATTCCTCTTTAGCGACAACCCATACTGTAGTCCAAAGGCCTGTAGCACTCTCAAAACATTAATGAAATAAATTAAAAAAAATAATATTTGTTTCTCATGAGGCTTAATACAATTCCGTGTGGGCTCACCCTAATATGACACGCTTAACGCAAGAGTGGCCTAAACGCCACTACTATTTAATTTAGGAAATGGGACCCTTTGGATCCATTGTGATTCCCTTCGATTTGGTTATTGCCAGTCAATCAAAAATTAAGTAAATGGGGAAGAAGAGAAACCAGTCATCTTAATTCTAGATTACAGCCATTTTGTCGAAGGATTGAGTGCAATTTAAATATTTTTTCTAGATAATATATATGCCAAAAAGGTCTTGATCCAGGACTATATTGTGTATTGTCATGCGTATTGTTTTTTTGAAGCAAAATTTTCGAAAAATTTTTACAAAATTAAATGAATTTAAGAATTCATTATAGCAAATAATTTTTATAACATTATTTTTTTAAATCTTCCATTGATATATGAACTATTGCTTTGAATAAAATTATAAGTGCTTCTCATTCGTTTGTTAGAATTATTTACTTAAAGAGTGCGGGTATTGTATTGAAACGACGCTGCGAAATCTTTCACGGGCCAAAAATCATAATAGTGGTAGTGTGCAACCAAGTAATAAATGTCACCATATCATTTGTAAATAAATTTGCATTCTATAAAATATAAATGCAAAATGGTCAAGACAAAATACCACATTAAATCAGATATTGACAGAATCAGAGATTGAAATAAAACAAACATTAAAATTAAAATATTAAAAAACATAAGCTTTTAAAAGTCTCTTATGTCTACAATGGTCAAAGCTGCTACATTTGTCCATAGAACATTTTCAAAAATTAATTGCCTTTTAAAATATAAAATAAACTTATTTTCTATTTTTATTGGTTTTTCGTGTCAACAAAAATACAGTTTTTTAAAAAAATTATTCTTTTCTCAATTTTTTGGCGACTGTTCCTAACTCAATTTTTCCATGTGAAAGTCAATTTTGGAACATCTCATAATTATCTTTAATCTATCATATAACCGTGCAAATACTGAAAAAAAACTTAGTTTTGATAAAATTAAACAATTTAAAAAACATAGTCATAAAAAATGTTTAATGTGGATTTTATGGAAAGCTATGTCTCAATTAAACTTTAATTAGCTTTTTGATATTTTCGCGATTACAGCAGTATTTCTCTTAATTTAGTAGACTTTCGTAGATTTCAGCAGACAGTCTGCTAGTTCAGCAGACTTTCTGCTATTTGGACAGACATTCCTATATTTCAGCAAACAGTTGTAAATATTTCAACAGTCCTTGCTATTTCAGCTGATAATCTGTTATTTCAGTAGAGTTTCAGTAGATATTCTGCTATTTCAAGGAGATATGGTGCTATTTCAACAGAAAGTTTTAGCTATTTCAATAGACTTTCTGCTATTTTGACAGATATTATGCTTTTTCAGTAGAGTTTTTGAAATTTCAGCAAACATTCTGCTAATTCAAGGAGCTATTTTTTTATTTCAGAAGGTATTCGTAGCTATTTCAATAGACTATCTGCTATTTTAGCAAACATTATGCTTTTTTAGCACATATTTCTGCAATTTCGGTAGACATTCTGCTATTTCAGAAGTCGGTTGTATCTATTTCAGCAGACATTCTGCTTAATCAGCAGATATTATTTGTTATTTCATTAGAGTTTTTGCTATTTCAGCAGGTAGTTATAGCTATTTCAATAGACTTTCTACGATTTTAGCAGATATTATGCTATTTCAGCTGTCAGTTGTAGCTATTTCAGCGGACATTTTAGAAGATTTTCTGCTATTTCAGAAGACAGTTGTTGCTATTTCTACAACATGCCTTCTATAAAATGTATTCCTTATACAACAAGTTTATAACCCTGGAACGATTTCCCAAGATTCCCGTGCATTCTTCATTCCAGAAATGTTCTTGATCTACATTGAATTTTCCAATTATGACCTAGGTATATGACAATAGATCACTTTTTTAATTTAGTTAAGTTTCCTGTGATTTGTTTTATTTTAATCATGCAAAATATAAAATATTTAGTGATTTAGAAAGATGTTATGGAACTCTACGTTCCGAGTCTCTCAATTTTCAGACTTCTGCTACATATAGAATTATTCTTATATTTTTATATTCAAGACTTTCGCAAAAAATAATGTTGATATTTCCATCTTTAACTCTTCAAATTTCAGGGGTTTAAAGGTCTTTAGTACATTTCATTGTTTACCTATTAACTGACTAGTTTATACGTTATTGTATTATGTTTCATTCCAAACCACTGTGCACCACTATAAGTTTCTAGAGTGACATTTAGTAATAGTCGTTGTCGCTTTTATAGATGTGCCGTTCCGTACTGAGTGTCTACTGGAATCAAAGAAGAGGCAGTTCGTGAATGAATAGGTGACAGGCAAAGCAGGCAGTAGAATGAATGGGCCAGTTCTTTTGTGTGCCATGGCGAGCGCTGCAGCGGCCGGGGCAGCGCTGTGGAGTGTTAGAGCCGTAATAGTCGGTGTCATATAAAATTTATTGATTCATTTAATAACAAATAAAGAAAAGGGTTATTCTACTATTTTATTAACTAAATCATATTAAAAAACTATTATAGCATTTGTGACATAATGCGATTAAGTTACGTACGGGTTGGATTGGGTTCGGTTCGGTTCGTACGTTTGTTTCCGAATGGCTGAGTGGTCGGGTGACGAGAACGAAGAGGAGGAAGTCGATGATTGTTGGTTTCAATTAAAGTTTTGTGGGGACATGAATGTTCGGCTTGGCTGGCGGGATTGTGGTTAAAAGAAATTAAGAATATTCCAGCAATTGTGATATGATTATTTCTACTTAGTATTTTTTAGGTTTAGCTAAAGGGTTATTCAATCCAAATCCAAAAGAAAATTAATATAATTAAATAAAACAAATCAATTACTTTTGTTAATTTTATTTTTGTTTGAAATGTTTTACTTGTTAATTAATTTTCTATTAATTTTTTTACTAAATTTATATAAAGCATTCTTCGATAATGATTTTGTATTAAAACTTCAATTTAATACCTGTTCTATGGAATATCTTATAAAAGCTTTATAAAATGTCTTTAAAAACAATTTTTCTTAAAAATAATATTTTTACTAAAACTTCAATTTAATATCTTGATTCTAGAGACCCATTGTCTTTAGAAATTATTATATAAATGTCTTCAGAAATAATGTTTCTTAAAGAAAATTTAAATATGTTTTGTGTATTCCCTGCCTTTGTAAAAAAATGAATATGAAAAAAAAAACAAGTAAAAACGGCGTTAATTATGGCCGGGCCGAACTTTGTATACCCTCCACCATGGATTGCGTTCCACAGAGGCTGTCGATTTTCGTTGAAGTGCAGTAACATTACAGGAAAATATAATTTTTTTAATATAGCCAAACCAAAACAAATATTGAAAAAATAATTTTATAAATAAATAAAATATATTTTTATTATTTCAAACGACACTTACAAGGCAAAGCTACTAATACGTTTACACTATATATATCGAAATAATACTTCAAGTCAATTCAGAAAATAAATATTCTTATATATATCTATATATTCAAAAAGCTTAAAAACATAAATATTGGTAGATAGTGGGTGTTACAGCCATCCATTATATTTTAATTCCAAAAGTACACATTTTTAAAATCCATTATCTCTCGTACATAGTGCAAAATAACCTAACATCATAATTCAACCAATTTTTGCCGTAAAAGTTAAAAGTACGAGTTTGGAAAAATCTTTTTATTTTGAATGTCTATGCAGTGAGAGGAATGTATACACCGAATTCCTGATTCTAGTTGCAGCAATTTGGTTGGTACCATTTTTACCCCCTTTTACCCCCTTAAAAGTACGACATTCTAAAATATTTTTATTTTACGTGTCTACGCAATTAGAGTGATGTTCATACAAAATTTCATCATTCTAGCTGTAGTCGTTTAGTTGGTACTATTTTTATCCCTCTGTACCATTGTATGCCTTGAATGTACTAATTTCGTAAAACGCATCTATTTTCCGTGTCTACGCAGTCAGAGGAATGTATACTCCGAATATCATGACTCTAGCTGCGGTCATTTGATTGGTACTATTTTTATCCCCTTTTTCTATTTTGACCCCAAAAAGTACGAATTTCGAAAAATCTGTTTATTTTCCGTGCCTACACAGTCAGAGGAATGTATACTCCGAATTTCATGACTCTAGCTGCGGTCATTTGATTGGTACTATTTTTATCCCCTTTTTTCATTTTCACCCCAAAAAGTACGAATTTTGAAATTTTTGTCTATGCAGTCAGAGGAATGTATACACCGAATTCCATGATTCTAGCTGCAGTAATTTGGTTGGTACCATTTTTTATCCCTTTTAACCCCTTTAAATTTACGACATTCTAAAATATTTCATTCTAAAATATTTTTAAAAAAACTTTTATTTTTTAAGTCTACGCAGTCAGAGGAATGTATACTCCGATTTTCATGACTCTAGCTACGATCATTTGGTTGGTACTATTTTTATCCCCTTTTTCCATTTGACCCCAAAAAGTAAGATTTTCGAAAAATCCGTGTATTTTACATGTCTAGGCAATTTTAGGAATGTATACACCGAATTTCATTACTCTAGGTGCAGCCGTTTGGTTGGTACCATTTTTATCCCTCTATTCCCATTTTACCCCTTAAAAGTACGGAAAAAATACTTTTATATAATTTATCAACTCATATAGAGGAATGTACACACCGAATTTCGTGTTTCTAGCTGCTGTCGTTTAATAGGTACCATTTTTATCCCTCTTTGTCCAACGAATAAAAATAACTTTTAGGTTCACTTTTTTGTTATAGGGGGATTTCGCCCAGTTTCAATCCCAACCGTGCTACGACTATAAGACGCATTTGTGGAAAAGTTGGAAGTTCTAGCTCCTTTCGTTTAGATGCTAACGTGCTTTCAACAGACGGACGGACATGGCTAGATCGTCTTAGAATTTTATGACTATCAAGAATATATATACTTTATAGGATCTCAGGTCGATATTTCAAGGAGTTACAGACGGAACGACAAAGTTAGCATACCCCCATCCTGGAGGTGGAAGGGTGTAAAAATAAAATTTTATCTGACAATTTTGTTAACGTTTCTGTTCGCCATTTGCTTTCCGAACACACATACGAATGTGTAGATAATATTTCCGACTGACTCACGCTGATGAGTTTAATGACTTTCAACCACGAAACACCGGCTGACTGAGCCACTGTGGTGCGTGTAATGAGAAGGTATATGTTATTGTCAATATAATTACATATATATGGGGAATAGCATTTAAGGTAAACATTAAAAAAATTGTGTTTACTTTAAATTTTTAATTGGAATTTTTCAACTCAAACTTTGCTCAGCACACACACACTCACGAAGGCAAATGCATCGCTTCACCATCCTTGTGTTGCCAACCATCCAACATAACGTGCTCTCCTGTCTACATCGGTCGGTCTGCCCTACGTATGATTAATATTTGATTAAACCTTAATAACACTCATACGTCGCACACACTCGCTCACCCAGAGCTCCAGTGACCTTTTAATTAAACTATTAAAATATTTAAGAAAACTAATTAAAAACTAAGAAAACCCTCGCACGAGGTTAAGGCAACGAGCAAAAGAGTAGAAGACAACAACAAAAAACGAGAAGAGAACGTAGAACATAAGGGCCACCAACTACTACACACAAGAGATACATCAAACAATTACTCTAACTTCGAGAGAGAAAGTTAACACATAAATGGATTGAAAAGGAGTGGGGAGAGAGGAGGGGAGAGAGTGATTTTAATTTTCATTTAATCGATGTCGTTTTATAGTTATGATGTTATTGATGGCTACTCAAGTGGGAGGGAGGGGAGCATACACTATTATTTCAAGGATGGTTTCAAACAAAGTTGATTTTCTATGGCATTATTTTACAAAAGAAGAGTTTGATTCGAATTAAAAAAGAAATAGAAGTACTTCAGAGTTATTTGTTTTAAATTTACAGATTTATATTGAAGATAGAGGCCAGCAGCGAATTAAACAATTACAAAATGTGATCTAAAAACTGATCTTGCATGAGCTCGTATTTTTAAACATAACACTGGGAATCAATTAATCTGTTCCTGAATATTGATTAGTTCATTTTATTTTAATTGAGGTTGCTGATTATGAATATGACATTGAAGTTGCGGATTTTGAGGCTGTAGAATAAATAATATTTCCGGCGGTATTGGTAAAGATTTGTACGCCAATGGAAATAGAACTGAATATAACACAAAAACAGAAATTATGAAAAAATGAGGTAAAAGAATATGATCACGTTCTACCAAACATTGGGATGGGTAACGAAAAAAAATGCTGTGGTCATTTGGACACTATCTACGATTTCCACAGAAAGATGAACAGGCAGAATTAAAAGCCGACAGGCAAATTGATGGAAATGCGTATTAACGGTCTGATAAACCTAGCCTTGTTGTCATTGGTAAGATGTCTACTATTAGAAGCGTTAAGTTCGACAGGGCCGAACTTTTTGGCTGAACTTCACATCGACTAAAAATGAAAACTTTGACCCACTGTAAAAAGAAAGTCAGACCAGATGGACTATAAGTTTATTCTATAAAAATTATCTACTCAATTTTCCCTTTCAGAATTATATGGTCGCCATTCTGTTCCGTTCAAAAAGTCTTAATTTGTTGGATAGTGATATTTATACCCTACACCACAGGGTATAATGTCTGTGTGCATTTGTTTGTAACACCCAAAAGGAAACGAGATAGACCCATCGTTTATTATACCGATCGACTTAGAACCACTTTTTGAGTCGATTTAGCGATGTCCGTCCATCCGTCCGTCTGTCCATCTATTCTTGTAATCAAAGTCCAGGTCGCAATTGTGGTTAGAACTAAATGAAACTTTGCACAACGAAGTTTTATGGGATAAGGACGAACGCTATTTAATTTGAAGAAAATCGGTTCAGATTTAGATATAGCTTCCATACAAATTTTTAATTCCGATTTTACTTTTTCCGCTCTAGAAACCACATATTTTTCTTCAAATTTAGCAAAACTACTTATATTTTAACTAGAAACAACTCTGGTAATAATGGGCCAGATCGGTTCAGATATATATTGCTCCCACACAAATGACTCTTCCGATTTGGCCCCTCTAGAAACCACAAACTGTGACAGATTTTCTTCAAATTTGGCAAAACAGCTTATATTTCAACTAAAAACAGTTCTGGTAAAAATAGGATAGATCGGTTCAGATTTATATATAGCCCCCATACAAATGTCTCTTTCGATTTGACTCTTTCCGCTCTAGAAACCACAAACTTCGACAGATTTTCTTCAAATTTGGCAAAACAGCTTATATTTCAACTAAAAACAGTTCTGGTAAAAATAGGATATATCGGTTCAGATATATATATATTGCTCCCACACAAATGTCTCACACGATTTGATTATTTCCGCTCTAGAAACCACATATTTTAACAGTTTTTCTTTAAATTTTGCAAAACATCTTATAGTTCAACTAGAAGCACCTGTGATGAAAATGTGTTAGATCGGTTCAGATTTATATATAGCTCCCATACGAATTTCGCTCTCAATTTGACTTTTTCCGCTCTAGAAACTACATATTTTAACAGATTTTCTTCAAATTTGGCAAAACAAATTATATTTCAACTATAAACATCTATGCCGAAAGTGGGTCATATCAGTTCAGATTTATATACAGCTCCCACACAAATGTCTCCTCCGATTTGATTATTTCCGTTCTAGAAACCACATATTTTAACAGTTTTTCTTCAAATTTGGCAAAACAAATTATATTTCAACTAGAAACAGCTCTGGTAAAAATCGGCCAGATCGGTTCAGATATATATATATATATATAGCTCCAATACAAATTTCGACACTGAATTGATTATTTCCGCTCTAGAAATTGCATATTTGAACTGATTTGCTTAAAATTTGGCAAACCAGCTCATATTTCAACTACAAACATCCATGACGAAAGTAGGTCAAATCGGTTCAGATTTATATATAGCTGCCATATAAATGACTCCCCCGATCTAATTCTTTCCGTTCTACACCATTTTCAAGAGTAATTCAAAAGACACCATTTGAAATTCAAAAATTCCATTTGAAATTCAAAAAATATCAATCGAAATTCAAAAATTCCATTTGAAATTCAAAAAATATCAATCGAAATTCAAAAATTCCATTTGAAATTCAAAAAATATCAATTGAAATTCAAAACTCGTCATTTGTAATTCAAAAGACACCATTTGAAATTCAAAACTCGTGATTTGTAATTCAAAAGACACCATTTGAAATTCAAAACTGGTCATTCGAAATTCAAAACTCGCCATTTGTAATTCAAAATACACCATTTAAAATTCAAAAGTGTTTTGAATTTCAAATGATGTCTTTTGAATTTCAAATAATGTCTTTTGAATTACAAATGATGACTTTTGGATTTCAAATGTTGTCTTTTGAGTTACAAATGACGAGTTTTGAATTTCAATTGACATTTTTTGAATTTCAAATGGAATTTTTGAATTCAAGTGATATTTTTTGAATTGCAAATGGAATTTTTGAATTTCAACTGGTGTCTTTTGAATTTCAAGTGATGTCTTTTGAATTACAATTGAAAAAGGTGTAGACCACATATTTAATAGATTTCCATCAAATTGGGGAAAGCGTCTTTTATTTCCGAAAATCTATGCTAACAATGTGTTAAAAATGTGTAGGGTCGCTACACCATAGGGTATATTGACTACGTGTAGGGTTATCATATAGTCGGCCACGCCCGACTTTAATCTTCCTTACTTGTTTTAATACTGTTCTCGAATTTTAAAAATCTATGTTCTCTGGAAATGTTGTACTGATTTGATGTCCTTTCAATTATGTTAAATCGAAAGGACAACATTTGGTAATACAATATGTGGAAAATCAACACAACACACTTGGAAGAGTGACAGACTTTATTGCTTAAAAAAATTCTATTCAAAAGAGGCAAGGCTCGTGTTCCACAAACATCGAGAAGTGGCAGACTCTTTGTATCCTTGAATATATTTTTGTAAAGATTTTTCTGAAAATTCTGTATTAGAAGGCCTGAATATGGTTAAGTTGGAAGAAAGACTGGCTCGCATCGTTCCTTTTCTATTTGCTTTGTATTGAGTCATCGACGTGTTGTTTGATATTCAATTTAGGAATTTATTTTTCTTTTCTTTTTCAAAATTTATCGCTGTCTGTTACCTCTCGTTGTTAGCATAATGTTCATTTTAATATTTTTTGCATTTATCCAAAAGTAAAATCAGAAGGACACAATTTTGTAATTCAATATCTGGAAAGTCCAAAGTTTTTGGCTATTCAGTAGAGGCACGTTTCGAACTTGAATGTAAGGCAGACTCTCCGTTTCATTGTTGAACAACAACATTTAAATATGGAATTTCTTCTTCAAAAGCACACAGTGGCTCTGCTCTTTTGGAACATCACTGTCTTTGTATGGAGCCGTTGAACTGTTTCGAATAATATTCAAGAAGCATGTTTGTCCATCTATCCTGCCACATCCTTTTATCCACGACAACTTGTTGTCTGCATATCAGACTGACAGCTCCTCCTACCAGCTCCTACCCTTTGCCTCTTATGTTATTTATTCTAGTCTCTCCACGTTTTAAATATTTCATCCCTTCTGACCCTTTAACCTCAAAATCCCCATGTCCACTCCCAACCCCCGTCCAATCCACATATCCATGAACTTTTGTTCACAATCACAATTCAACAGCAAAAGTCTTTAGAATTTCAAAATGCCAAAAAGAGAGAGAGCGAAGGAACGGCAAAAATCCAGACGGCGGCTAACATGTTAAAATGCTTTGAACCTGCTGCAATCCTGCAAACCAAAGAAAAATATTCCAAATATTTTGTGCCCTTTTACATACTAGAAACAAAATCTTTATATGTATGTATGTGTGTACTCTGTGTACACATACTCGTATGTAGTAGGTACAAAATAAAATAAAAAACAGAACAGAATGCATAAATTACCATAAATACGATGGGGTACGACAAGCCGGGGGTAACATGATTGGTGGTGGTGTAAGGGGGGTTGTGTGCTTGGATACTTTAGCGAGATTGTAAAATGAATAAACTTTTGCGATTTTCATGTCGACGGTTGCCGGTACTGCTGCTTCTTTTTCACGAAGTGGAAAATTATCTTAAAGTATAAAGAATGTTTTTTAGTAGGCTGCGCATTTTATCTTCTTCTTACGACTTGCTTAAATTCATAGGTAATATATTAGGGTGGGTCTCGACACATTAACAACAAGAAAATCGTTTTTGTAGTTGTAAAGTTGAAGATTAAGAAAAGACTCATTATCCCTCCACCATATGTACATAAATTTTGTCATTCCATTTGCAATACCTTGAAATATTTATCAGATCGTAGTCAAATACTAAGACGACGTAGCCAGCACGCTAAATTTCTGTATATATGTGTCTGTATGTTGCAGATCGATATGTATTACAATGATGACCATCAATTATCGATTCTTCGCCGTTCGCAGCAATTGGGGCTCTGTTACTCAAAAACGTGGAAATGCCAAAATTGGAAAACTTGAAAAACTTTCCTATAGCTTTTAAAAAATCACCCTTTATTAGAAATGGGCCAAATCTACTCAGAAGAAAAAATATATAGAGTATTTAAACTTTTTTTTTGAAATTTTCTGTCTTATATTCACTTTCAATTTGGTAATTATATTGCTCTTGTAGCATGAGTGGATAAAAAACGTACCAACGACTGCTTTAAATTTTTCCCAAAATAAACTGTTTTTCAATTAAAATAACAATTTGAATTTAATTAAAAGGATGGTCTTATTAACACTTCACCTACAAGATGGGGTATACTAACTCTGTCATTCCGTTTGTAACACCTTGAGACCTCGACCTGAGACCCTATAAAGCATATAAATTCTGGATCGTCATAAAATTCTAGAACGATCGAGACATGTCCGTCAGTCCGTCCGTCTGTTGAAAGCACGCTAGCATCTAAACGAAAGGATGTAAGACGTCAACATTTACCATAATTTCCATTTTTCTTATAGTCTTAGATCGGTTGGGATTGCAACTGGTCGAAATCGGTCCAAAGGGGAACATTTTTCCTCACAAGAACTAAAAATATCCATAATAACCTATAATATTCGAAATTCGTACTTTTTGGGGTTAAAATGGAAAAAGGGGACAAAAATTGTACCAACCAAATGACCGCAGCTTGAGTCATGAAATTCGCAGTGTACATTCATCTGACTGCGTAGACACGGAAACTAAAAAGGGTTTTCCAAATTCATACTTTCAAGGGATACAAGGGAACAGAGGGGTAAAAATGGTACTAACTAACGGTGAATTTCGATATGTTCATCCCACTAATTAACTAGACACGTAAAAAAAGAGATTTTCGAAAGACGTACTTTTAAGTGGGTATGGCAGCAGTTAGCATCATGACACACAAAATAAAAAGATTTTCCAAATTCGTACTTTTTACTTTTATGGCAAAAATTGGTTTAATAATGGATTTCTAAAATTTGTACTTTCGGAATTAAAATATGAAGGAAATAGATCAACTGTAGCACCCACTATCTATCAATATCTATGGTATTTAAACCTTTTTTGAAGATTGTTACCTTATGTTTATTTTTTAATCGACTTGAAGTATTATTTCGATGTAAGCGTAGTTTGCAATAATAAATCTTTTATAATTATTTTTTTTTTCAATATTTTAATTTGTTTGGGTTTAGCTATACTAAAAAATACATTTTCCTGTAATGTTACTGCACTTGTAATGTTACTTGTGCTTGTTTTTTTTTTTTTAATAAAATCATCATTAGAATGTTAAGAGTGTTAAGAAAACATTACTTTTCATTAAAACAAATCATTAATGAATCAATAGATTTTTGAGAAGTAATTATTAGAAAAAATATTTTTTTGTTGAAAAATTATAGAACCAAATTATAATGAAAGTAAATCGTATTACAAAGCATGCTGCTTCTGGTTCTTAGATTTTTTGCAATAATTTTAAAATTTTTTCATTGTTTTGTACATAATTCAAATATTTGCTATGGATTTGCAAATGAACGATGTACCTACCTAGATGTGTATAAAATTTCCTTTTAAAATGGGCCAAAAAAATTAAATTGGAAACTTTAAAAATTGTCATTTTTCGAAATGATCCTAATAACTTGAATAATAGGCCAGCCTAATTACGTACATGTGACGGTACTGAAATCAAAGGAAATTGTATGTAGATACCATATGCAATGATTTTCCGATCCGCTGTATATAAAAAAATCTGTTCGGTCCCCAGTCGCCCGAAAAAATTGGTTCTGATAAAAATTATGGTATGAAATTTGGTGTAGATTTCGTACTTGTTCCACAAAGTGTAACAACTAAAAATAAATTAAATTAAACAACAAAAATGTAATCCTACAATTGAGTCTAAAGAAGATATTCTGGAAACAGAGATAGGTTTTTACGAAAGAATAGACAAAACAATGGACGATTTTTACAGTGAGTAGATATGACAACTAAAGAGTGATTTTTTTGAGGTTAGGATTTTCATGCATTAGTATTTGACAGATCACGTGGGATTTCAGACATGGTGTCAAAGAGAAAGATGCTCAGTATGCTTTGACATTTCATCATGAATAGACTTACTAACGAGCAACGCTTGCAAATTATTGAATTTTATTACCAAAATCAGTGTTCGGTTCGAAATTTTTTATCGACAAATTTTGTTCAGCGATGAGGCTCATTTCTGGTTGAATGGCTACGTAAATAAACAAAATTGCCGCATTTGGAGTGAAGAGCAACCAGAAGCCGTTCAAGAACTGCCCATGCATCCCGAAAAATGCACTGTTTGGTGTGGTTTGTACGCTGGTGGAATCATTGGACCGTATTTTTTCAAAGATGCTGTTGGACGCAACGTTACGGCGAATGGCGATCGCTATCGTTCGATGCTAACAAACTTTTTGTTGCCAAAAATGGAAGAACTGAACTTGGTTGACATGTGGTTTCAACAAGATGGCGCTACATGCCACACAGCTCGCGATTCTATGGCCATTTTGAGGGAAAACTTCGGAGAACAATTCATCTCAAGAAATGGACCGGTAAGTTGGCCACCAAGATCATGCGATTTGACGCCTTTAGACTATTTTTTGTGGGGCTACGTCAAGTCTAAAGTCTACAGAAATAAGCCAGCAACTATTCCTTTGGAAGACAACATTTCCGAAGAAATTCGGGCTATTCCGGCCGAAATGCTCGAAAAAGTTGCCCAAAATTGGACTTTCCGAATGGACCACCTAAGACGCAGCCGCGGTCAACATTTAAATGAAATTATCTTCAAAAAGTAAATGTCATGGACCAATCTAACGTTTCAAATAAAGAACCGATGAGATTTTGCAAATTTTATGCGTTTTTTAAAAAAAAAAAGTTATCAAGCTCTTAAAAAATTTTTTTTTGACAAAAAAAGAAAATTTTTATATTTTGACGCTCGACTTGTTTTCAACAATTTTGCATTTATTGAAAGTTAGTTTTTTTTAGACTGATTAAAAATCGTACAATTAAACTGATAAAAAAATAAATATTGCAACAAACAATTTTATAAAAAAATATATAAAAATATAATATAAAAAATAATAATAAAATGTTAGTTTCTAATCGAATAAGAATTGTGGCATTCATGCTAGTATGTTCACATTCTCAAATTTGAGCAAATTAGGCACTTGTGATTTACTGTACCAACTGTATATATTGCCTTGGAAAGCTAAAATTTTGCACAAATACATTTAATAATATGTATCATCGGTTGTTAATACAGGAAATTTTAAATAAAAAAATAAAATTCACTCCACCGATTTAAAATAAAATGTTTACCATATGTCTAACTACATTTTTATAGGCTTTTTGTAGAGAAAGTAAAAAATAAAAATATTCATAATATCCTTACCCATGTTCATAAGATCTGTATTTTATCGTAGAATACTGTGTATCCATGTATCCTTCCTTGTTCGTCCAGTGCAAGTCGCATTTGTTATTCGATTTTATCGTAATTTTCCATTTTTTTTTTTTTGAAAATTACCAATTTTAAAATTGGTCTATATGTTTCAAGAAAGTCTGTTCATATTTCAAAGATATTTTCTAAATATATTCACAAAAAAATGATTCTTCTAAATTGTTTTCATTATCATATGCGCCCATATTTCATCATATTTTCCCAACGTGAGCTGAGTAAGGGATAATTTTTCTATCATTTCATTCAATATCTATCATTTGGTTCAATACCATTTTTTGCATTCTGGGCATTGTATTCATATTTGAAGGTGAATCCACTCCAGAAGAGCCATATTTCTCAATATGGGACACTTTTTACAATTACATGTCATCCATGCAATGTATTTTTACAACTTATTACAAATATATCAAGGCCAGAATATTCTCAATTTCAAGTGGTATTTTCAATAGGAAATTTCTTTATTTTATGTTTTAATTTATATTTGAAATTCTCTCAATATGAAATTTAAATTCTCAATTTCAATTGAAATTTTCTCATTCAATAAAACAAAAAGTATGAAATTGCATTCGGCGTATTAGTCGCCTCCGGCTGAGCAGAACTAAACCGAAAGTCAAGTTGCACAAATATCGCGGACAGAGTCAGAGTCAATTTTTCAATATTCTCTTAAAGGGGACCTACTCAATGCTCCAAAGGGACACCAGAATTGGTAAGTTGGACTAGGCTATGAATAAAGATGCCATTTGGTGGGTACAGAGCATCCGAAATCTGCATAAACGGCTTGTCTTATATTTCCCTCATCACTTTCCAGATTTTCTCAAATGTATGTGTCTGTCTATGTGGTAGTGATAGATGGCTTCTATATGTTGTATATATGAGCTAGATATGCATTTAGACGCTCTGTGCACTAGTTTTACAGCTGATTAAAGCAAATGCTCAGCATTGCGCGCCGTTTCTGAGTGGATGACTAAGAAAACGTTTCCTGGTGATTGGAAGGAGAACGAACGAACCAACGAACGTTCTGAGGCGGCAGGCCTGAAAAGGGGGGGCAGGGGAGGCTACACAAACTTGATAGAAACCTGTGTTGTGTTGGTTTACAAAAAAGGCGTTAAAGAAATTTCTTTGAACATAAACATCCTTCTCCGCTTCCTGTCGTCCTCGTCGCACATTTGCTCTTCACACCCCCCTCATTCCTCCTGGTCCACAACCATGCAATTTCTATTTAATGTTGCTTCTGCTGGTGTTTTCTTCGTTTTTGTGGAATTCACATTTCAATTTTTCTGTTGCTGCTTCTTCTTCTTGTTCTTCTTAGTGGCATGCCATACTTGACGTTGTGTTTGACGATGACGATGATGATGGCGTCGACAAGTACAATTGGGCCTACACACTAAATGGAGCGACGGCATAGAGTAGCAGCAACAACATCAAATACCAGCCATCAGCCACCAGGACTAACGACAATTTATTTACAAAATTAAAGAATGTAGCCAGTCGTTGTTCGTTGTTGGCTTCGTGCTACATGTTGGCTGTTGGCTGGTTGTTAGTTAACACATACAGTCACGCTCGCATTCGCAATTACTCCTTCAGCCGCACATGCATACATATGTACACGCACTCACATACACACACTCACGCTCACGGACCATGTTCATGTGTAGAGCTGGGAAAAGTTTTCCAAAGATTGTCTTAGCACAACAACACAACAAGAAACATATGTACACCGCTCATTCGTTGCCATTGCATAGTCGGGCGGTTCATTGAAATTTGTTGTTTGCTTTAGTTGTTGCTGTCGTTGTTCTACATTGAATTTGTAACACCAAACTTCCTTCATGTCATCCTGTGTATGTTTCCGCTGCAAATCAAAAAAAAAAGTAACAAGAACAACAACCAACAAAGTTTCTCCCTTCTTTCACTCTGCTCAGTTATAAGAAGGACTAAAAAGTGAACAGAAAGCCTACCACATATCTGCCGATATGTTGTGCGGGGCATGTTGCAAGTTGTGTCTCATTCGTGCTAAATTTCTGGTATTTTTTTAAATTGAAATCCAATAGAATCGTATTTTTACTCTTCTGCCGCAAATCGAACTACACAGTATTTTTGGAAAGACCGAAAATTGTTTTATAAATTTTGTTTGTATCACATAATATATAAAAATTCCGTTATTCAGAAAATGGGGAAAATAAATCCAAAAATATTTTTTTTTTAGAAAAATGGCTTTCTTGGTTGAGAAGACAAAAAATATTATTAGCAGCTATGCCCACGAATAGTTTTTTTATACCCTCCACCTCCAGGATGGGGGTATACTAACTTTGTCATTCCGTTTGTAACACCTTGAAATATCGACCTGAGACCCTATAAAGTATATATATTCTTGATCGTCATAAAATTCTAAGACGATCTAGCCATGTCCGTCCGTCCGTCAGTCTGTTGAAAGCACGCTAGCATCTAAACGAAAGGAGCTAGAACGTTCAAATTTTCCATAAATGCGTCTTATAGTCGTAGATCGGTTGGGATTGAAATGGGGCGAAATCGGCCCAAAGGGAAACATTTTTCCCTCACAAGGACTAAAAATACCCATAATAATCCCTAATATTTTAGCGTATTTAAGCATGTTTATTGAATATGTCTGTTTATATTTGCTTGATATTTGGTATGCGAATTCCCCTTATAGCAAAAACGTGCACCATAAAGTGATTAATATTTGTAGGGGGTGAAATGGGGCAAAAAAGGGATAAAAATGGTACATATTAAACGACAACAACTAGAAACACGAAATTCGGTGTGTACATTCCTCTAATTGAGTAGATACATAATATAAAAGTATTTTTTCCAAATTCGTACTTTTAAGGGGTAAAATAGGAATAGAGGGATAAAAATGGTACCACCCAAACGGCTGTACCTAGAATAATGAAATTCGGTGTATACATTCCTCTGATTGCATAGATAAGTAAAATACACCGATTTTTCAAAATTCGTACTTTTTGGGGTTAAAATGAAAAAAGGGGATAAAAATAGTACCAATCTAATGACCGCAGCTAGAGTCATGAAATTCGGAGTATACATTCCTCTGAGTGTGTAGACACGGAAAATAAACTGATTTTTCGAAATTCGTACTTTTTGGGGTTAAAATGAAAAAAGGGGATAAAAATAGTACCAATCAAATGACCGCAGCTAGAGTCATGAAATTCGGATTATACATTCCAATGACTGCGTAGACACGGAAAATAGACGAATTTTTCGAAATTCGATACAATGGTACAGGGGGATAAAAATAGTAACAACTAAACGACTACAGTTAGATAGATGAAATTCGAATTGCGTAGAAACGTCAAGGGGGCAAAAATGGTACCAACCAAATGGGCGCAGCTGGAATCATGGAATTCGGTGTATACATTCCTCTGACTGCATAGACACGCAAAATAAAAAGTTTTTTTTTTTTCAAATTCGTACTTTTTCTTTTACGGCAAAAATTGGTTGAATCATGAAGTTAGGTTATTTTGCACTATGTACGTCTAATATGGATTTTCAATATTTGTACTTTTGGAATTAACATAGAATGGAAATAAAGAGTGATTTTTTTGAGGTTAGGATTTTCATGCATTAGTATTTGACAGATCACGTGGGATTTCAGACATGGTGTCAAAGAGAAAGATGCTCAGTATGCTTTGACATTTCATCATGAATCGTCTTACAAACGAACAACGCTTGCAAATTATTGAATTTTATTATCAAAATGCGTGCTCTGTTAAGAAAGTTCATTGCGCGCTTCCATTTTATGGTCAGTTTAATCGACCCACTGAAGCGGCTATTCGGGCTATTGTGACTAAATTTCGCACCAAATTTACATTGTTGGACATTAAACCACCAACACGCTTACGTAGAGTGCGAACTGAAGAAAATATCGCAGCTGTATCGGCCAGTGTTAATGATGACCACCAATTTTCGATTCGTCGCCGTTCGCACCAATTGGGTCTCTGTTACTCAAAAACGTGGAAATGCCAAAATTGGACTAAGCGGATGGACCACCTAAGACGCAGCCGCGGTCAACATTTAAATGAAATTATCTTCAAAAAGTAAATGTCATGGACCAATCTAACGTTTCAAATAAAAAACCGATGAGATTTTGCAAATTTTATGCGTTTTTTTTAAAAAAAAAGTTATCAAGCTCTTAAAAAATCACCCTTTACAACCAACTGTAGCACCTACTATCTCCAATCCAGCTTTTTGAAAATATAAGTATAAGAATATTTTTTGAATTAACGTATTGGTAGCCTTGCCTTATAAGCGTGGTTTGAAATAATTAAAATATTATATTTATTTATAAAATTATTTTTTCAATATTTGTATTTGGTTTGGCTATATTAAAAAAATTTATATTTTCCTGTAATATTACTGCACTTCTACGAACACCGACAACCTCTGTGGAATGCAATCCATGGTGGAGGGTATATAAAGTTCGGCCCGGCCGAACTTAACGCCGTTTTTACTTGTTATTATATACCTCTCTCAAAACTAGTACACACACACATGTAAGCACATTTTTGTAGAAATTCACGAGCACTATCACTGTTCAAAATAACTTTGCATTCGATACATGATTGTACTTTTGGCAATAATTCCAAAATTTGACATGGGTAAAAGATCAATTTTGGAGGGTCACCCATTAGCCTCCGTTATCTACAAGAGATTCAAAAGTTGGCAAATCATCTGAAAGATACTTCTGCTCTAAGTATGTGTAATTTCGCCTAGATATATGTTTCCGTTCAAAAGTTGCAGAATTGATTAAATAATATATTTGGAACCACTGTGTCATGTTTCATGATGATAGTTCAGAAAATTTTGTTGTGAACCAATATCATTTTAACTTTAGGATGTCATTTCTGTTCTATTCATATCTTCCTCTGAGCTGCGTTTAAAATTTTTATTTTTATTATGTACTAGGATGACATATGGAAACTTTCTGCCTATTTTAACTTGTTCAGAGAACCCACACGTGACTATTGAGAAACCAATGCACCCACAACGAGTCACTGTTTGGTGTGGATTTTGGGCTGTACTAAAAAATTGGGTTGATTGGACGAGGTACTGCCGAGCCAGTCGTGGTAGTCATATATATTATATTGTGTTCCATTATTACATGATAAAGTTCAAGGAAATTTATAAAAATAATTGATTTATAGACGATTCTAATTTAAAGTTTTAAATGGCGTAAAATGAGTAAAATTGATTGAGAGCGATATAGTTTTTTTCTAACAAGTACTGAAAATACCTCAAATAACCCCAAATATAGGGTGGGTCATTTTAAACTTTAAATTGGAATTAGTTGATAGTTGAGCGTGTATTTTCAAGATTAATGTTATATGTGAATATAGGGCACAACGAAAACCGTCCCATAAACAAACAAAACTGCTGGTTTTACAAAACGGGGACAGAAGGCATTCAATTTTCGAGTTTAATGCCACAATCAAAGATTGTGAATTGTTCATTGCTCAGAAAACTGTCAGGATTTAAAGTCTTCTGATTCGTACTTTCCCTTAACAATTGCAGCTTCAATACATTCTTCATCGATATCGTTACTGGTCTGGTGCCATTGATGATCCAACTTTCAACTGAAGATTCTGAGGTGGTAAACTGGGTAATGGCAGTGAGTTTAATAATTCGGTTGGATTTTGGCTAGTAACGGAACCGAATCGAATTGTAAATCCGTTAATAATTGACTGAGTTATTGGTATTTTATTTTTACAATTTTTTTGCAATTAACATTTGGTCATTTCAATTAACATTTTCCGAGTTGAAGTCCAATAAAAATACAATAAATTCATTAAAACAGATAAAACTGGTTAAAAACATGGCGACCATTTAATTAAAAAATCCCCATTTTGGGAACATATTTTCCCCACTTTGAGAATTCTGATATTTTTTGGAAAACATGGTAACTTAATGTTTCATCGCTTTTATCTTTTTGATGAATTTTAGGTAGGGGAAAATATAAATCGGGCGATGACTAACTAAGTTAAAAGGTAGTTAAGGGCAAAAAACCGACTTTTAGGGTTTTTTATCCTTAACTCAAGATTTTGAGAGTATCTGGCAAATTTCGAATACAAATTCTTGTTCTACTTGAAAATACCTAAAATAAATATAATATCATCTCCCAGAGTCGCACAAAAATCAAAAAATAAATCAAAAATGTTGTTTTAATATTTTTTAATTTCAATCAAAATTGTAAAACTAAAAAATAAATGGGGGTAGGAGCAACACTTTTCCATATTTGATAAGTAGGACCTCTTCTTCTTCATGATCTACTTTAAGTTCTTTAGAACCATGATTTCGCTTCTTTGGCTCTTTATCACTTCACCACTGCCACACCATCCCTCCACACCAACCACACCACACCTTTGGTAAAGAGTTGGAATTTTCTGTGACATTTTTCATTTTTTTTTCTTTCTTCGTTATCGTTAAAGTACAAATTCGTGTTTAGGCATTTTTCCACTCGTATTACCACATGCCATCAATTCACAGAAGCGTTTCAAACACGGACTAACTTGGTTGACATCGTCAACCCACCAAAAAAAAATGAAAGAAATAGAGGAAATGTTGGAAAGAAATTTTGTAATCTAGAAAGAGGCATCGAAACAGTATCTGTGTGCATCTAGAAGTATTCGTGTGGTCAGCTAAAAGGCAAAAGTGTTTAAGAATAGTTTTTTGAATTTTTCTATAATTTCGAAAATGGGAGGGTAAAGTACCCAAACCAATGTTGATTTTTGGCCAAGCATTCAAATAGGGTATTTTAATTTTTTTGTTAGTTACTTTGTTTGGCTTTTTAGCTGGCTATGTATGCACGTGCACGTAGACACTTGCACGAAAGAGGAAAACTCAAGTAATATATGAACAGTTTGTTTGATAATTTTATGATAAAAGGAAAACTTAGAAAACACTACTACGACGCTACTCTAGATACTCGCCTCGCATTACTCGCATCGCATGGCATGGCATCGCATCGCATCTCGACATTCGTTTGGACACGGGCAAGGGGAATGGTTATGTAGCTATAGCTGTGCCTACTACTCTTATGAATGGTGAAGGCGATGATGATGTTGATTTCTTTGTAGCTTTTGCCGTAGAAGAGGAGGAGGAGGATCGGAGGGCGCTGTTTGACTCTCGCTTAGGCGATGGGTGTCTTCCAATTTGAATGGGGCCAAAGGTTTTTGGAACCATTGAAAAGTAATCGACGTCGTAGAAATGTGTTTTATGTAGTTTTTCTGTGCCTCCATTTTCATTTTCTTTTGGCTTCGTTATCTGCAGAAACGTTACGTTGGGAAAATGTAACGAATGGAGAAAAAAGTATGTCTTTGAAAGTGTCAATATCGTGTTAAAAAGTTCTTAAAATTTATGTTTTCTTGCTGTTGTCGTAGTTACTTTTTGAATGGCTTAAATGTTTGTGTTACATTATGGAAAATCGTAAATTATATTTTGATTTTTATGTATGTGTATGTGGAACGTTATGGGGCTGAAAAGGCGCCAAAGCAAGACAGCAAGAACAGTGGTAGGCGAGGGCTTAGAGTGGACTTTTAGAGTATATTTTTTGGTAATTTCATTTCCAAATGAATATAAAATATAAAAATATAAATATATAAAAATTAAAAATATAAATATATAAAAACATAAAAATATAAAAATATAAAAATATAAAAATATAAAAATATAAAAATATAAAAATATAAAAATATAAAAATATAAAAATTTAAAAATATAAAAATATAAATATGTAAATATGTAAAAATATAAAAAATATGCAATTATGAAAAAATAAAAATATAAAAATATAAAAATATAAAAATATAAAAATATAAAAATATAAAAATATAAAAATATAAAAATATAAAAATATAAAAATATAAAAATATAAAAATATAAAAATATAAAAATATAAAAATATAAAAATATAAAAATATAAAAATATAAAAATATAAAAATATAAAAATATAAAAATATAAAAATATAAAAATATAAAAATATAAAAATATAAAAATATAAAAATATAAAAATATAAAAATATAAAAATATAAAAATATAAAAATATAAAAATATAAAAATATAAAAATATAAAAATATAGAAATATAGAAATATAAAAATATAAAAATATAAAAATATAAAAATATAAAAATATAAAAATATAAAAATATAAAAATATAAAAATATAAAAATATAAAAATATAAAAATATAAAAATATAAAAATATAAAAATATAAAAATATAAAAATATAAAAATATAAAAATATAAAAATATAAAAATATAAAAATATAAAAATATAAAAATATAAAAATATAAAAATATAAAAATATAAAAATATAAAAATATAAAAATATAAAAATATAAAAATATAAAAATATAAAAATATAAAAATATAAAAATATAAAAATATAAAAATATAAAAATATAAAAATATAAAAATATAAAAATATAAAAATATAAAAATATAAAAATATAAAAATATAAAAATATAAAAATATAAAAATATAAAAATATAAAAATATAAAAATATAAAAATATAAAAATATAAAAATATAAAAATATAAAAATATAAAAATATAAAAATATAAAAATATAAAAATATAAAAATATAAAAATATAAAAATATAAAAATATAAAAATATAAAAATATAAAAATATAAAAATATAAAAATATAAAAATATAAAAATATAAAAATATAAAAATATAAAAATATAAAAATATAAAAATATAAAAATATAAAAATATAAAAATATAAAAATATAAAAATATAAAAATATAAAAATATAAAAATATAAAAATATAAAAATATAAAAATATAAAAATATAAAAATATAAAAATATAAAAATATAAAAATATAAAAATATAAAAATATAAAAATATAAAAATATAAAAATATAAAAATATAAAAATATAAAAATATAAAAATATAAAAATATAAAAATATAAAAATATAAAAATATAAAAATATAAAAATATAAAAATATAAAAATATAAAAATATAAAAATATAAAAATATAAAAATATAAAAATATAAAAATATAAAAATATAAAAATATAAAAATATAAAAATATAAAAATATAAAAATATAAAAATATAAAAATATAAAAATATAAAAATATAAAAATATAAAAATATAAAAATATAAAAATATAAAAATATAAAAATATAAAAATATAAAAATATAAAAATATAAAAATATAAAAATATAAAAATATAAAAATATAAAAATATAAAAATATAAAAATATAAAAATATAAAAATATAAAAATATAAAAATATAAAAATATAAAAATATAAAAATATAAAAATATAAAAATATAAAAATATAAAAATATAAAAATATAAAAATATAAAAATATAAAAATATAAAAATATAAATATATAAAAATATAAAAATATAAAAATATAAAAATATAAAAATATAAAAATATAAAAATATAAAAATATAAAAATATAAAAATATAAAAATATAAAAATATAAAAATATAAAAATATAAAAATATAAAAATATAAAAATATAAAAATATAAAAATATAAAAATATAAAAATATAAAAATATAAAAATATAAAAATATAAAAATATAAAAATATAAAAATATAAAAATATAAAAATATAAAAATATAAAAATATAAAAATATAAAAATATAAAAATATAAAAATATAAAAATATAAAAATATAAAAATATAAAAATATAAAAATATAAAAATATAAAAATATAAAAATATAAAAATATAAAAATATAAAAATATAAAAATATAAAAATATAAAAATATAAAAATATAAAAATATAAAAATATAAAAATATAAAAATATAAAAATATAAAAATATAAAAATATAAAAATATAAAAATATAAAAATATAAAAATATAAAAATATAAAAATATAAAAATATAAAAATATAAAAATATAAAAATATAAAAATATAAAAATATAAAAATATAAAAATATAAAAATATAAAAATATAAAAATATAAAAATATAAAAATATAAAAATATAAAAATATAAAAATATAAAAATATAAAAATATAAAAATATAAAAATATAAAAATATAAAAATATAAAAATATAAAAATATAAAAATATAAAAATATAAAAATATAAAAATATAAAAATATAAAAATATAAAAATATAAAAATATAAAAATATAAAAATATAAAAATATAAAAATATAAAAATATAAAAATATAAAAATATAAAAATATAAAAATATAAAAATATAAAAATATAAAAATATAAAAATATAAAAATATAAAAATATAAAAATATAAAAATATAAAAATATAAAAATATAAAAATATAAAAATATAAAAATATAAAAATATAAAAATATAAAAATATAAAAATATAAAAATATAAAAATATAAAAATATAAAAATATAAAAATATAAAAATATAAAAATATAAAAATATAAAAATATAAAAATATAAAAATATAAAAATATAAAAATATAAAAATATAAAAATATAAAAATATAAAAATATAAAATATAAAAATATAAAAATATAAAAATATAAAAATATAAAAATATAAAAATATAAAAATATAAAAATATAAAAATATAAAAATATAAAAATATAAAAATATAAAAATATAAAAATATAAAAATATAAAAATATAAAAATATAAAAATATAAAAATATAAAAATATAAAAATATAAAAATATAAAAATATAAAAATATAAAAATATAAAAATATAAAAATATAAAAATATAAAAATATAAAAATATAAAAATATAAAAATATAAAAATATAAAAATATAAAAATATAAAAATATAAAAATATAAAAATATAAAAATATAAAAATATAAAAATATAAAAATATAAAAATATAAAAATATAAAAATATAAAAATATAAAAATATAAAAATATAAAAATATAAAAATATAAAAATATAAAAATATAAAAATATAAAAATATAAAAATATAAAAATATAAAAATATAAAAATATAAAAATATAAAAATATAAAAATATAAAAATATAAAAATATAAAAATATAAAAATATAAAAATATAAAAATATAAAAATATAAAAATATAAAAATATAAAAATATAAAAATATAAAAATATAAAAATATAAAAATATAAAAATATAAAAATATAGAAATATAAAAATATAAAAATATAAAAATATAAAAATATAAAAATATAAAAATATAAAAATATAAAAATATAAAAATATAAAAATATAAAAATATAAAAATATAAAAATATAAAAATATAAAAATATAAAAATATAAAAATATAAAAATATAAAAATATAAAAATATAAAAATATAAAAATATAAAAATATAAAAATATAAAAATATAAAAATATAAAAATATAAAAATATAAAAATATAAAAATATAAAAATATAAAAATATAAAAATATAAAAATATAAAAATATAAAAATATAAAAATATAAAAATATAAAAATATAAAAATATAAAAATATAAAAATATAAAAATATAAAAATATAAAAATATAAAAATATAAAAATATAAAAATATAAAAATATAAAAATATAAAAATATAAAAATATAAAAATATAAAAATATAAAAATATAAAAATATAAAAATATAAAAATATAAAAATATAAAAATATAAAAATATAAAAATATAAAAATATAAAAATATAAAAATATAAAAATATAAAAATATAAAAATATAAAAATATAAAAATATAAAAATATAAAAATATAAAAATATAAAAATATAAAAATATAAAAATATAAAAATATAAAAATATAAAAATATAAAAATATAAAAATATAAAAATATAAAAATATAAAAATATAAAAATATAAAAATATAAAAATATAAAAATATAAAAATATAAAAATATAAAAATATAAAAATATAAAAATATAAAAATATAAAAATATAAAAATATAAAAATATAAAAATATAAAAATATAAAAATATAAAAATATAAAAATATAAAAATATAAAAATATAAAAATATAAAAATATAAAAATATAAAAATATAAAAATATAAAAATATAAAAATATAAAAATATAAAAATATAAAAATATAAAAATATAAAAATATAAAAATATAAAAATATAAAAATATAAAAATATAAAAATATAAAAATATAAAAATATAAAAATATAAAAATATAAAAATATAAAAATATAAAAATATAAAAATATAAAAATATAAAAATATAAAAATATAAAAATATAAAAATATAAAAATATAAAAATATAAAAATATAAAAATATAAAAATATAAAAATATAAAAATATAAAAATATAAAAATATAAAAATATAAAAATATAAAAATATAAAAATATAAAAATATAAAAATATAAAAATATAAAAATATAAAAATATAAAAATATAAAAATATAAAAATATAAAAATATAAAAATATAAAAATATAAAAATATAAAAATATAAAAATATAAAAATATAAAAATATAAAAATATAAAAATATAAAAATATAAAAATATAAAAATATAAAAATATAAAAATATAAAAATATAAAAATATAAAAATATAAAAATATAAAAATATAAAAATATAAAAATATAAAAATATAAAAATATAAAAATATAAAAATATAAAAATATAAAAATATAAAAATATAAAAATATAAAAATATAAAAATATAAAAATATAAAAATATAAAAATATAAAAATATAAAAATATAAAAATATAAAAATATAAAAATATAAAAATATAAAAATATAAAAATATAAAAATATAAAAATATAAAAATATAAAAATATAAAAATATAAAAATATAAAAATATAAAAATATAAAAATATAAAAATATAAAAATATAAAAATATAAAAATATAAAAATATAAAAATATAAAAATATAAAAATATAAAAATATAAAAATATAAAAATGCCATTTGTAAATAAATTTGCATTCTATTAAATATAGAAGCAAAATGGTCTTGAGCCAGGACAATATCCCAGTTCAAATCAAATATTGATTACAGACCAAAAAATTCAAACGAAAAAACTAAAACAAATGAGCGTTGGCACGGCAGAAGTACTGCTGGGTAACTATACCTGCACATACAGTGGTGGCCAAAACATATGCAACTAAGTGTGACTTACTTTATTTGGCTCTGTAAGTTTGTAAATTTAAATGACAAAGGGAACAATGTTGTTAAAATAAATATTAATACAGCATTAAGATTTCAAATAATTAAAAAAATTCACATATTCTGTTAATATTTTTTTATTATCGACATTTTTGTTGATAATTATAAAAATCGGTGTGGACAAAACACATGCAACTCGACAATTTTGTTTTAAATAACGGAATTTTTGATATTTATTTTGATTTGTTGTTGTTCGTATTAGTAAATAATAAGCCTGTGTAAAGAAATTTATAAGAAAATTTTATTTTATTTTGTTATTTTTTCTATTGAAGTTAAAATAGAGTTTGTATTGAAATGGCATCGGATAAATTATGATCTTAGCTCAAACAACAAATTATCACTGCTTATTTTGGTGGAATATAACACAAAGACATTGTCCAGAAATATAATGTTCACAAAAATTCAATATTTCGCATTATTGCTAATTTTTTAAAGGAAATCAAAAATTGCTGTTGTACACCGCAGTGATTGACCGCAAAGGATAAGTGATCGGACGGACAATTTTATGAGCAGACTTGTGAAAATAGACTCATTTGTCTCTTCCTATAAACGAACTGAACAATTGCAACTGCCAGTTTTAGTTCGAAAAATTCGAAGACATACTGTAAGCACCTATCCACGACCGACACCCTGCACTACCACGGCAAAAAACCGATTATATCAAAGCGAAAACAGAAAAAGCGTTTGCGCTATGCTAAAGACCGTATAATTAACCAGAAAGTGATTGGAAATCTGTCTCGTTTAGTGACAAATCAAAATTTAATATTATTGGCAGCGATGGCATGTGTTATGTAAGACCCACAGTTGGAAACAGATCGAAGTACGTTACTGCAAAAAGACGGTCAATCAGGAGTGGTGTTAAGAGGCATGTACAAAACGTCTTCGAATTGTTCGAGCAGAAAATATTATTTGCGATTGTTCAGTTCATTTATAGGAAGAGACAAATGAGTCTATTTTCACAAGTCTGCTCATAAAATTGTACGTCCGATCACTTATCCTTTGCGGTCAATCACTGCGGTGTACAACAGCAATTTTTGATTTCCTTTAAAAAATTAGCAATAATGCGAAATATTGAATTTTTGTGAACATTATATTTCTGGACAATGTCTTTGTGTTATATTCCACCAAAATAAGCAGTGATAATTCGTTGTTTGAGCTAAGATGATTATTTATCCGATGCCATTTCAATACAAACTCTATTTTAACTTCAATAGAAAAAATAACAAAATAAAATAAAATTTTCTTATAAATTTCTTTACACAGGCTTATTATTTACTAATACGAACAACAACAAATCAAAATAAATATCAAAAATTCCGTTATTTAAAACAAAACTGTCGAGTTGCATGTGTTTTGTCCACACCGATTTTTATAATTATCAACAAAAATGTCGATAATAAAAAAATATTAACAGAATATGTGAATTTTTTTAATTATTTGAAATCTTAATGCTGTATTAATATTTATTTTAACAACATTGTTCCCTTTGTTATTTAAATTTACAAACTTACAGAGCCAAAAAAAGTAAGTCACACTTAGTTGCATAAGTTTTGGCCACCACTGTACTTACATATGCAACTCAATGAGATGCTTGTAAGATGGCATGTGTGCTTTATTACTTGGTGCGATTTTTTAAACGCAAATTCGGCAAGTGAGTTGTGATTCTCGTTCGTTTGTGAGAATCATCTCCTTATAGAGGCCGGGTTTGATGTTGAAAAGTCGCTGCGAAGCCACTTGAAAAGACTTTTGACATGGTCGAAATCATGATCGTGGTAGTCTGCAGCCAAGTAATAAATGTCACCATGCCATTTGTAAATAAATTTGCATTCTATTAAATATAGAAGCAAAATGGTCTTGAGCCAGGACAATATCCCAGTTCAAATCAAATATAAAAATATAAAAATATAAAAATATAAAAATATAAAAATATAAAAATATAAAAATATAAAAATATAAAAATATAAAAATATAAAAATATAAAAATATAAAAATATAAAAATATAAAAATATAAAAATATAAAAATATAAAAATATAAAAATATAAAAATATAAAAATATAAAAATATAAAAATATAAAAATATAAAAATATAAAAATATAAAAATATAAAAATATAAAAATATAAAAATATAAAAATATAAACATGAATTTCTCTTCTAAAATTTATTTTTGTGTTCATTAGGACATGTTTATCCATAAAATCAGCTCAACAAATTTTTTAATGAATCCAATTTTTTATTTTTTTTTACTAATATTCCAATTTTCGTCAAAGGTATCTCTAACATTTGTACTCTCATTTTGTAAATAAAAGTCCAATCATAACCGCTTGTATATTAAATTAAAGGTAATAATGATGGCTACAAATGTTGTGAATTTCACTTTCTCATAGACACAGTGGTTTAGGAAAAGTCTCAAAAAAATTGAGAACATTTACTTTTCAAATTAAATTAAAGCTCTGATATATTTTACAATAATTTGTGTTGCTCAAAATTTATTTATTTTTGGGTCTGACTGCACCACTGTCTGCTGCAACCATTAGGTTCGGTATTTTTTATTATATTTTCCTCCGCGATTATTTCAGCAGGCATTTGCGAGCAAAATTCTTTCACTTACAGATTTTTTTGGATTTCTGTCGTTGTTGTTCTGGTTAAAAGGTTTTTATTATTTTAACTGTGACAGTTCAAGCCAATCCCTCCTCCCCCCTGCTGTCGTTTATTTTTTCATAAAAACCACCTTCAACCTCCTGTACAGCCCTCATATTTACGTCGCCTCTGTCATTTGCCTCATGTTGTTGGCTGTCGCTTGTTATTGCTAAATGCTGCCGTACATAACTAGTGTTGTTGTTATTATTATTGTTGCTGTATTTTTAGTTATCTATTAAAGCGACTCAACAAACCCCTGCCGTTTATGCTACGCTCAACTACCACTACTGCCGTTTTGGTCCGTATAGTATGTATGGCTGTAGTTGCTAGTGCCACCGTGCCACAGTTGTCTGCTACATACAGCGTGCTTCATTTATATTTAATTAAAAAATCAATATTTGACATGTAACTGCAACAGCAGTGACAGTGGCAGCAAAAGTTCATTGCTTGTGAGTGTGTTTTTGTGTATTTTTCGAAACAATATTTATTTTGAGCTAACAAATTTATATAGTTTTTTCTTTTGTCTTTTTAAACTGAAGCCTTTCATTTGATTTGAGTTCAGGTGGTAGAGAATTTAAGTTTTTTTGTCGATGGCAAACGTTCTATAATTTATAGAACTGACTTGGAATCAGATGTGATTCGTTCATGGTATACGGATATGGAAAGTGTCTGATTTCAACTGGCATTAATGGGTTAATTGTGCAATGGGCAAAGAATGGGTTAATTATGGGATTCATTGCAAAGAATTAACTTCATTGCAATTGTTATTTGGAAATCAGAATGAAATGTATACAATGATCTCATCGAAATATTTCGACATGGATTTATATATCCCTTTCCCCAACAGAGTGCTACCTGAGCGTATGACTAATATTATTATTATTAACCATTACGTATACGCCACCAATATGGTGGCAATTGAATTCTTTAATTTATAGTAGAGTACCGTTTTTCCATGTCAAATTGGTTAATGAATTTCCCCACACACCGTGAATTTGAAAATTTGTTCTAATGTTTTAAGCCATGAAGTATTTCATATATTTTAATTTATTTATAGATGACATTGTAAAAGTAATAATATAACGATCTCTATTTTCACGATGTCTAGTTAACTTATAGTTATAGTGACCCAACAGTTACATCAGTTTTGGATATATCTAAAAGAGAGTTAATTTTTTCACAAAAGGTTAAATGTTGCATACATACCTATGTTAGAACGACTCACGGGAAAAATTGAATAGTAACACCACTAAAAATGAAATGAAAATATTTCGACGCTATCAACATCACCTCTAAGTATGAGGGTTTTACTCAATATTGAATTTCATATGTCAACTTTAGCCCCAAAATGTTGGCTGTGTATTGAAAGTTTTTAATACTTTTAGATCTGCTTTAAAAAAATATAAAAACGACTAGATTTTATTGTTTTACTTTTCGATATAGTTTTTAAAAAGGCTAACCATATCTATGTCTGTATTGCATCGATTTTATATTTGGGATATATTAACTATTATCCCAATAATTGATTTCTTTTGAGAAAAATAAAAGTTAATTTTTATAAAAAAACAGCGTTTTATTCCTTTTTAAAAGATAAACAATTGTGTAGGTCGAAAAATGTTTATACACTTCACGAGAGTATTATGTCTTTGTGCATTTGTTTGTAACACCCAAAAGGAAGAGAGATAGACGAACCATTGTTAATTATACCGATCGTCTTAGAATCACTTTTTGAATCGACTTAGCAATGTCCGTCTGTCTGTCCATCTATTGTTGTAATCTGATTCAGGTCGCAATTGTAGCCAGAACCAAATGAAACTTTGCACACCGAAATTTCTCGTGACAAGGACGAACGCTTTTTAATTTGAAGAAAATCGACTCAGATTTAGATATAGCCCCCATGCGAATTTCACTCCCGATTTGACTCTTTTCACTCTAGATACCACATATTTTAACAGATGTTCTTCAAAATTGGCAATACATTTTATATTTCAACTAGATACACCCACGGTTAAAATGTGCCAGATCGGTTCAGATTTAGATATAGCCCCCATACGAATTTCACTCCAGATTTGACTCTTTTCACTCTAGATACCACATATTTTAACAGATGTTCTTCAAAATTGGCAAAACATCTTATATTTCAACTAAAAAAACCCACGGTGAAAATGAGCCAGATCGGTTCAGATTTAGATATAGCCCCCATACGAATTTCACTCTCGATTTCACTGTTTTTTTGTGTTTTGGGTATATCTGCATTATCTCGGTACTCTCTGTATCTGTCCGACTATTCCTTGAAGGCTCGAGAAAATTGCCATAGCGACGTAGGCATGATAACACTATGCAAAAAATAATAAAAACGCTGTAAAAGAGACCTAAAAATATATTTTATATGACTTTCTAATAAAATATATATTTTAGGTCTCTTTTACAACGTTTTTATTATTTTTGATTCATTTCTGATTCATAAATCAACACAAACATTTTTTTTATTTATTTTATTATTTTTTATTTTTTTCCAATTTTCGTCGAATGCACCTTTAATAATTGTACTCTCATTTTCAAAATATAGGTCCGATTACACTCTGTTGCATGTCAAATTAAAGATAATTACGATTACAAATGTTGTGAATTTCTCTTTCACGTGAAAACTGTGGTAAGATTAGTCTTCAAAGAATTTATTTTGCCAACACTTATCGATTGATCTTCGATAGAATTCCTAGCTGTTAAGAAATAAATCAAAACAATTTCCGATTTAAATTTATTTTATTTCATAACAATCATTTTTTCTCTATTTTTTTTGGAAATTATTATTTTCAACCATTGTTTTGCATATAAAACCACTGAAATTTGCAACATTTCTACCCATATTAAAATTTGAATTTTTGTTAGAATCAAAAACTAATATATCCATAAAATGTGAATATGTATGACATAGCACTTTGACAAGATGTAAATTTAGGTTTATATTGTGGGAAATGAAGCATATGGTATTTTGACAACTTGCAGGTAAAAACCATGTTTGAAAGAAACGACAGCAAAATTATGATTTTTAGAACATGAGAACAATTCAAGAGCTCGATTTGAAACCACTGTGCGATGAAGTGTATACAAAATAAAAAATTATAGTTGCCAATTAAATTAAAGTATCGCCCTGAAATAGTTTCCATTCCTTAGAACATTAAATCGTTCAAATCAAAGTACTTATCTTCATCCATGTGAGTGATCACACAAATATTGTCTCTTCTCTCCGATTTTGATGATTTTTCCAAATATGTAGTTTTCTATATTGTGAATTTTTGTGGTATGATCATGTATGTGGTATGTATGATGTGGTATGATATGGTATCACTCTAACCTATTTAAATTTAAAGATTTTATAACTTCTATACGGACGATCGGAATACTCTGAAATTTGGTCATTGGTAATGTTTTCATAGACGTTATATACACCTGCAATATGAGCAATATTGCAAGACCTCTCACACAAATTTGCATAAGTTTTGGCTAAAATAAAACTGATCAGTAACAATTTAATATTGGAAATGGTTTTACAATCACTTTATACCTGTAAAATAGTTATGATTTGTTGTACCTCCCACACAAATAATCCAACCCTAAGTAAAATGAAAGTCATTATAAATTATATGCAGATGCTCACTGAGCTGGTGAAGGTTATAAACTATATATGAAATTACCGACATTGTACATCATTATAATTATTAGTTGCTTATCATTTTATTAAATCTATTTCCAAAACTGCAGAATATCCAAATTTGCAGAAAAAATAAATGTTACCCCACTTAATGTATATCTTTCTTAAATAAGTTTGTTTACATTTATGAATTTCAAGTGGAATCTTTTGAATTTCAAATGGAATAATTTTTGAATTTCAAATGAAAACTTTTGAATTTCAAATGACGATGTTTGAATTTCAAGTGGTGTTTTTTGAATTACAAATGACGAGTTTTGAATTACAAATGACGAGGTTTGAATTCCATATGACGACTTTTGGATTTCAAATGGTGTCTTTTGAATTACAAATGATGAGTTTTGAATTTCAAATGATGAGTTTTGAATTTCAAATGACGAGGTTTGAATTTCAAATGATGAGTTTTGAATTTCAAATGATATTTTTTGAATTTCAATTGGAATTTTTGAATTTCAATTGATATTTTTTGAATTTCAAATGGAATTTTTGAATTTCAAATGGTGTCTTTTGAATTACACTTCTCAGCAGCAATATTTAAATTATTTTTGTGGGACTTGCAATTCCTGTAACTCTTGGAATAAAATTCTAAGAATTTTGTCCTAAGGCGCGTTTAAAATACTTTTTAAAGAAGAATTTTTCCTGAAATTTTCAGAAAAATCATAGTCATATAAATATTTAACTATCGGTTTGATATGGACTGATTTATATATCTCACATCTTTTTTCGATTCTAGTTGGCCTCATTTTATTTATCGTCCAACAACAACTCCTTCCTTGCTACCTTCCTTCATGTGTTCTATGGCAAAAAAAAGGATCTGAACTACTACATCAATATATTGTTGATGTATTTTTGTCTTGTACTTTGTAATTTATAATTTGTACTTCATGTACTTTCCTGTGTCAGCTTCAATGTTCTAGGAGGGGGGGGGGGTTTCTCTCTCTCTCTCTTTACAACTTCTTCATCGTCGTCTTCTGTCTTCCATTTACGTTTTACATCTTAGCGTGTCATGTTGTACTTTAGACAAATTGTGTCTTTGTAAACGTAAATGCAAATTGTTTGAATAACGACCGATATTGCAGTCATAGTAGGGCATTTTTAGTAGGACATAGTCGTAGCTGCCAGCCTAGCTGCCTACCTATGCAATTTCTTATTTTCAATCTCACAAAATTATACTGCCATCCATTTGGAGCCTTGTAAATGTATCTATCTGCTGCCTGCCATATCCCAAGTCGTAGTAGCAATTCCGTCCTCGAACAAAACAGGCAATAACGACGTCACGTGAAGTGTGGCAAGTAATCCTTGCAAGTCCTTGCCTTGGCCCAGAACAATCAATGGTGGGTTCGTTGGCAGTGTTGGTTTGTTGCTATTGTTTGCGTGCAAATTGAATTTGTTGCAGTCTCCTTAAACTTTTATGAGTTGCTGCTGGTGGTGGTGGTGTGGCGGCCATCGCTTTCTCCTTTTTGTTTTCTGTTCCTTCTCAGGTCTCAGGTACGCGAGATAGATGGCCAGTCTTAACTTCAAACTTTTTGCAAACCATTTTAAACGTGATAACCGGAGTCCTTTGCACGGCAAATGCCTGCAAAATATTGGTTCCTTGTCCTTTCGGCCATCCGCCAGTGCGTCGTGCAGTTGGGGATTAGATTTACGGGTCTGCCTGGTCTCCATGGCCAGTGATTTATTATCACATGTCAGTGGTGGCATATAAAAATAAAACTTAATTTGAATAATTAAAATTTACTTATACTAATGCCAACGAGCCAGCTCTAAGGATATAATGCGGCAGGCTGTTGTTCATTGGATCCTTTTTTGTGTTCATGCAAACAAAAGGTGTAATAGGAGGTTGGTCGGTCGGTTGGTTGGTCGCTCGCTCAGTCCAAGTGCTGGCATTAAACATTTGTGGCATTGTTAAGTGTTAAATGGCATAATTGCACTGTTGTTGTTCGAATGGTTGCTTGGTTTGTGTGTGTCAGGGTGCCTCTTCATTATGCGGCTTTCTTTCACTGGCAACTTGTCTAATGCCTTGCTGCCCCAGTGCCGCAGACAATCGTGGAAAATGTCAATTGTTGTTTAGTGTATGTGGTGTCTTTGTTCGACGAGTATGTGTCCTATAAAAAAAATAATTGCCAAAGACAAGAGGATTAAGAAGCAAATGTCTAGAATTACTAGGCGGACGGGCAGACAGACAGACAGACGTTAACACCGAAATAATAGCTGTGGCAAAGACAACAATTAGTAATGGGATTTTTCGTAACTTTTAGAAAAATATTCGAGAACATTTATTGTTTTTCAAATATTCGGCCTTAGTACTAAATAAGCTCATTTCTTAAAGTGAAAAATATAAAAAAGAAACAAAAATAGAAGAAAACATATTTTATTTTATGTTTCAATAGCTATTATTCCAATGAAAAAAGCCGTGACTATTTTTGTGTAGATTCTGGTTCTGTGAAAACTTTTCAGTGAGAAATAATTTGTCGGCCGTCATTTATCATTTGGACTGGTTAACACTTTCCAGCAAAAATAATGTTGTCCGGTACCTAAAAATTTAGTTTTTGTCTGCATTAAGGAGCATAAAATCAATTCCATAATTCTATTGAAATTCCTAGTCGCAAGTGTGAAGAAAATTGTAGATCAATTATCAAAAAATTAGACCTCCTTACATTTGTTATTACCTAATGATCTATAAGAAATTGTGGATATGTATGTGTTGTAAAAAATTAGATCGATGGGATCTACTAATGTATGTTTAAAGATGATTTCCCATTCCAATCAGAGCATAGGTGTGCGTATGAACTGTAACGTATACGCCACTAGTACGGCTTTAAGAAATTTGCCTGGGTTCTTCAGAAACCCGCAAATAATCCATGCGTTACGGCATATACAAAGGCCGCATAAAATAAAAAAAAATACGTATAAAAAGACAAAAATCGCATAAAAATCCAATTACAAAAACAAATATATTTTGTATACCGTTCATTCCATAGCACAACGAACCGATAATAAAATAATATAATAGTTGATTTTTTTTATCAATTTCGGTTAACTGATGCTGTTTGAAAACTAACATGTTTGGGAATAAATTTCAACTCTCAGTATGTATCAGGCCACTGCTCGCTTCTACATTTAATCATAGGCTTCTTTGTCTTTTTTTGCTCATTAGAAAATTAGTTCGAAATTTTGTTTTTATACCCTCCACCTCCAGGATAGGGGTATACTAACTTTGTCATTCCGTTTGCAACACCTTGAAATATCGACCTGAGACCCTATAAAGTATATATATTCTTGATCGTCATAAAATTCTAAGACGATCCCTGTCCGTCCGTCTGTTCGCCTGTTGAAAGCACGCTAGCATCTAAACGAAAGAACCTAGAACGTTCAAATTTTCCATAAATGCGTCTTATAGCCGTAGATCGGTTGGGATTGAAATGGGGTGAAATCGGCCCAAAGGGGAAATTTTTTCCCTCACAAGGACTAAAAATACCCATAATAATCCCTAATATTTTAGCTTATTGTTTTGGTTTGGCTATATTAAAACAATTTATATTTTACTTTGGAATGCAATCCATGGTGGAGGGTATATAAAGTTCGGCCCGGCCGAACTTAACGCCGTTTTTACTTGTTTTATCTGTTTTTACTATTTAATTAACAGAAGCAATTTTAGCAGGCTGCAAACACTTTAGCGGCGTGAATGCTGATCCAATATTGCAGAAAAACTGCTGTTATGGCAAAGCAATTGCTGTAATAGCAGAAATTTGCCTGCTGATCGGCATCAGACAATCGCTGCTGTTAATAAAAGGTTTTTTTCTTTAAGTGTAGTTTTATTTCTTCAGTCATTTTGTTTGTCAAAATAATCTTTGAAACAAAAGACTATAGAATTTCACTTCACTTTTACTTATTCGCTAATAGTCCAATGAAGAAAAATTAATGGATTAGTGTAGAAGTTATAACGCTCTTTGTAGACACAAAAATTATTTTAATAACATTATCTAACGTCTACATTTATTATTATAAATAGGCATTCGCCATCTATTATACAATAAAATAAATAAAAATATGCTGTTATAGAGTTTGTAAAGAGGGGTTTCGCTATTTAAAAAAAAAAAACATTTATAAAATCGTGACTTTTAATTTTTTGTGTCATAACTTTTTAATTTACCCAAAGAACTTTTCAGACAAACTAGTATAAGATATTTGGTTGTTTTTTTTTTTTGGTTCATTTAGTGAATGATGTTGCCATATATGTCCCTTATTTGAAAAGTTACGCCGGAAATTGAATTTACTACATGTCTTCAAATATTCCATTTCAATTTTGCTTGATTATAAAGTTGAAGTTTGCAGTTTTTCTTTGTTAGAATGTTGGTCATTAAATAATAACAAAATAATATTTTCTATTTTTTTGTGTCAACAAATTAAAAAAAAAAAACATTTTTTTCTGATTTTTCGGAAATAAAAGTAATTATATATATTTTGATTTGTAATAGTTATCGTTCTAACGAAGAAATCGATGACTATTTAAAAAAATAAGGATAAATGGATGACTCTTTTTATGAAGTTATTATCAAATTGAAAATGGCATTTCAATAGCGTTCGTCCATGGCCCGCAGTAGTCTCTTTTATATATGAAAAGACGGACATACCAAATATGATTGTAAGTCAACCGGAATATATTTTATTTCATTTCGGATGTTAGAAACAAAGGAACAAATACATAATACCCTGGTGGAGAGTAAAAATAGTTTTTTATGAATTTTCGATTATTTAAAAAATAAATTTAAAGGTGGGGTAACCATTAAAAAATCTCAAAAATACACTCGATTAAGTTCCTTTCAGATCTTGCTTATAGGCCGAATTAGTAGTCCAATGTTTTGCCAAAATATGGTTCAATTTAATAATTTTTGAGCACTATAATGAAAACTTATGAGTATGTTACGAAATCCGGCGATTACTTTATGAGTAGGTTTTACCCAAACCATAACTTTCTGAAGAATACTTATACCATAGATAAAGTTTATTTTGCATCAGATAGATATTTGGAGCTCATTGCAAAATCGCGTTTTTAATTTTCAATCTCGAGAGAATTTTTGTCGGCAAAACAATTTTCGAAAAAATAATTGTATATTAAAGTATTTAAATTATCGCGGATAACTATTCAGTCTAAGCGGAATTTGTGATTATCGAGGCTAAGTCCAAAAATATCAACGTAAAATAATTAATAATTGAAATTTGTCTTAATACAAATATTTAGACGATTTTTTCGACTCCATTCGAACATATTTTACAGAAACAGGGGGTTATGTTGTGGTCGACGACAATGCGATTTTTTATTTTGAGTAACAGATTAATTCTTTGTTCAAGTTTTTGTTACTCCGACTAAAAGAAAAACGGCCAATTTCTTTTATTTAAAATAGAAAAAATCGGCAAAAAAATGTGGAATGCAACCACAGCGCGTCGTTCGGAAGAAATGATTCGATTGAATATTCTATATTCTTTGTCTTTTTTATTTTCATTTCCCCCTACAACTTCGTTGTACTCTTTTCTCTCTTTTTCCTCAAGCATTTCTTTAAGTATTGATTCTGTCGAAGAAATGACTACCACTTTTGGCATTTCATGTCAACTGTATATGCTCATTGAGCTGGCAAATATTACCATGAAATCGTGGCAGTCACAACGTGAAGTGAATAATCAACGCCAACATCGTCGTCGTCAAGTCATCGTCATCTTTCATCGATTTCACTAATTATATATCATTGATGAAGAAGAAATAAATCGCAACAAATTAAACCAATTAAAAATAAATTTCAATCCGAAGAGAAAATCAAACAACCGGGCACGTTACATCCTTTATTTAGTTTTTCAATTCGGTTTGTTTTAGTCTGAATGTTGTTTGTATGAGTGATGTTTCCGGTGATTGTGTGTTTAGTTGGCCGTTGCCACAAGAACGAACGAGCGAGCGAACAAGTCATCATTCAATATTTCTCTGGAAGTTTTTGCCAAAAACCCATGGCCCGTTCGTTCATATCTATCAATTTATCCAAACCACTAAAATAGCAATTGAAGCCAAACACTTTTGACTAAATACTAATTACCAATGTTGCATGTTGGCTCAGTGGCTGGATGGTTGCCTGGATTGGGGGATGGCTGGTTGGCAGGCGGTCTAGGATGATGGTGGTTAGGGCAATAATGAGGAGAAGTAAACTAGGCAACAGAATTGAATTAATGTAGGCTGAGGAAGGATGAGGAAGAATTAGTACGGATGAGGAAGGATAATGAACATATATATGTGGGTCTGTACAGACCCAAACGTCTACGAATATGACTATGACTATTGAAGACTGAGTTTGTATACAATTGTGACTATATATATATATATATGTTTCAATATTTACACATGCAAATGCATATGGGTCTGATCAGACTCCAACAGTATGAAACCAGTACATCCAGTTCATAGTGGCAGAAGCCACATGCAAATGTCCAGTAGTACAAATAAGGAATATATCTCAAACTAAATATGGGTCTGACTAGACCCAAGAAGTACGAATATGACTATGCAGACCAGGAGCATGTCTACATAGAGAACTAAATTTATTTCCATATTAAAATACCCAAAAATATTTTAAAAATAATTATTGGCAAAGTCCCAAACTTTACATGGGTCCGACCAGACCCAAGGAGTACGAATATGACTATGCAGACCAGTAACATGTCTACATAGATAATTAAACTTATTTCCATATTAAAATACCCAAAAATATTTTTAAAATAATTATTGGCAAAATCCCAAACTATACATGGGTCCGACCAGACCCAAGGAGTAGGAACGTGTCTACATAGAGAACTAAACTTATTTCCATATTAAAATACCCAAAAATATTTTAAAAATAATTATTGACAAAGTCCCAAACTATACATGGGTCCGACTAGACCCAAGGAGTACGAATATGACTATGAAGACCAGGAACATGTCTACGTAGAGAACTAAACTTATTTCCATATTAAAATACCCAAAAATATTTTTAAAATAATGATTGGCAAAGTCCCAAACTATAGATGGGTCCGACCAGACCCAAGGAGTATCTACATAGAGAACTAAACTAATTTCCATATTAAAATACCCAAAAATATTTTTAAAATAATTATTGGCAAAGTGCCATGAAATGTCCAGTAGCACGAAAAAGGAGGAATATACAGCAAACTATACATGGGTCCAATCAGACTCAAGGGGTACTAATATGACTATGCAGACCAGGCACATGTCTACATAGAGAGTTACTCTTTCTTCCCTATTAAAATGCCCAAAAATACTATAAAAATAATAATTGGCAAACTCTGCCAAAAAAAGCTGTTGCTTGGTGTAGTATGAAACTGTGTGAGAGAGAAAAGAGTGGAAAAAGCCCACCAGAAAATAAAAAAATCTGATAAAAACACACACTCAACCACACCCACTCACAATACAAGAACTCGAACACAAATACCAGCAGCGGAAATGCCATCAAAAGGATGTAACTCATTAAAATCATAATTTCATTGCACATATCATTTCCTCTGCCGCCCTGCTTCTTCACACCCTCTTTACGAAAGGCCAAAAAAAAATAATATATATGAGATATTTAAAAAATCTATAAGAGATTCTTGGTTTTTACCCTCCCTCTCTCTCTCCCTCTCTCTCTCCCTCTCAACTAATTTAATGATGAATTATTTGGCAAATAGCCTTAACGCTGCAGGGCAATAAGTATTTAATTGCGAATGAATTCTGGCTGTTGCAACTTGGCGCGAGTCCTCCTTTCTTTGGGAAGCACAAATAAGTGTTAATCTATAACATGAGGTTGTAAATTGAGTTAGCGTGGCGCCAAGGTTATGGGATTTTTGGAATGTAGCGAACGAAGTTGATCGCGATAAGGCAACTCATTAATTTTATTAATGTGCTGCTGCAGGTGTTGGTGGAAGAAATAATAAAATTTCATAAAAACATGCAAGGCTAAACATCTTTTTGGATTTATCTTCAGAACAATACTTCATCTAATCGCAATTTTTAAATCAGCTGATGATTTAATATATTTTTATATTGTCCTGAAAAGGGATTGAACCAGGAGATTGTGAGCCACAGCTACGTGCAGCACTCACCTATATATTCCCCACCCGTGGAAAGAGCAGAGGTGCTGCTAAACCACTGCCACTCTAGCCGATTTATATTTTATAAGTTAACAGCTTAATTTCTTTCGATTTGGACCAACAAGAACTTATGTCATGTTAGTACACCCAACCCATAGGGGATGTCTGGAGTGTTGAACAATCAGAAGTTTGGACTACAAAAAAAATAAAACTTTTGTGTCCAAGACTTAATTTTTTTTGTTTGTTTCGAGTCATACTGATTCATAAAGTCAGCAGAAACATTTTTTATAAATACACTTTTTTTTTAATTTTTTACTAACATTCCAATTTTAGTCGAAGGTACGATTAATGTTTGTTCAATTGAAGATACTTCTGATGGCTACAAATGTTGCGAATTTCACTTTCACATCGAAACAGTGGTTTATGAAGAGTCTCAAAAAAATTGAATAAAGACTTTTTTTGAAAAAATCTTTTTTCTGGGTATGTCTATGTGGTCAGAGGTATTTATATAAAAAAATTCGAAAATTATTTGTATATGTTGGTACCATTTTTATCCCTTTTTGTACCGCTCACCCTCACAAATTTCGAGTTATGTTGCGCGTCTACTTGGTTAGAGGAATGTACACACCGAATTTCACGATTCCAGCTGGAATACTTTAGTTGGTACCATTTTTATCCCTGTTTATAACATTTTCCCTTAAACGTGCAAAGTTCAAAAAATGTATTTATGTTCCAAGTGTACGTTGTCAGAATGTGCATATCGAATTTAATGAAAATATAACTGCAATATTTAAAAAATTATTAACTCAATTTGTAATTTTTCATAATTATACCCTCCACCTCCAGGATGAGCGTATATTTACTTTGTCATTCCGTTTGTAACACCTTGAAATATTCATCGGAGACCCCATATATTCTGGGTCGTGGTAAAGTTCTAAGACGATATAGCCATGTCCGTCTGTCTGTCTGTTGAAAGCACGATAGCGGCCGAACGAAATGAGCTAGGAGGTTCAAATTTTTCCTAAATGTGTCTTATGGTTGTAGGTCAGTTGGGATTGAAAGTGGACGAAATCGGCCCAGAGGGAAAAATTTTTCCCTCACAAAGACTGAAAATACCCCTAATATTTAGAGCATTTCAGCATGTTTTTTGAACATATTAGCTTGATATTTGCAATGCGCATTCCCATTATAGCATAAAAGGGCACCATAGAGTGATTTTTATTTGTAGGGGGCGAAATGGGACAAAAAGTGATAAAAATGGTACCTATCAAACGACAACAGATAGAAACAGGAAATTTGGCGTGTAGATTCCTCTAATAAAGTAGATACATAATATAAAAGTATTTTTTCTAAATTCGTACTTTTAAGGGGTTAAATGGGGGTAGAGGGATAAAAATAGTACCAACCTAATGGCTGCACTAGAATAATGAAATTCGATATATACATTCATCTGATTGCGTAGACACGTAAAATAAAAGAACTTTCCAAAAAATAGTACCTACCAAATGACCGCAGTTAGAATCATGAAATTCGGAGTATACATTCCTCTGACTGCGTTGACACGAAAAATAAAACGTTTTTTCCAAATTCGTGCTTTCAAGGGATACAATGGCTACAGGGGATAAAAATAGTACCAACTAAACGAATACAGCTAGAATGATGAAATTCAGTGTGTACGTCCCTCTAATTGTGTAGATACGTAAAATAAAGAGATTTTAGATAGTCGTACTCTTGAGGGGCAAAATTGGAAAAAGGGGATAAAAATGGTACCAACAAAATGGCCGCTGCTAGAATCATGGAATTCGGTGTATACATTTCTCTGACTGTACAGCCACGTAAACTATTTTTTTTTACTTCGTACTTTATTTTGTTGCTTTTACGACAAAAAATGGTAGAGTCATGAAGTTAAGACCACTTCATGACTCTACTGCGTACGTGAAAGATAAGGTATTTTAAAAATTTATACTTTTGAAATTAAAATAGGATTTAAATACAACCAACCAAACGGCTGTAGCTGAAAATACACTCTCTATCCCCCAATATTTAGGGTATTTATGATTGCTCCCTGATACTTACTTTATGAATTGAAGTATTATTTCCATTATATATATACATAGTATAAAAATATTGGTTGCCTTGGCTTATTAATTAAATTTCTGATTTTCATACAGTTAAAATTTGTTGCGGACATTCCTCTTGTAGCTTGGAAGCACAACAAAGAAAATAAAAGTTTTAGCGGCCGAAATGGGACAAAAAGGGATAAAATATGGTACCAATGATACGACAACAGCTACAATCATGAAATTCGGTGTGTACACTGTACATCCCTCTAATTGCATAGACACGTAAAATAGAGGGATTTTTCGAAATTCGTACTTTTAAGGGATATAATTGAAAAAGAGGGATAAAAATGGGACCTTCCAAACCGGTGAAGTTGATATCATGAAATTCGGTGTATATATTCGATGTTCTGACTATGAAGACTCGAAACGAAAAGTTTTTTTTTTCGAATTTTGTGCATTTGCGCGGAGAATGGGGTCACTTTGTCTGTATCTGAAGATGTTTCTTTCTAATGGCGACTGACAATCGCCTAATATTTAGGCATGTTCACTTTCACATTTCAGCATTTTATTTATATATAGTAGTCGATTTTAAACAGTGCTCATAAGTATAAATATATCACAATATTCGTAATATGGTACTGTGCTTCTATGTAAAGTCGACATCCTTTAATTTGCTGGTAATACTGTGGAATACACTCCGTGGTGGAGGGTATATAAGATTCGGCCCGGCCGAACTTAACGCCTTCTTACTTGTTAATTTCTGGCAATGTATATTTTTACACATTATTTTGTAAGATATCCTTCATATTTGCTAATTTATTTAAATTATACATTTAACAAGAAGTAAAACGCAACTATGTTCTTAAAAATCCGTCGGTAATTGACTGAGTTATTTAGGTTAATTATTATTTAAAACTAAATTTTTTCCAAAAATACATGTCTTGCTTAGTCCAGTTCACATCTCTCAAAGAATGTTAGGAATTTCAGGTCCAACAAAAATACGCAAAACTCATCAATACGGATAAAAACGGTAAGAAAAGGCATGACGACCATTTTAGCAAAAATTCCAAATTCCAAACTTTTTTTCATAAAAATAAACGTGAAAAGCTTTACTCTGCGTAGCCGGATTGGGACATACCCCAGAGGAGAATATTTTTAATCCCTGAACACCTTTACTCCGCATAGCTGACATTGGATATACCCCTGATGATATATTTTTGGGCGATTTTTCATACGAAAAATTACTAAAATGTTTGGACTATTTTTCAATGATCCAATTTTTTGGACGATTTTTCACTTTTGACTTCGGAGACTGTTCATTTATTTTTGTGGGTAATTTCATTTTCCGTTGTAGATCAAAATTAGGAAATAAGATTTCTTAAATTACTTCTATGAACTCATGTTACACACCACACCATAGAGTCCAGCATGACTTCATCCTGTGATGAAGTGTGCACATAGCAAGCAACAAGTATAGAAATTTGCAAATGACATCACGTGAAGGGTGTTAGATGAGATGTCATAACCAGGCTTATGAATACATTCATTCATCTGTGTTGGAGTGTGCATGAATGTCATTTTGTTCATGTGTATACATACATATAAGTAAATGCGTATTGAAATACGTATGAGTATATGAGTGTATGTGTGCATAAATAAATCCTCTTTCAAAGTATAATGATACCATTTATATTGAAAATGGCAACATTAGCACTATAAATTATTTTGAACTTTTGCATAATGATTATACACGGCGCACAGTGGCTCAGAATCAAAATCCATCGGCCAAAATTCAATAAAAAGCTTAGCAGAAAATAAGTAAATTGCGTTTCGGATCTAAAAAATGGGACTTTTTGCACTATATGTCAGCTAAATCAGGTATTTTTTGGGCATATTTCCGGCAAATGAACTCCGATTGTTATAAAATTTAGAATGAGGATAAAGGAAATTTATTCATCTTCTATCTGCGTGTCTACTTTTCAGAAGTTAATGCGACCAAAATGACTAAATTGCGCTTTGCAACAAATGTGACTTTTTGCACTAAATGTATCCTATCATCCAAGGGTGCATTTTCGTGCAGGCAAAAGTTATCCTAAAAAATGCGGAACCCTTCAACCTTTCCAAATATGTATACATTTCGTTAAGGACTTTTGAAGGAAAAACGTTGTATTGGTCCAAAGTCAGACATTTGCTCAAAAGGATATTTTTTACAATATTCATTACAATCAAACTATTTTTGGCACAAACATAGTTTTGGCTTCATAATAAAGCTAAGAAACCTCAATGTCTAATTAAAAAAATTGAGTGCAAAATCTCTTAAAATGTGTGAGAAACAGTTCGACAAAGTCAAAAAATTAAATTACGTTTTTTCAATTTTCAAAATCTGAAAAACGTGAAAATGTAATACAACAAAAAATTAAAAGTTTTTCTTCGCATTATGAACAAATTCGTAAAAATAAGTTTAAAAAACATGAAAACAAAAAATAAAAATTTTAATTTTCTTTAAAATCGCAAAATACGAAAAGTAGTCAACTTTGGGCCGATTTCTAAAATATATCTGAATTCCCGATTTTTAATGTTAATATCTCAAAATAATCCTTGGGTCCTTGTCTAATTTTAGTTTTTTACAGAAATCAAAAATGTCTACTAGAACAAAAGTTATTGAATTTTGGCCGATGGATTTTGATTCTGAACCACTGTGCGCGGCGAGTTTACGGCAGGATTTTAGTTAAAATGCAAATTGATGTAAATGAACTAAAATTTAGGAAAATTGAACCTCGTATAGCGCTAAAGCAATGTTTCCTCTTATCAAGTTCAAACTTTTCCTTTGAAAGTGGTACATGCTTTGAACTTGATTCTAGTTCAATTTTCTTCAAACCAAAGGCAAATTGATGTAAAGAAGATTTATTTTTTATAATAATATCAACATGCAAACTATTTTTTAAATATATTATATATTTTTTAATTTAAATGGATTTATAAAATAAACACAAAATATTTTTTATGAAAAAAAAAATATTTTTTTTTGGTTAAATTTCGATTTTCGTTGAATGAGCCTTTATTATTTGTACTATAATTTGGGAGTATAAGTCCGATCGCGCCCGTTTATTTTTTAAATTAAAGATAACTATGATAGTTATAAATTATGCGAATTTCACAATCTCATGCAAACAGTGGTTTAGGAAGAGTCGCCAAAAATTGAAAAAAAAATATTTTATCCAATTGAAAAATTAACAATTAAAGCTCGAGGTCTTGAATTATTAATTTTTCAAATGGATACTTAACTAAAGGTCGTATACTTATAACGATTAATACATATATAATATATTTTATTTTTGAAAAATCTCCTGCAAACAGTGGTTTAGGAAGAGTCGCCATAAATTGAAAAAAAAATATTTTATGCATTTGAAAAATTAATAATTAATGCTCGAGGTCTTGAATTGTTAATTTTTAAACTAAAGGTCGTATACTTATAACAATTAATACATATAAAATATATTTTATTTTTGAAAAATCTCATACAAACTGTGGTTTAGCAAGAGCCGCCAAAAATTGAAAAAAAAAATATTTTATCCAATTGAAAAATTACAAATTGTGGTTTAATAATTAAAGCTCCAGGTCTTGAATTATTAATTTTTAAACTAAAAGTCGTATACTTATAAAAATTAATAGATATAAAATATATTTTATTTTTGAAAAATCTCATACAAACAGTGGTTTAGGAAGAGTCGCCAAAAATTGAAAAAAAAAAATATTTTATCCAATTGAAAAATTAATAATTAAAGCTCGAGGTCTTGAATTGTTAATTTTTCGAATGGATACTTATCTAAAGGTCGTATACTTATAATAATTAATACATATAAAATATATTTTATTTTTGAAAAATCTCATACAAACAGTGGTTTAGGAAGAGTCGGCAATAATTGAAAAAAAATATTTTATCCAAATGAAAAATTAATAATTAAAGCTCGAGGTCTTGAATTGTTAATTTTTTCAAATGGATACTTAACTAAAGGTCGTATACTTATAATAATTAATACATATAAAATATATTTTATTTTTGAAAAATCTCATACAAACAGTGGTTTAGGAAGAGTCGGCAATAATTGAAAAAAAATATTTTATCCAAATGAAAAATTAATAATTAAAGCTCGAGGTCTTGAATTATTAATTTTTTCAAATGGATACTTAACTAAAGGTCCTATACTTATAAAAAAATAATAGATATAAAATATATTATATTTTTGAAAAATCTCATACAAATTGTGGTTTAGGAGGAGTCACCAAAACAATTAAAAAATATATATTTTATCCAATTGAAAAATTAATAATTAAAGCTCGAGGTTTTGAATTATTAATTTTTTCAAATGGATACTTAACTAAAGGTCGTATACCTTTAACAATTAATACATATAAAATATATTTTATTTTTGAAAAATCTCATACAAACAGTGGTTTAGGAAGAGTGGCTAAAAATAAAAAAAAATATTTTATCCAAATGAAAAATTAATAATTAAAGCTCGAGGTCTTGAATTATTAATTTTTTCAAATGGATACCTAACTAAATGTCGTATACTTATAACAATTAATATATATAAAATATATTTTATTTTTGAAAAATCTCATACAAACTGTGTTTTAGCAAGAGCCGCCAAAAATTAAAAAAAAATATTTTATCCAATTGAAAAATTAATAATTAAAGCTCGAGGTCTTGAATTATTAATTTTTAAATTAAAGGTCGTATACTCATTAAAATTAATACATATAAAATATATTTTAATTTTGAAAAATATATTTTTTTGTTTTTGGACATTGGACATTTTGTTAGAAAGACATTATTTTCAGTTTAACTCCTTTTGCATTACAGCTGACTATAGATAGATATATGTATATACAGATATGTGCATTTTTAAATACTGATTGGAGCTACAGTTTTTTTGTTTTCGCCGAGTCAAATGCAACACAAATGCTGTGTGTTAAATTACATTTGTGGCATATTTGAAATTGTTATGAAGAAATGCAATGCAATGCAATGCGATGCATGGCAAGGGTGCAAAAAAAGGTCACGTGTAATTGAGTTGCCTGCACTTGCCGTTGATGCGGTATGGTATGTATGCATGCACACGTGTATGTATGTATGCATTGTGTGAATGGCGGGGAAGATATACATATACTCGTATGCATGTTCATATGCCAGGAGGCCAGCAATGACAACAGGCCCAAAGACAAAAGGGGCCATGACACGACACCACCATCACAGTTTAGATGAGTTGAGTTGAGTGGAGTGCTGCGGTGCGGTGCAGCAACGGCAAATGCCAACGTCAGTAGTATATGGCCACACTGCCATATTAAAACAATGGCAGCAGTCAGGCTTTGTAGTCCTTTGCCAATTGTGTTAAACAAATGTAAATGTACAATTGTAAATCAAAAACAATAGACAATACTTGTATGAACGAATGAACGAACGAACGAAGGACTGAATGAACGAACGACCAACCAACAGACGGATCATACTACAACCGCCGTCCAACCGACCAACAGGCAGGCAGCCAACGAACCAATGCATCCAACCACATTGCACAGTGGTTGAAGAAATATTAAGAAAAAAGAGAAAAGAAAAAAGAGAAAAGAGAGAGAAGAGAAAATTATGACGCAAATCTTTCTTCGTCCCGTTGGGTACAAAACATTTTATGCTAGATACCAGCATCCAAAATTTAGAGGTTTGATTTTCCGACAACGATTAGACAATCACAAATTGATCATATCTAGTACTGCTAATATCATTTCATCATGCTAAAATGTATTTCAAAAATCATGATTTACACACAATATACTGTTCAACGATGATGCTAATATTTGGCTCATTGGACATGTCAATAGGCAAAATTGTTTCATTTGAAGAGAAATTCACGAATCACAATTACGTTCACGAAAATGCATCGTTTTGTGTGCTTTATTGTCTTCATTGGAACTTACTTTAAAAAAAAAAATAACTACGACGCCGTCAACGGCGAACGCTATAGGGCCATGGTTGCTGATTGTTTTGTGCTCCAATTAAATGGAATGTTGACTAACGACGTGTTTTTCCAACAGGACGGCGTCACATGCATATCGGTTTATTGAAGGAAACATTTCGTGAACGTTTTATTTATGGAAATATTCTGAAGGCAATTTAACGCCTCTAGATTTTTCCTGAGAGGAAACGTGAAACAATTAGTTTATGCGAATAACCCGATAAGTTTGAACATCTTAAAAGACAAAATTGAGTTCGTACATCTGAGAAAAATGTAAATTGTAAAAATGTAAAATGTATGTTGTTGTTGAAAGAAGATTACATCGAGTTTATAAAATTAAGGAATCCCTTCATTAACAAATATAATTTAAGGATGATATAATTTCCTCAAAATGTTAAATGCTCAATATCCAAAAAAATCTCTGTTAATCGTCATATTTAAATTTAGGATTTTTATAGGAAGGAAGCCCATAATGCCAGTTCACGATTTTACTTCTTGACGCACTAGAAGACAAGCATGTAAAATACTATTGATCAAATTTACAGCACTGGGCTAGACTTGTTTGTGGGGTCCACAAAATCGCTCCCGTTTCTTGACTACTAAATATTGTGAATCTTTCAAATATTCAACTTTAAAATTTGAATATTTACAACTTAATAAAAACTATATTTACCACTTCTTAGCTATTAGAAAGTATTAGAATATTCAATTCCGTCAAAAGTGTAGAAAAATGTTAAATAATCAGGAACGAAACTGTAAAATGAATTTATACAAAATCAAAAAAAAAAAATATTTTAATTTTTCAGTTGTTTTATTTCGGTCTGTAATCAATATTTGCTTTGAACTGGGATATTATCCTGGCTCAAGAACATTTTCGACTTATTTTATAGAATTCAATTTTATATACTGAGGCCCTATATTCCGTCTAGGAACTATGGGAATTAAATAATATAATAATAGACAGAAAAACAAACGGTAAAATTAAAATCAGGTTTCATATTGTTTTTTCTTGTGATCGGTAATATATGTACCAATTATAATCAAGGTGCTTCCCTGAGATACTAAAGAAGTGGATATGTTCCATGGAGAATATTGAAATATTGAATATATGAAAATAAATTATTTAAACATCTAAGTCCTGTAAAAAGGAGAAAAGATCACCAAATGAAAAACTGAGTACACAGTTATTCTACATATTTTGTGTATGTGTGTATATGGTCTTGTTCAGGTCCAAAAAATACTGTCGTACGGTGTTATCTAATCTACACTAGGGCGTATTGTTTATGAAAAATTTTTATCTGTTTGCTTTGCGCACATTGAAGGACAATTTTAAGATTTTTTTCCTCTGTGTATAGTAATTCCTACACATGCCTCCAACTTTTGTTTGCTATTCCAAAGCGATTATAAAATCGATACGCTCTAATCTACACCTTCATATTTGTTGTATTTTTTTCACACTATTCAGCACATTGTATTTTTGTTCCCCAAAATGATCCAGTTTCTATCAAGGAAAGTTTGTTATAATAATAGAATAATAATTTGCCAAATTTAACGATTTTTCAAGTTAACATTTTGATAGAATTAAAGTAAAAAATATCTTTTTGTCTCGCATCCCTACGTGAAATACATATTTTGAAAATTTAAACACCAAATTTCACGAATCCATTTACATTTTATTGGGCTCCATTTAAAGTACAGATATAAAAATTGTATTCGTTTTTGTCCCTCTTAAAAGAAAACAAGTAAAAACGGAGTTAAGTTCGGCCGGACCGAACTTTGTATACCCTCCAACATGAATTGCATTCCACAGAGGCTGTCGACTTTCGTATAAGTGCAGTAATATTACAGGAAAATGTAAATTTTTTTCAATATAGTCAAACCAAATAAAAATATTGAAAACATAATTTTATTAATAAATGTAATATTTTTTATAATTTTAAACCACACTTATAAGGCAAGGCTACCTACCAATACGTTTATACTATATAAATCGAAATAATACTTGAAGTCAATTAAAAAGGTAAATATAAGACAGAAATCTTCAAAAAAAACTTAAATACCATAAATATTGGTAGATAGTGGGTGATACAGTTGGTTGTATTTCCATCCTATTTTAATTCCAAAAATACAAATTTTGAAAATCCATTATCTGACGTACAAAGCAAGATAGGCTGGCTTCTTCATGATAAAAATTTTTGGCGTAAAAGTAAAAAGTACGAATTTGGAGAAATCTTTTTATTTTGCGTGTCCATGCAGTCAGAAGAATGTATACACCGAATTCCATGATTCTTGCTGCGGCTATTTGTTGGTACCATTTTTTGTCCCTTTTTCCCCATTTTACTCCTTAAGAGTATGATTTTCTAAAATCTCTTTATTTTACATGTCTACGGAATTAGAGGGATGTACACACCGAATTTCATCATTCTAGCCGCAGCCGTTTAGTCGGTACCATTTTTATCCCTTTATCCCCATTTTACCCCCTTAAGAGTACGACTTTCTATTTTACATGTCTACGGAATTAGAGGGATGTACAAACCGAATTTCATCATTCTAGCTGTAGCCGTTTAGTTGGTATCATTTTTATCCCTCTGTTCCCATTGTATCCCCTGAAAGTACGAATTTTGAAAAACCATTTATTTTTCGTGTCTACGGAGTCAGAGGAAAAAGAGAAAAAAAATGTTTTCCATTTGTAATAGTCCCTGTCATAAGTCAGTCAGTTAGTAATATTAATCGCTTCAGTGTGAACAATACTGGAGCTATTCGACTTATTACAAGCTTCCCCGTCACGAAACATGCTGAAAGCAAAATAATTATAATAGAGCCCAATAATGCGCTAACTTCAATGTAATATCACCAAAATTGGGTCTTATTTATAGAAGAGAAGGGTGACCGTGACTACTGCTGTTGAGTGGCTTCACTGTATATCACAGAACTGGCCACAAAGTGTAAATAAATTGTCAATCCACTTCTATACTTTTCAAAGACAGTTATTCTATAACTGAGAGTCTGTCTTATAAGACATCGGACATGTGTTTAGTGGCATGGACCAAGTCGTGTCCATTGAGACTGGCTCTAAGACTGGTATTATTGAACAGGCAGCGGACATGTTCAAGACAATCGGTCAACTCACTCGCCTCCAATGACAACCTCATGTAAAAGGGACCGGTCCCTATCCCACTGGTGGATAGTCCTAAGACTTGTCCTGGAGCAGTTAATTTTCCCGTATGGTATTTGTTCAACTTCTAATATAACAGGGTCACCATCAATTTATTTTTCTAAAAGTGTAATATCGCTTCTGATATCTGCTACTTACATATCAATTTGTTGGGTTTCCAGCCTAACATAAATACTATTATTTATTATTTTTTCAATTTTGCACCACTGTGCACCTATCCATTGATGCCATAAATGATGCTTCGGCTGCTGCTAGGTTAGCCTTTGTCCTGGGTTCTTGCTGGAGATTCTGGTACCGCAAGGAGGACAACATACTGTTCGAGGGAAAAAAAAAACAAAAAACTCTGAGCAAGGATGTGTGTGAATACACAGCTGTGCCTGAACATGTGTACAAGGATGTAGGGACGAGCACAAATACACAAACTCACATACACACAGAGCGAGAGTGTTGTACAAAATGTCCTTTCAATGGAACATCCATTGGGTACATTAGTGGCGAACAGAGGAGAGATCATATGTTTGAGCTGCCACCACCACCACTACTTACTTACTTACATACATACATATGTATATATGCCTTACGCTTCGTTTCCTCCTTTCAATCGCATTGTTGAGTGAACGTGTGTTTGTTATTATTCCTTTTTGGCAATATTATCAAACAAAAACGAAATGTTGTAAATCATATAAAAATGTTTCAAATGAATGCAGGGAAATGAGACGAGGGAATGCAGCATGTGAAGACCTTGAATATTTCTTTTTTTTTTTGTTGCTCTGTTTTGTTTCGTTCTTATTCATGTTAACAATATTTAAATACAAAACAAACCAAACAACCAACCAACCTAACAAAAAATAAAAGAAAGAAATTGGAATGAAATGACCTTTTCTGTTGTGTGCGGCAAAACAATGGTTGATGTGCAGCAGGCGTAGCTTGGCAAACTGAAAATCAACCCAGGGATACGAAAATGTAACCCTCCTCCCCTCTTGTAACCCTCTCTCTTGGCGTTGGCACGGTGTTTGTGCAGTCAGGTTGGACGACTAACCACAGAGATTCTTTATTGAAGAAATGTCAAACAAATATTTTCGAATCCTGGCACTGCACATAAAGTGTGGTTGCAAGAAGCAGGGGGACCCTGCCGGAAGGAGGTACAGACATGTAGTTAACTAATCGAACAAGAATGTTGGAGGATATAAAACAATGTGGAAATCAAAAGAGTTATTTAAGTAATGGAATGGATGTGAGGACAATCAAGAGGGTTGAGAGTGTTGCACACGTTCTATGTGTCTATTCGAGGAGAAGAAGGATCTGGGCTATAAAGATTCCTGGGTTCCCTCAGGTTCTCCGCTTTTAAAGAAAGTTTGCAAATTTGTATTTCTGAAATATTTTTTTTCCAATTTTTAAAAAATATGAAATTGTAGACACTAGCGTGGGTCGAAAATCAGGAATTTTATTATTATATTATAAGGAAATTATTATATTATAATATTATTTTATTATATTATAAGGAAATAGAACTTCATTTTTCCAATTTTTAAAAAATATGAAATTGTAGACACTAGCGTGGGTCGAAAATCAGGAATTTTATTATTATATTATAATATTATTTTATTATATTATAAGGAAATAGAACTTCATTTTTCCAATTTTTAAAAAATATGAAATTGTAGACACTAGCGTGGGTCGAAAATCAGGAATTTTATTATTATATTATAAGGAAATTATTATATTATAATATTATTTTATTATATTATAAGGAAATAGAACTTCATTTTTCCAATTTTTAAAAAATATGAAATTGTAGACACTAGCGTGGGTCGAAAATCAGGAATTTTATTATTATATTATAATATTATTTTATTATATTATAAGGAAATAGAACTTCATTTTTCCAATTTTTAAAAAATATGAAATTGTATACACCAGCGTGGGTCGAAAATCAGGAATTTCATTATTATATTATAAGGAAATAGAACTTCATTTTTCCAATTTTTAAAAAATATGAAATTGTAGACACTAGCGTGGATCGAAAATCAGGAATTTTATTATATATTATAAGGAAATTATTATATTATAATATTATTTTATTATATTATAAGGAAATAGAACTTCACTTTTCCAATTTTTAAAAAATATGAAATTGTAGACACTAGCGTGGGTCGAAAATCAGCAATTTTATTATTATATTATAAGGAAATTATTATATTATAATATTATTTTATTATATTATAAGGAAATAGAACTTCATTTTTCCAATTTTTAAAAAAATATGAAATTGTAGACACTAGCGTGGGTCGAAAATCAGGAATTTTATTATTATATTATAAGGAAATTATTATATTATAATATTATTTTATTATATTATAAGGAAATAGAACTTCATTTTTCCAATTTTAAAAAAATATGAAATTGTAGATACTAGCGTGGGTCGAAAATCAGGAATTTTATTATAAGGTAATTTTAAAAAATTCGTAACTTTTTTCTGGGAGGGACTAGAAATATAATTATTTAGTGAATTTCAAGCAAACTGCTTCTAGTTGAATATAAAAATAAATATATTTTAATTTTTTTTTAATTCCTTGTTGAATATAAAAATAAATATATTTTATTTTTTTTTTCTTAATTCCTTGTTATTTTTTTAAATTAAAAAATACATCATATTTTTTTTAATAAATTTTTCTTTTAGAAATTTGTTCTCGTTGACATAACAACTAAAAATACTAAAATTCCAATTTTCAATGAAGGAACCTTTACTATTTGACTAATTACAGGTGAAACGGAACATATATTTTCGTAAGGTTCTCCGATTTTTATGAAATTTTGCTAATTTTTACTTCTGAATAAGGGAAATAGAACTACATTTCACGATATGAAATTGTAGACACTAGGCTGGGTCGAAAATCAGAAATTTTATGATAAGATAATTTTAAAAAAATTCGTAACTTTTTTCTGGTAGGGGCTAGAAATATAATTTCTTTGTGAATTTCTAGAAAATTGCTTCTAGTTTAATATAAAATTATGAAATTTTAAAAATATATACATTCTTTAAATGTTTTGTTAATTCCCTGTGATTATTTTAATAAACAACAAGTAAAAACTGCGTTAAGTTCGGCCGGGCAGAACTTTATATACCCTCCACCATTGATTGCATTCCACAGAAGTGGTCGGTTTTCGTAGAAGTGCAGTAATATTACAAGAAAATAAAAATTTTTTAATATAGCCAAACCAAAACAAATACAAATATTGAAAAAATAATTTTATAATTAAATACAACATTTTAATTATTTCAAACCACGCTTATAAGCAAGGCTATCAATACGTAAACTAAAAAAATAATATTCTTAAATACCATAAATATTGGTAGATAGTGGGTGCAACAGTTGGTTGTATTTCCATTCTGTTTTAATTCCAAAAGTACAAATTTTGAAAATCCATTTTCAGACGTACATAGTGCAATATAACCTAACTTTATGATTCAACCAATATTTTCCATAAAAGAAAAAGTACGAATTTGAAAAAAACATTTTATTTTGCATGTCTATGCAGTCAGACGTTTCTACGCAATTAGAATTTTATCATTCTAGCTGTAGTCGTTTAGGTGGTACTATTCTCATCCCTCTGTACCATTGTATCCCTTGAAAGTACGAATTTCGAAAAATCCGTTTATTTTCCGTGTCTACGTAGTCAGCGGAATGTATACTCCGAATTGCACTCTAACTCTAGCTGCGGTCATTTGGTTGGTACTATTTGTATCCCATTTTTTCATTTAACCCCAAAAAGTACGAATTTCTAAATATTCGTCTATTTTCCGTGTCTACGCAGTCAGAGGAATGTATACTCCGAATTTTTATCCCCTTTTTCATTTTAACCTCAAAAAGTACGAATTTTGAAAAATCCGTGTATTTTACTTGTCTATGCAATCAGAGGAATGTATACACCGAATTTCATTATTCTAGGTACAGCCGTTTTGTTGGCACCATTTGTATCCCTCTATTCCCATTTTACCCCTTAAAAGTACGAATTTGGAAAAATACTTTTATATTATGTATCTACTCAATTAGAGGAATGTACACACCGAATTTCGTGTTTCTAGCTGTTGTCGTTTAATATGTACCATTTTTATCCCTTTTTTGCCCCCATTTCACCCCCTACAAAAAAGAACCACTTTATGGTGCACGTTTTTGCTATAAGGGGAATGCGCATACAAAATATCAAGCAAATATAGCCAGACATATTCAAAAAACATGCTTAAATACGCTAAAATATTAGGGAATATTATGGGTATTTTTAGTCCTTGTGAGGGAAAAATTTTTCCCTTTGGGCCGATTTCGCCCCGTTTCAATCCCAACCGATCTACGACTATAAGACGCATTTGTGGAAAATTTGAACGATCTAGCTCCTTTCGTTAAGATGCTTTCAACAGACGGACGGACGTGGCTAGATCGTCTTAGAATTTTATGACGATCAAGAATATATATACTTTATAGGGTCTCAGGTCGATATTTCGAGGTGTTACAAACGGAATGACAAAGTTGGTATACCCCCATCCTGGAGGTGGATGGTATAAAAAAGTACCCATTCGATTTTTTTAAATAAATTTTTATTAGTAGATAATAGTGTCAGAAAAACGCTCCATAAGTTTCATGATGTAGTTCCTGTACTTACTCTACAACAATTGCAAACGTGATTAAAGTCGAAATTAAAAATATTTCATAGACAAAGAAGTTGTGGAAGTTGTTGTTTTCTTCTTTAGGATGGCTGTTAAAAATTGTAAAACATGTTTTATTAATTCTCTTACAAAGAGGATAATAACATTTACATATATCCCTAGATTTCGAAAAGGTACTGTTTTATGCTTTTGGATGCAATTATTAGAAAATGGAGCAAAATATATGTCTTTTATTTTTTTTCTATCGATGTGTGTCTTTTCATGTCAAAAATTTTTTATTTAATTTTTTCTCAAATTTTAGGCGACTGTTTCAGGGTCATGTAACTTTTACATTTATTCCTCAATGTTTTTCAAACAAGCATTGTTTTATGCTTTAAAATGCTAATTAATGGAACAAAATATTTTTTGACGATTTTTTTCTATTTTTTATGAGGTTTTTCTCAAATTTTAGACGACTGTTTAAGGGTCATAACTTTTACACTTATTTCTCGATATTTTTCAAATAAACATTGTTTTATTCTTTGGGATGTCAGCTATTAAATAATGGAGCACACTATTTTTTTGGGGACTTTTTCTATTTTTGATAGGGATTTTCGTGCCAACAAAAAAGTGGTTTTTATTTTTTTCAAATTTTAGGCCACAGTTTCAGGGTCATAACTTTTACATTTATTTCTCGATATTTTTCAAATAAACATTGTTTTAATCTTTGGGATGTCAGCTATTACAAAATGGAGCACAATATTTTTTTGGAATTTTTTTCTGTTTTTGATGGGGATTTTTCGTGCCAACAAAAAAGTGGTTTTTATTATTATTCTTTTTTTCAAATTTGAGGCCACAGTTTTTTGATGGGGATTTTTCGTGCCAACAAAAAAGTGGTTTTTATTATTATTTTTTTTTTCAAATTTGAGGCCACAGTTTCAGGATCATAACTTTTACATTTATTTCTCAATATTTTTCAAATAAACATTGTTTTATTCTTTGGGATGTCAGCTATTAAAAAATGGAGCAAATATTTTTTTGGAATTTTTTTCTATTTTTGATGGGGATTTTTCGTGCCAACAAAAAAGTGGTTTTTATTATTATTTATTTTTTTTTTTAATTTTAGGCCACAGATTCAGGGTCATAACTTTTACATTTGTCTCTCGATATTTTGCAAATGAACATTGTTTTATTCTTTGGGATGTCAGCTATTAGAAAATGGAGCACAATATTTGGAATTAGAATTTTTTTCTATTTTTGATGGGGATTTTCGTGCCAACAAAAAAGTGTTTTTTATTTTTTTTTTTCAAATTTTAGGCCACAGTTTCAGGGTCATAACTTTTACATTTATTTCGCGAAATTTTTCAAATAAACATTGTTTTATTCTTTGGGATGTCAGCTATCAAAAAATGGAGCACGATATTTTTTTGAATTTTTTTTTCTATTTTTGAAGGGGATTTTTCTTGCCAACAATTTTTTTTCTCAAAATTTAAGCGACTGTTTCAGGGTCATAACATTTACATTTATTTCTCGAAATTTTTCAAAAAAAAGCATTGTTTTACACTTTAGGATGCTGGCTGTTAAAAAAGTGGAAGAAAATATTTAGTTGCGATTTTTTCTATTTGTTATGGATTTTTTCGTGTCAAAAAAGTTTTTTAAATCAATTTCAGGTTAATAACTTTTACATTTATTTCTCGATATTTTTCAAATAAGCATTGTTTTATGCTTTAGGATGTTAGTTATTAAGTTATTAATTTTTATTTTTTTTCTATTTTTTATTGTTTTTTTATGTCAAACAAAATGATTTTTTTTTTTCAAAAATTTCCAATTATTTTGCGGCCGTTTATAAACCACTGCCTCTAAGTAAGGTTGATATTCAGAAGATTTGTAACCCTTGCTGGTCATTATGGGACAGATACTTTCAAAATAGCACAAATAATAAAGGTACCTTCGACGAAAATTGGAAAGTTAAAATTGAAAATAATATATAAAAATTACATTACGTTGAAATAAATAACTTTTTTTCAATTTTTTTGAAGATTTGTTCGTTTCAACAAAAATCTTTTTTATTAAAAATAATCAACTTGTTCTCAATTATTTTGCGACTGTATCAAAACCACTGCCTCTAAGTAAAGGTGATATTCAGAATATTTGTAACTCTTGCTCATATCTTCAGTTTAACATACGACTGGCCATTATCGGATTTGTACTGCCAAAATAATTGCAGAAATAGTAAAGGTACCTTCGACATTTTTTTGTTCGTATAAGACCTTCGTATAATCATCCACTTAAAACAGGGTATATGAATGTAAATGACTCCGAAGTGCTGAATGGTAAGCACTTTTTCATGCCTTGAAAATGTTCACGTAAAAACTATTTATTTATATAAATGTAAATGACTCCGAAGTGCTGAATGGTAAGCACTTTTTCATGCCTTGAAAATGTTCACGTAAAAACTATTTAAAATGAATAACAATTAAAATCAATAACAAAAGATGTCAACTGACAGACATCCTGCATCCATTTGAATGCTAATGAATGACTGCGTAATTGACTAGAAGTGATTCCGAAGCGCTGAATGGTAAGCACTTGTTCATGCCTTGCAAATTATCACTTCAAACCCGATTTAAATGAATAACACTTTAAAATGTCAATTGACGGACATTCTACATCCACTGTTATGTTAATAATGACGGGGTAATTGACTAGAAGTGATTCCGAAGCAGTGAACAGTAAGCACTTTTTCATGCATTGACAAATATTGCTTACACATTAATTAATAAAAAAAGAGAACAAATCTTGGGATATTGCTGTTCTTAATGGACAAATTCGAATAGCATTAACATTTTGATTAAACATTCTTTATCATATCTGCCCTAATCCTTTTCTATTCTAAATTTTAATCAATCAGATTTTCTTTTTTGCTTCACTTCCAGCCTGACTTGTAATGCGCCTTGGGGGTGGTGTACCATACGACGGCGACCCCCCGACAATGAGCGCTGCTGGCAACGACTATGCCGAATTATGCGATCTTGGACCTACGCGATGGAGCTCGCGTGGCTACTACCATGTACCACCACCTGCGCACAGTTCATCTCTGCATCCTAGCATACTGCAGACCCAATCCACCCAATCGTCATCCAGTGTACCAACGGGTGGCTCAGCCGGTCTCTCAGCCCATCATCACCTGCGCGTCGCACCGCCCGCTAGCAGTTACGAAGCCGAAGATATTGCCGCCGCCTACGGCATGACCACACCGCCGTCCGGCCTCACAGATCTCCCAAATAGTTACGCCGTTAATTCACGTATAGGCAATAGTACCAGCTCATTGCGGACCGGACCATCGGCGGCAGCGGCAGCAGCAGCAGCAGTTGGCGCAGGCGCAGGACGTTCTGGTCTATATTATTCACCGCCCGGGACATCGTATACGATCATTGAACGACCCCATTCGCCACACTACTATTACAATTCGGCGGGTGTGGCCACAAAGGGTGGTTCATTGCCGGGTCGTGGTTCTGCGTATTTGTCCTCATCGCCCTCGAACTATTTGAACAGTATGAGTGGGACATTGCCTACCTCAACTGCTGCTAGACATGCAATGAACTCCGCTTCGGGCATGGCCAATGGCAACAAGAAACGGCCCATATCGCCGGAGCAGGTACTGCGCATGTTCGGCGCTACCCAATCGTCTTCAGTTCCTACTAGCAGCTATCATTATAGTAATGGTACCAGAGATCGCACCGGTCGTCGTAGTCCCGCCAGCAGTCCACCATCGACAACGCATCAGGTAAGGCAACAAATTTATTGAATTAAATGATTTCAAAGAGATTTGAGGCAGGGCGAACAAATTGGGGAGACAAAAGAATAGCTCTCATATAACCGTCTGCTTTGAAACATCGTCTCTCACTCCTATCACCTTAAAGTGGCAATAACACTGTAGACTACAAAAAAATGACAAGGTTCTGACCACGGATTCTGATAGAGAGGGACAACAAGGAATACACGTATATCGGCGTTTTGAAAGTTTACATATTGTGGTCATTTGAGATGGGGTCAATATTCCCATAATTTACATATTTTTATGATGAATCGACATAGGAAACCTTGTGATCCTTACATTTTAAGTATAGCATTTGTTCAGCAATATTACTTAAAATACTACGACGAACATTTCAACCTTCTAGCTCCTCAATATAGGGGTCTTATTGGTCCCTTTTGTTCAAAAGAGTAGAAAGAATCAATATTTCCTCCTTTTGCACTTTCATATGATGAATCGGCCTAGGAAACCCTGTGATCCTTACAATTTAAGTATAGCATGTGTTCAGCAATATTACTCAACACACCACGGGGAGCATTTTTGTGGAACATTTAAACTCTCTAGCTCCTCAACATAGGCGGTCTTTTTAGTGGATGGCCAATATTTCCCCTTTTGCACATTCTTATGATGAATTTGCATAGGAAACCTTGGAAACCTTACTTAAAACATTACGGGGAAAATTTTTGTGGAACATTTTAACCCTCTAAGAAATTTTTAGAAATTCATTATTTTTTGCTCGGAAGTAATCGTGAAAGTAATTACATGTCATTATCTGGTAATGCCAAGGGTAATGAGTTGTTCAGAACTAATATTTTTAGGGATACTGTATAAAAACTGAAAATTAAGTTTATATATAGTTGGGTGTCCCGAAATTGAGAGTATGACATGTCATTTTTGGGTAATGGAAATGGTAATGAGGTGTATTTACCAAATATTATATTATTTTTACTATTTTCAAAGTGAAAAATAAATGGAAAAATATATTGAGAGATTAAATGGACTAGGGTATCCCGATGTTACAGACATGTCATTATCTAATTTTTAGAAATGCATTATTTTTTGCTGAGAAGTAATCGTGGGAGTAATGACATGTCATTACCAAATGTCAATTCAAATGGTAATGAGTTGTTCAGAAGTAATATTTTGAGGGATACTATCTAAAAACTGAAAATTAAGTTTATATAGAGTAGGGTGTCCCGATATTGGGAGTAATGACATGTCATTACTTGGTATTGCAAAGGGTAATGGGGTGTAGTTACCAACTATTTTGAAGGATACTATTTGCGAGGTGAAAAATAAGTTTAAATAGAGTTGGATAGTCCGACATTGAGAGTAATGACATGTCATTACCTGGTATTGTAAAATGTAATGGGATGTAGTAACCAATTATTTACAAACTGAATAATACATTTAAATAGTGTAGTTTATCCCGATATTGAGGTTAATCACATGTCATTACCCGGTAATGCAAATGGTAATGCGTTCTTCATACCAAATATTTTGATGGGTAATATTCACAAACTGAAAATAAAGTTTAAAAAGAGTAGGGTAAACCTATATTGAGGATAATAACATGTCATTACCCGGTATTGCAAATGGTAATGGATAGTAGTTGCCATTTAGTTTTAAGGGTATTACTTACGAACTGAAATATAAGTTTAAATATAGTAGAGTATCCCGATATGTCATGTCATTACCCGGTATTGCAAATGATAACGAGTTGTGGATACCATATATTTTGACGGATACAATTTACAAACTAAACAAGTAAAAATGGCATTAAGTTCGGCCGGGCCGAACTTTACATACCCTCCACCATGGATTGCGTTCCATAGACAGCATCTGTGGATTTTCGTTGAAGTGCAGTAATATTACAGGAAATTATAAATTGTATTAATATAGCCAAACCAAAACAAATACAAATATTAAAAAATAATTTTATAAATAAATATAGTATTTTTATTATTTCAAACCACACTTTTAAGGCAAGGCTACCAATACGTATACACATCGAAATAATACTTCAAGTCAATTCAAAATTCTTATATTTGTTTTTTTTTTCTTTCAAAAAGCTTAAATATCATAAATATTGGTAGATAGTGGGTGTTTCATTTGGTTGGTATTTCCATTCTATTTGAATTCCAAAAGTACACATTTTGAAAATCCATTATCTCAGGTACATGTGCAAAATAACCTAACTTCATGATTCAACCAATGTTTGCCGTAAAAGTAAAAAGTACGAATTTGAAAAAACCTTTTAGTTTGCGTGTCTATGCAGTCAAAGGAATGTATACAACGAATTACATAACTCTAGCTGTGGTCATTTGATTGGTACTATTTTTATCCCTTTTTTTCATTTTAACCCCAAAAAGTACGAATTTTGAAAAATCCGTGTATTTTACTTGTCTATGAAATCAGAGGAATGTGTACACCGAATTTCATTATTCTACGTACATCCGTTTGGTTGGTACCATTTTTATCCCTCTATTCCCATTTTACTCCTTAAAAGTACATATTTGGAAAACTACTTTTATATCATGTCTCTACTCAGTTAGAGGAATTTACACACCGAATTTCGTGTTTCTAGCTATTGTCGTTTAATATGTACCATTTTTATCCCTTTTTTGCCCCATTTCACCCCCTACAAATAAGAATCACTTTATGGTGTACGTTTTTGCTATAAGGGGAATGCGCATACCAAATATCAAGCAAATATAAACAGACATATTAAAAAAACATGCTTAAATACTCTAAAATATTAGAAGTTATTATGGGTATTTTTAGTCCTTGTGAGGGAAAAAGTTTTCCCTTTTGGCCGATTTCGCCCAGTTTCAATCCCAACCGATCCACGACTATAAGACGCATTTATGGAAAATTTGGACGTCCAAGCTCCTTTCGTTTAGATGCTAGCGTGCTTTCAACAGACGGACAGACAACGGACGGCCGGTCGGATATGGCTAGATCGTCTTAGAATTTTATGACGATCAAATATATATATAATTTATAGGGTCTCAGGTCGATATTTCAAGGTGTTACAAACGGAATGACACCATCCTGAAGGTGGAGGGTATAAAAATACGTTTAAATGGAGTAGGGTATCCCCATATAGAGAGTAATAGTATGTCAAGGGTAATGAGATGTATTTATCGATTATTTTGATGGGTGCTATTTACAAACTGAAAACAAAGTTTAAATGAAATAGAATAGATTGAAGGTAATGACACGTTATTACCCGATAATGCAAATGGTAATGGGGTGTAGTTACAAAGTATTATTAGGAACTGCATAAAGAAGTTCAAATAGAAAGTGGGTTAATTTAATTACTCTGACTTTAGTATATATTTTTCAATACTTTAAATATTTATTTATGTGTGTCTCTTTCCAGATCTACCGAGAACGAGAACGGGATCGCAGCATGACGAATATCCATGAATTAACGACACGTACTGTGACCATGTCGCGTGATCAGCAAATTGATCATGGATTTGGCATTTGTGTTAAAGGAGGTAAAGACTCAGGTAAGTTACGATGACAACAAAATACTTAAGATACTGTAGCTATGTCCACCTCCTGCCCCCTTCCCTCTTTCCCCATTTAAATCTCTTACAACTTAAGCGCAACACCCTGTCTTTTATAACCCGACAACATTTGCCAAAGCTTACAAAAGAACTGAACACAAAGTGGTTCATTTTCTATGCAATCAATTGTTGGCAAAATAGAAGGAATAAACCAACCCCGTGTCCCCTCCAACCCACCTGCATCTAGCCAATTTCCAGCACCTTGCGTGGCCTGGCATGGATGGGTGTGGGGGGGTGGGGTGTAAGAGAATATTTAAGTCTGCAGCGTATTAAATATGAAATTCAATACGACCCGCATGTGCTACTGCTGTTCGTTCTGGCCGTAATGCCTCGCTACGAACACCACCATTATTGGTAGCAAGTATTTACGTTTGTCCCTCCCCCCCTTCCAGGGTGGCCCTTTCCTTTCCTGGCGTAATAGACTAAAATCAATAAGTTTTTCTATTCTAAGAACTTAATATAATAAATGTACTCATGCCACTGCCTCCGGCCGGCACTCGTGTCGGTGTGTAACTTGTAGAATATCAACTTTATTTAAACGCTTAGTAACACATTTAGTTGTTGTTGCTGCTGTCATCGCTGTGGCCCTTTGTGTTGGGCGCCACCAACTCATACCTTTCGTTGAATGTAGCCATTCATATGCCCATATGCCGCCGTTGGCCGATGACAACGTTGCAATGTGCCACCGAGGGCGGGTGTGTGATGCACATTTTCCTGTTAATATTTATTTTTAATTGTATTAAAAATGCATAAGGCATAATAGCACACATTTCTTTGACAATATCAATACTCGTAGTATTGATTTTGTTAAAGAAACAACGAGAAAACTCTTAACAAGTTGAGCTCTTATAACGACTCTTGTGCGAATATGAGCTATTTTATTTCAAGTGCCGAAGGAGAAAATATATTGAGGAAGTTTTGAATCAATTAGATTTCTTTCTGGAGTGCACAAAATCAGACCATAGGAGTTGAGCTCTTATAACGACTCTTTTGCAAATATACACATGAGCCATTTTATTTCATGAGCAGTAGGAAATATATTGATGAAGTTTCGAATCAATTAATTGTTGCTACTGGTGTTAACAAAATCAGTCCATAGAAGTTTTATTGATTTTCTGAAGATGGCAAAATTTGCAGATCACAATTTTCTTGGTAAAATTCAATGGCTCTTATCTTGCATTAATTTTTGTAATAGAATTTAATTGAGGTTTTGTTGAATAGTTCCACTAGATTCGTTAAAAATGGTACTTCGAGAAGGGCAAAATATCACTACAACAAATACTAATGGACTTTCATCGACATTAGAGGGCTTTCTAAGGATCTAAAAATCAAAAACTGAATTGTTGTGATCATATTATATCAATTATTGTTAAAAATTATTCAACAGAGTAATCCAACTCGATTCAATATAATATTGTCTCCTTAATAAATAATTTTGAAACCAGTTTGCTTAAAAAAAGCTTACTAAAAATCCTGGTAATTTCGAAAGAATATATAAAAGACTTTTTCAATTCTTCATCGGCAAATTAGACAATTTATAAGTTATTTCAGCGAAGAAACTGTAGTAGGGGAGGGCTTACTAAACGTACAGCTACAGTGAAACCTCCATACAGTGAACAACCTCGGTTGGTCCATATTTGTCCATTTTCATACTCTTGAATTTTTAATTTGAATTTGGTTTTCTGATAATTGTCCATTACAGAGAGGTGTCCATCTAAGGGAGTATCCAATAATGATAGATGTCATTGTATAGGGTGGGCCATTTAAAATTTTAAATTTGAACTACTGATTACTTTGACTTTGAAAGGTAGAATAACATTCATTTCATAACAGTTTTATTTACAGATATATATATGTATATTTATATTCAGTTATATATTTCGAACAAAATTGGCACATAATAAAAACTTACTTCCAAAGTAGTGAGTCTTTAACGAAAACTGTAAGAAATTTAGATGGAAATTTTTCGAGAAGAGATTGGCCTTCATGAAGCTCATTTTCATCTCTGTGGCTATCTCAGTAAGCAAAATTGCCGCATATGGGCCTTAGAGAACCCACACGTGACTATTGAGATTGGTGTGGTCTTTGGGCTGGATACATCATTGGGCCATGTCCTGAAAAATTGGATTGATCGGATGAGGTACTGCCGAGCCAGTCATATTGTGTTCCATTATTAAATGACAAAGTTCAGTTTTTTCGATAAACCACAAATTTGAGAAATAATCAGTACTTTTTTATAGCCGATTCTATTTTAAATTTTTAAATGATGCTTCAAAACCTTCTGATGATATGTTGAGATTAGTAAATTATAGAGATTAGGTTATTAGTTAATTATACAAAGTTTAAGACCATGGCTACTAAATTATAAAATAATAAATAATCTTAGGCTTCAGTTTAAAAAAAATCTTACTGGGGATTTTTTCTTCAATTACTGGAACAAGGAAAAAATATATCTGATAAAGAATTCACGCAGAGAAAATAATCAAAAATATCTAAATAGCGCGATCTCTATGGCCAATTGACTGACAGTTGCCCATTTTTTCCTTCAACAAACCGCTATATGACCCATATGGCGTCTAGTTTGTGAAAAATGTCTTCAGACAACATTCCATTCGATTGGGGCATGAAATAATCGGCAATAAGGCTATCAGGCTCGCCAGATGAATTTTTTCCTTGTCATGAAAATCCCCAATCATCCCACAGTAAAAAAAAACTTGTTTTATTGGAAAGAAAACGGCCAAAACAAAAACTAATTATGAATAATTTGTTGATTCGTCAACAATCAGGAAATTATCTTTGTCCCCTAAATAGTCATGGAAAATCGCCAATTATTCCCAAGTATAAAAAACTGGTTTTATTTGGAAGAAACCCACCAAAACCAAAACATATTATGAATGATTTGTTAATTCATCAACAATTAAGGAATATTGTGATCGTTAACATCTTCCTTGATTAAAATTGCAGTACATACATAAAAATTTTTAATTTTAATACAAAAAATGAGTCTTAACATTTTACCCAATTTAAGTACGTTTGTGGTTTAAATGAGCAAATAAAACTAATTTTGAGTAAATTTGTAATTTTTATATCCAATATTTTCGAATCGTAGGAACAATACATAGGAACAATACGAATCATAGGAACAATACATAGAAAACAAATAAAAACACAAAATATTTTGTGTAAAAATAACAATACATATATGTCGGATAATGCCTTGTTTGATGAAAGCCAATGTTTATAGTAATTTGGAGCGTCATTAATTTAATTAAAATTTCTATTGATAATATTAAATACTTTATAAAAAATGAAATTCAATGCTCCTTTTCTGTCCATGCCCTTTTATTTTTTTATATCTTATCATCTTATATTATATCATCGATACATTTGTAAATAAATTTGCATTCCCAAATACTAAATATTTTTCAAAGTTCTTCGAATATCCCCACAAATCGCCGAAATATTTTATGGAATACCCACAAAAAGTCCCCTGTTCCCATTTTTTGCCTTTTTGGCCTTCATAAAATCCGCATTTTTGGGAAAAATCCCTAATTCTGGTAAACCTGAATTACGCTCTTTGAGTGTAACTTTCACGACGTTCTCATTTCTAAAGACGTAAAGACCACGGAATCCGATTTAGATGAATTTTGCAAAAAAAAACATTTTTAATATTCAGATTCTTATATATAGCATGATATCATCAAAATATAGCAAGGTAATATTTGGCACGTCCCTTTAGATATAATCAAGATTAAAGTATGTAAAAACTGGACCATATACAAGTGCAGTAAAATAAGTAATAGATCTAAATATAATAACACAATTTTCTCTTTCGAAAATTTAGTTTTTAAGTTTCAACATAGCCGCTGTCGATATACTTTGCCAAGCATTTCTAGGGTTATAATAATATTTTTCATAATACAATCAAAGAAATGAGATATCTTAAGTCCTCCAAAAATCGCATTAGTTTTAAATGTTCAGGCTAGAATCTTCTTTGGAAGGTGGTGCCAACAGTCTATACAAGATTTCTAAATATTTTTGAAGAAAATCGTTGGATAATCGTCGTAGTTGTTATCATAATGTCATATAAATTATTATTTATTTGTAATAATATTAATTATACGACAACATGTCCAATCAACATCCGAATGACATTATTTCTATTTTCTGTGGGATTTCTATGAAGCTCTTATATGATATTAGGCCACCATTTCGGAATTTTCTATTGAACAATAATTTGTAATTGGTGCCTAGTCTAAACAAGATTTTTAAATATTTTTGAAGAAAATCTATGGCAGTTATGATGCTATCATGCCATATAAAATATTATTTATTTGTAATAATATCAATTATACGACACCATGTCCATATTGTTTATATTTTATGTGGGATTTTTATGAAGTTCTTTAGATATTAGGCTATCATTTTGTAATTGTGTCAAACAATAATTTGTAATTAGTGCCTGCAAGATTCTTAGAAATTTTTGAAAAAATATTATATCATACAAATTATTATTTATTTGTAATAATATAAATTATACGACACCATGTCCAAACCAAAACCGCATGGAATATATTTTCATGGTGGATTTCTATTAGTCTGTTAGACCATAACCCCGGACTTTTTCTATTAAATAATAATATAATTATTTATTCGTTGAACTACAGAAATAAAGAAAAAACAGAAACATAGCAAAAAATTGCCAGCATGTTTCAGATGTTGACGCAGGAAACATGCACACCATCAGAAAGAGTTTTCAAAACATGGTCACACTTGACGGCCCATATCTCCGTCATTTTGCAACTTTTCCAAATTATTTTCTAAATAAAGAGTGATTTTTTTGAGGTTAGGATTTTCATGCATTAGTATTTGACAGATCACGTGGGATTTCAGACATGGTGTCAAAGAGAAAGATGCTCAGTATGCTTTGACATTTCATCATGAATCGTCTTGCAACGAACAACGCTTGCAAATTATTGAATTTTATTATCAAAATGCGTGCTCTGTTAAGAAAGTTCATTGCGCGCTTCCATTTTATGGTCAGTTTAATCGACCCACTGAAGCGGCTATTCGGGCTATTGTGACTAAATTTCGCACCAAATTTACATTGTTGGACATTAAACCACCAACACGCTTACGTAGAGTGCGAACTGAAGAAAATATCGCAGCTGTATCGGCCAGTGTTAATGATGACCACCAATTTTCGATTCGTCGCCGTTCGCACCAATTGGGTCTCTGTTACTCAAAAACGTGGAAATGCCAAAATTGGACTAAGCGGATGGACCACCTAAGACGCAGCCGCGGTCAACATTTAAATGAAATTATCTTCAAAAAGTAAATGTCATGGACCAATCTAACGTTTCAAATAAAGAACCGATGAGATTTTGCAAATTTTATGCGTTTTTTTTTAAAAAAAAGTTATCAAGCTCTTAAAAAATCACCCTTTAGTTCGCAAAAAGTACGAAAGAAGTCCTAAAATGAATTTTATGTTATGACTTATTTCTGGCATTTAAGTTGAGTTTTGAGTTTTGGTGTAGTCAGAGGCATATAATAGCATTTTGTGGCAAAAATTTTTGTTAACGGGTCAACAAAAACACTGTTTACCCCTAAAACACTGTTTTAGGGGTATTTTTTTACGCTTTTGCACAAAAGGGGCCAAAAAGACCCCTATATATTCTGGAGCTAGAGGATTAAACTGTTCCACCGAAATGTTCCTCGAAGTGTTTTAAGTAATATTGCTGAACACATCCTATACCGAAAATGTAAAGATCAAAAGGTTTCATATGTCGATTTATTCGAAGAATATGGAAAAGGGGGAAATATAGATTGCCCTCTAAAATGAACATCTATATTTAGGAGCTAGACGAATGTTCCATAAAAATGTTTCTCGTTGTGTTCTAAATAATATTGCTGAACACATCCTATACTTAAAATGTAAAAATCACTATACCGATTCATTAGAAGAATGTGCAAAAGGGGAAAATATTGACTACCCTCTAAAAAGACCACCTATAGTGAGCAGTTAGAGGGTTAAACTGTTCCACAGAAATGTTTCTCGTAGTGTTCTAAATAATATTGCTGAACACATCCTATACTTAAAATGTAAAAACCACAAGGTTTCTTATACCGATTCATCATAAGAATGTGCAAAAATGGGAAATATTGATTTTCCTCGAAAAAGACCACTATAATGAGGAGCTAGAGTGTTGAAATGTTCCACAAAAATGTTTCCCGCAGTGTTTTAAATAATATTGCTGAACACATCCTATACCTGAAATATACGAATCACAAGATTTCCTATTCCGATTCATCATAAGCATATGCACAAGGGGAAAATATAATGAAAACGCTATTATATGTTTGTTTTATTTTTACCCCTCCTAACAGAATCCGCTGTCAGATCCTTGTTTTTTTTTTGTGTTCCACAGTGAAAAAAGCATTCGGAGAAAATTGTCACACTTTCTGCAGAAAATCAATTTTCCCCATTTGTTGTTTCCAGCTTAGCTGATTAGCATTCTTCTGACGAAAATAATTCACCAACCTAAAGTATCAATCAACTGCCAATCATTCCATCAAGTTGACAACAAATATGTACATATTCTCTGCTAACCCCGCGACAATCTTAGAATAAACAAAAACGCAAATATTTTCCACTTAAGCCCACATAAATATTTAATGGTTATAGATACCGACCACCCCCCCATCCCCACTCCCAAAATGAAAAATCAATTTCATTTAATATTTATACAAACAGACCACCAACCACCACATTCCACAGCATTGTGAAAGCTTTCGTTTCATTTCGTTGTGTTTTCCCTCTTTGCAGGCCTTGGTGTTTATATTTCACGCATCGAGGAAAATTCCGTTGCCGAACGTGCAGGTTTGCGTCCCGGTGATACTATCCTAGAAGTCAATGGTACGCCATTCACTTCAATTAATCACGAGGAAGCGCTAAAAGTAAGTATTCGCTAGTGTTTTGATTGTACTTATACTCTCTATATGATTGCAATTAAAACAATATATATATATATTTAAATATATTTTATATATAAATATATACTAAATACTAAACTCTTTCACTTTAACACTAAGAATTTAATTTTTGAATTTTCATTTGTTTTGTTTTGAAATATGAAGCTAATCTTAAGTTTACATCAAAACAAGGCAAGGACCAACATTTCAGTAGAATTTCAGTAGATTTAATATCATTGCGTCCGTACGTCCGTCCGTCTGAAAAAGCAAATAGAGCAAAATTGACCAAAGTGTTCTCAAGTCCTTTGAAAGATATTGTTTAGGGTCAATGTGCCCAACTTAACATAATGAACTATAAAATTTTCTATTCAATTGGTAGTGATCTGCCAACAAAGTTGAGGGCCATGTTCGAAACTACCTCATGTTAGAAATTATCAATTTTAACCCATTTTAACATTAGGAAGAGTAAAATTTTCAATTCAATTCGAAATGATTTTCCAACTAAGTTAAGTGTCATGTTAGAAACTGTCTCATTGCCTTGGGATGTTTAGAATTGTTAGTTGTTTTTTTAGTTTAACATTTTGAGCCCATATCTATTATGGTCCTTCAGATAGTGCATTTTTTTATTTTCAAGGATTTTTAGTATTCAAATGACATTAAATGCTAGATGAGTTTTAATTTATTTAATCAAAGTTAAGTAGGAAAAGGCCTTTCAAAACCAAGCTTATCTTCATCAAACTCGGATTTAAATAACTTACGAATCGAGCTTTTATTTTTTATTTTTTTTAACTATATCCCCAAGGACTGATTTTGTTCTTGATTTCCAATCTTTATGGAATACGCTTTATTTGCTGAGTTTTAGTTGAACATTTTAAAGGAACTTTTGCCTCATAATTATGAGGTTTGGTTTTCCATATCACCAGGCTTCCTTTGAAAACAATTCTTTTCTCAGTTGTCTCTGACGAAATTTTCTTTCAAAACACCCTACCTTTTCCCCATGATTCACTTAAAAATGACCCAAGTCCAGTATTGATCCAGTTTTTTAAAAATTCTCTACAATATCACTTTCATTCCCTGAACCTTGTTTTTGGATCTTGGGGAACAAAAGTCTTTTTCCAAAGACAATTAAATTCTTGGGTTGAAATAGACCATCTGTGGGAACGACATGGCGAGGATTGAATCTACTTTAGGTATCCTCGGTACGTACTTGGTCGATACTGTCTAATTTAAATTGAAAAATCCTTATTTATTATTAGTTCCTTTTCGATCCAGGAGGAGGATCATAGGCTTTGTTATATAGCCATCTGGTTTGATATGTAGCTGCAGTCCACATCTGATCTAGGTACTGATGCTGCCCGCATTGCTTCCAGGCTGAGGGTTTTATCTACTGCAGGTTTATGGTTATTCCTCCCAAGTACAGTCGACAGAATTTCGCTTATACGAGCAGGATGCGCCACATGCGAGAGAGATTGACTTTTTGATAGGATAGCCCATTACACCGTACGACAATTTTTTTCAAAGAAGTCGTTACACTTGAAACGGATGTTATACGTCTGAAACTATCGGCAAAATGGAGTTAGTTGGCATTTTTAGTTGGTCATTTCCTCATCCTGTTGCCCCTTCACAGGACTACAAAATTCTAAAGGAAACAATTTTATTAATTATTAAAAAAATTATTATTATTTTATACATTATTTATTTATTATTTTATATACTAATTGGCACACTATGAATGCGGTATTAGTGTCAAATTAAAGAAGAGAATATCTATTGAAAATACTTTAAATATCATGCTTATATCTGTATTAGTTTAGCATTAACATCTATTTCAAGTTTACCCCTTAGATTTTCTAATTTATTCACGTCTTGCTTTTTAAGAGACAAAACTTTAAATGGTTGTTAATACTAAACTAATATAGATAGAAGCTTGAAATTTAAAGTATTTTTAGCACATGTTCTCTTCTTTCATTTGGCATTTATACCGGTGACATAGGGTGCAAATAAGTATTAAACATAATTTTTGTAGTCTTTTTAACAGGGCGAGGAATTGAAAAACTAAAAAGGCCAATTAACTCTATTTCACCAATAGTTTCAGATTTATATCATCTGGTCCAAGTATAATATGTCGGACTGTCGGATAGTGTTAGCATACCAATCTTAGATATTTGTGAATTCAGACAAAGGTTGGCTGGATATAACAAAAAAACCTATCAGAGCACTTCTCAACCAAAATAGAAAGAATGTATCGAGAGGGATCGCAGTACTGGCCCGAATACAACGATCACTGCTGAAGTTACGTTAACGAAGAGAAAGAGGAGACAGTCGGGCACTTCTTATGCATCTCTCCAGCATTAATCAGATATTGATTGAGATATCGAAAATCGATATTAGATCAGCTCTCAAATATGTCAATCTGTCAGACTGGATAAAATAGATCTTTCCGAGTAGTTATCGACGATGTCGATGTTTGGTTTTTTCGGTGATCACTGATTCTACTTCTTTTAGTCTGGAGACGGATTTAAGATGAATTTAGCCTTGGACGCCATTCGAGTTCATAGCTACCTGTTAGCTACATAGGATAGTATTGTTTGGTGCTACAGGCAGAAACCAAACGTTGACTCATTGTGATCTTATGGTCATAACTATTTCCCCATCAAAACCAAAGTGTGTGACTCCTAACACAAAGAGAAGGTTGTATACTTAAGGCCGTTCTTGAAAGTCGTCAAGTCCTATGAATTACTTCCTAGTCTCTGTTATACTTATAATCATTGCGGAGAGACGAATCTATGTAGTAGTGGAAGAAATCTTGAGAATTTTCTTACGTAGTTGGTGTAGACTAATTTTAAAAATCGTGTTTAGAGTTAGTGAAGAATATCTGTTTTCTTTAGCCCTTCTGCCAATTTCTGCAGCAGTAATGGGCATGTAGTCAAGGGTAAGTCATTACAATTTTAGCAAATCGCAGAAGAAGCCCTCGACAATTTGGACCTTCTTCTTCTTCGGTGTAGCAACTGTGGAAGATTTCGCTGATTTCCTATTTCCTATTAGCCAGTGGTATGTTAGCATTAAAATCCCTAATATTGTGTCTGGGAAAGAATCTGTTGTGTTTCCTTAATTTAAGGGCTCGAATTGTCTGCTTATTTTACAAGGGTTCATGTTTTTGTCTACTTCAAACACCGAAATGAGAGTTATTCAAAGATCCACATCTAATCCTTCAAATCCTGCCTATTATCTTTCATAAAAGTGTCTACATTCAGGGATCCATCTGGCATTAGTCATCGCTTCACACACCAATGAGGTAACTAGTGTCAGTAGTTGGTTGGGCCCTTTCAGTAGTTGGTAGAGCCCCCTCATTGATTGTTCCTTCGGATATTTCTAGTAGTTTCATTTTAGTTGAACAAGGATTAATCTATGGATAACTTGCTATAGACAACTCAGTTGGGACAGCTTCTCAAGAAACACGAGAAGCGATATAATCAGGTTAGATTTTAGAGATTAAAGGTTGAGTCCAAATAGAATAGCTACATGCTGCCTTAATTGACTATTAAATGATTGCAGTGACTAGAAATGTAGAAGGAGCACACTATACAACCGTTTGGAGCGAAGACGTAAGAGCCTTCATCACAATACATTTGCGAAATGAAGTCATATATAATCCGATTCCTCTGGAGCTTTGTTTTAACGGTCGACCAAATGGCTTTATATTTATATATGTACAAAAAAATTTGTCTTATAGTACAGTATAGTCTTTGTTTCCCCATTATATATAGCATTTTTATGAAGGAACGACCTTTATTCTTAAACATTAAGAATATTGGAATCAATTTAGTTTTTTCTTCTTTAGCAATTGTACTGCGGAGAAGCAATCTCCGCGGTCTTTGGAAGCCTGGAGTACTTCCAATAGAACAAAGAAATCTTAGAAAAGGAAAAATAGCTTTTCAAGAATAACTTGTGTATTTATATTTCACATGAGTGACCTCATTCCTATTTGTAAAGAGAATAATCAATTTATTCAACACGGTCTCGAAATAATTGATTACTATGGATAGAACGAAGAAACCTTAAACCTTCTTCACGCCTAATGTTTCCTAAAGGCAACAAATGAGACGGAAACACAACAGGTCCTGCTTCTTGATCGATATAGATAGAGGATAGATGGAGGAATTTCGATTGGTTATGACTAACATCTACTTGAATACATAAACTGACATCTGATCCATTGCGTTGGTGACCATAAATTCAGGGATGACTGGGTCTAGGGAATACCTGATATAAGTTGTTATCGCAACGACGACGACTTTAAACATGATGGTATAGTGGGAAATGGGCTAAACTGACAGAAGCCGGAAGTCAATTTGGAACTGGCATAGGCAGACTACCATCAAATCCATTACCCTGGTGACCATAAATTGGGTCGGAGGAATTCCTGATAGAAGTTATTATATCAAATGGATTTAGCGATCCTAAATTCAAGTATACAGCTCATATCTTCAGTTTGCAGTTCGATATTCTTCTAATTTGGGTGCTAGGTCCCTATGTTTTGCCATCTCAGGGAACTGTAAAACAGATAACATTGACAAATTAGGAACGATATTATAAGTTCCACCGGAACTTACTAGCATAGGTCGACCATCGTTGAAATGCCAGCGACAGCTCAGGCAGAAGGCACTAATGCTGCCTAGACCTAGACACCAACAGAATCGCAACGATTGTCTGTCCAAATAATGATATAGAGCTTTAGCTATCTCCTTTCACTTGAAAAAATTCTATTATAATCGTTGATTTCAGTGTTCAATATACATGTCCAGAGGCTGGACATCGAGTCAAGCGACCTTTGTAGGAGCTGTAAGTACGAGTAGGAGATTAAGGGCGTCGAACACCTTCTCTGTCTCTATCCGGATATAGTTAAGAGTTAGTTTAATGTCACTGGATTCAGCCTTCTTGGAAGGCATCGACGTTTGGACCAGTAAGTGCGTAAAAACTCATAGTATCACAACGTACCTCTACTGATCGAAGTGAGTCAAATGATTACATTCCGACACAATCTAACCTAACCTAGGAGTAATGGTCAACATCAATGTCACACTAGCTTAGCCTTTGGGGAGAAGACAATGTAGACAACACTCCATAATGCTCCAGAACCCCACAGGTTAATGGCTGGATATTTCTTTTGCATTCCCTAAATACTTTTCTATAGTCTTGGCCAACAACCATCGTTTTTCTTTCTTTCTTTGGAATTCTCGATTGCTTCCGATAGAAGTTGGAAGATAAACTGTTTCGTGAGAATGGTTCCGATGTGGTTGGTAGGAAACCATGGTATCACAATGGACCTCTTCTGGTCTAAGAGAGTTATATGATTACTTTCCGACGGCCACCACTACCTAAACTAACCGAACTTTTTGAAAGCTACCTAACCTAGGAGTCAACGGGCAGGCTTTTGGAAGAAAACAAGGCACGGTTCCAATTCCAGAATACTCCAGAGCTTTGCTTTATCGAGCGATCCCAAATATCCCAAATATTTTCCCACAGAGTTGTCCAACAATCAACGTTTTTCCTTTACCGTTCCACGGTAATTGGAATTCTCGACTACTGCCGATAGAATAATATATCTGATTTTACTGATATACTTATCCAACTCTTCCCCACAATCTTTGAAATCCTTAAATACTTCCAACTCTCCCAAATACCTTTGGAATCCTTGAATACCGCAAACAGAGCGTGGAACCTTAGGACCACAGGGAAATGTTAGGACGTATAGAACATTTCTCCACAATTTTTGGAATCTTTTAATTCTTCCGACAGAACACGGAAACCTTAGGACCACAAAGAACCTGAATAGAGTCTTTTTCTTTTTGGCACATTGTCTAGAGGTGAAGCAATAGCTTATCAGTCTCTCTACCACGATCTTTGGAATCATTAAACACTTCGGTTAGATCGAAGAAAAACAGACTAACATGTTCATTTCCCTCCTAGGGCCTCTTCCCACTGGCTTTGACTAGCGTTGTAGCGACCATTTATTCATGATTCTCTATATTTTGAATACTTCCAATGAATTTTTAAAAATCGTACCAACATAGGAAAGTTAGGAGCCTTAAAATAGTGTATTCATCATATCATACAGATGCTTTCCCGCGGTTATTCTAGTGTAAGTCGGTCTACTCCGACTAAGTTTTTTTAGTGTAACGGCCAGATGTAGAACACGATGTACAAAGCATAACAGCAAACTCATGCTATAATCACACGCACAACTGTATGTGGGCTCATTAAGTACTCATGCGACCGACACATGTACTATAATTTCTATTGGTAATTGAACACTAATACACTTTGAGAAAAAATTGGCAATAGAATAAGTTGAGTTTCTATTTTTTCCTCGTTTTTCTCGATTTTCCATTATATTATGTGCACCCTACTGAATTCTATGATTTTCATGTTTAGTTTTTTCCAATTACACCTACACTTACACTTACACTTCACCTCGTACTCATACACTTAAAAATTGAAATAGAAAATAAAACAAACAAACAGAAAAACGTGCTTCCACCACCAGCAACACCTCACCACGCTGCCACTTTCAAACCACACAAAAAGGATAACAATTTCTGGTATCCTTGGGCACACCACACGTATCTATACAAAAATACAGCACCAGACGTTTGAGTTCCTCTCAGTTTTCCTCCCTGGATTTTCTTTTGGGAATTTCTTTGGAAGATTTGTTGTTATCCTTTGGTTTGGTTTTCTTTACCCCCCCCCCACCTTTCTCTTTCTCACTCACTTTCCCTCTCGCTCTGTCTCTCTCTCTCTGGTACACCTTTTTCTGTTTGTTTGTTTTGCGTTTTGCGCTTTATGTTCTTTTCGGACTTTCTCCTTTTTCTTCTTCCTTTTGTCTCTTCTATTGCCACATTTTTTCTTAACGCAGAGATGTGTGCAGATATTGAAATCACAACGTCAAATCAGTATGACGGTCCGATCACCACCCACGCTTAATTCGACGGCGCCGCTGCATGGCTTTGGGCCGCCCTCCAGGGATCCCATGTACGCATCGATGGCTCCCCTGCTCACACAACAGTCCGCACTGCCACCGGGTGCCGCCATGGGAGGAGCGACAGGGTCATTGCCATACAGACAGACGTGCTCCTGGATGGATAGACACGGTCGACCCGCCTCACCGCCCATGGAGTATGGCGGTCGGAGAAGTGATCGCAGAGATAGGTAAACGCCTGCTCCCTGGAATGGTTGGAAAATTGTAAAACCTCTCTTTCTCTCTCTCTCTCTCTAGAATACGTTGTGTTGAGTTACTGATAGAACCTGGCCAGTCTTTGGGTCTGATGATTCGAGGCGGTGTGGAATATGGCCTGGGTATATTTGTAACGGGCGTGGACAAGGACAGCGTGGCCGATCGTGCCGGCCTCATGGTCGGCGATGAGATATTAGAGGTCAATGGCCAGTCCTTTCAAGATGTTACCCATGATGAGGCTGTTAGCCAACTGAAATACCACAAGCGTATGTCCCTGGTCATACGTGATGTGGGCAAAGTGCCACATTCCTGTACCTCCATAGAAATGGAGCCCTATGATGCTTATAGTCCCACGGGGACAAGGTAAACTCTGAACACTATCTAATATCATATCAAAGCATACTAACTCTCTCTCTATTTCTATCCTATTATTATATAGAGCCCGTCGAAAAGGTCAAATCACCGCCATGGTGGAAGAGAAGGCCCGCTCTCTTCTGCCTCGACATCATTTTGCAAGTCTTTCGTATTATATCGCTGAATATTCTGCGAGAGCAATGACCATAGATGCCTTTGTAGCCGTCTTATTAGAAATGTTAGATACATATGAAAAGGTAAGCGGGACACGATGACAATTTTCTTTTAAAATTTCTTGGAATTGATATTTTTATAATAATGTTTCCTGTTCATTATTTTTATCTTATTTTTTTCCAGCATACACTAGTGACGGAACTCCGTGAACTTATATTTCCTGAGGATCGTACGAGATATGATGAGCTAGTATATCGTAGAGAACGTGATCCTTATAGTGGCGAACGATTAAGGGTAAGTACGAAGGATTAAATATTAAAATAGAAGCATTTAAAAATTAGACAATCGCCTGGAACAAAATCGAATCGAAAGTCCGGAGGAGGCTGGGAAATAGGTTGATATTAGGAAAGGAAAAAATGCATCTTCAATGAGATGAGACTCATTTTCATTTAGCCGGCTTCGTTAATTGGCAAAATTGTCCGAAAGAAAGAAAATCAAAAAGCAATGCACAATAAACGGCTTCCTAAATTGTCAAAATTGTCGCAGTTGAAGCTCAGAAAATCCAAGAGAGAAATTGTTGATGGCTTCGTTAATTATCAAATTGTCATATTTGCGATTCAGAAAATTCACGAGAGATTGTTGAACATTGAATGCACCCATAGGGCTTCGTTAATTCCCGAAATCATTCAGAATTAAATAAAATTTCCGAAATTATTCAGAAAATCCAAGAGTGATTGTTGAGAAATAAATGCATCCACAATGGCTTCGTGAATTGACAAAAATGCCGCATTTGAATTTCAGAAAATCCATGAGTGATTGTTCAGAAACAAATGCCTGCATTACGGCTTCGTTAATTGTTTCAAATTATCCAATTTGGGGTTCAGAAATCCATCAGTGATTATTAAGAATTAAATGCAAGCAAAATGGCTTTGTTATTTGTCAAAATTGTGTCATTAGAGGTTTAGAAAATCCACGAGTGATTCTTCAGAAATAAATGCATCTACAACGGCTTCGTAAATGGTAAAATTGTCGAAATTGGGATTCAGAAAATCCACGAGTGATTGTTTAGAATTAAATGGATCTACGACGGCTTCGTTAATTGACGAAAATTGTCGCATTTGCGATTCAGAAAACCCATGAGTGATTGTTGAGCATTAAATGCACCCACAGGGCTTCGTTAATTCCCGTAATTATTCAGAAAATCCATGAGTGACTGTTGAGAATTAACTGAATCCACAGATGATACCTTAATTTCAAAATTGTCGCATTTGAGATTCAGAAAATCCAGGAATGATTTTGACAATATTCCTTAATTGACAAAAATGGCGCATTTGAAGTTCAGAAAATTCACGAGTGATAGTTCGGAAACAAAGGCCTCCATGACGGCTTCGCTAGCTATCAAAATTGCCGCAGTTAAGGTTTAGAAAACACATGAGTAATTGTTGAGAATCAAATGGCTTCGTCAATTATTAAAATTGTTCCATTTGGTGTTCTGATCCAAGTGTATTTGCTGAGAATTAAAATTTAATTGTCAAATTTGTCCATTTTGGGGTTCAGAAAATCTCCAAGTGATTGTTGAGCATTAAATGCATCCACAACGGCTTCGTAAATTGTCAAAACTATCGCATTTGGGGTTCAGAAAATCAATGAGTACTTTTTGAGAATTAAATACATCCACAATGCCTTCGTTAAATGAATTATTCCATTTGGGATTCAGAAAATCCCTGAGTACTAGTTGAGAATTAAATCCGTCCGCAATGGGTTCGTCCATTTGAGGTTCACAAAGTCCTCGAGTGATTGATCAAAAACAAATGCCTCTAAAACGACTTCGTTAATTGTCAACAATTTCGCATTTGGCGTTCAGAAAATCTATAAGTGATTGTTCAGAAACAAATGCATCCAAAACGGCTTCATTGTGGCTGCAACCTCGCATTTGAGGTCCAAAAAATCCGCAATTGCTTCGATAACTTTCAAATTTGTCGCATTTGGGGTTCAGAAAATCCACAAGTGATTGTTCAGAAACAGAAACGAGTGATTGTTGAGAAACAAATGCATCCATAAAGGCTTCGTTTATTGTCAAAATTGTCGAAGTTGATGGTCGAAAATCCACAACGTGTTACTAGCTTAGTGGGGAATTCAGAATGGTGGTATAATTGAAGCAAATGCGACTGATCACTAAATAACAGTCGATAGTTGTCGCTATCATGACATGATAGTCTGCTTTATTTATGTCAAATTCGGGTGATATGAACATGAAGGACATGAAGGACATTTGGCAACAATAAGACCTTGAAACTTGCCATACAGTCTAGGGAACAACTGCAACATGAGTGATTTCTTGATAATGTAATTTCCTGGTTTGATGACAAGAATTTGACGCCCAGTTTTAACACAGTTGCAATATTTTCTTTTCGATGGCTTAGATATTTATGGTTTATGCCTACAAGCCCATGATCGACCATCACGTATTGAAGGAGATAATTTAAACTTTAGGGTTTAACAACACTGTCCAACAGCATTTTTGGAACGGAGTAGCGACGCTATAATTCTGAAAGGGCTTGTTGAGTCGTTTATTTTTGCAGAATAAGCTTACAGTCCAGCTGATCTGATTTTCTGTTAACTTTTTTGGTCGAAGGGACCATTATACAAAGTGAAAAAAGTGTTGCAAGTTAATATCTGAGAGAATTCTTATTGTCAGAACTATATTGTGGAATTTTATGAGAATATTTCCTCTCTTTATGGGTCAATTTAGCACTTTTTCGAGAAAATCAAAAAAGTCATATCAAAAAGGACAATTAAAGATTAAAAGGTTTTACGAAAAAATTTGCCATAAATTGTCATTGGGGGTCATTCATTTTCGTGGGAGAATTGGATAAAAATAAACGATTTGTATGCGTGACATTTGTGTTTGTAATTTTCTCGCGATCATGCGACAATGCGATTAATAAATTATAATAAAAATAAAGATTAATGAATTCCAAAGGCTTAAAAACATTATTTGTTTCCCTTATCGAGGGAATAATTCGTATATTGATCATTCCATGTCAAACCGAACACTTTTTTTACATCACCATTTCCGATTTCGTTGAAACTTTGTACGATAACTGAACTTTATAAAATATTTGATTCGTAGAAGACGAAAAAAAACGATTTTTTTTTTTCAAAATATATGACCAATTGAAAATTGCGAAAATCAAGAAAAACGTGCCGAGGTATGAACATTGAAAATGGTGTAGTGAGAAAACGCGTGGGCACAATTCAAAGAATGATGGCTTATTTTAGAGGTAATTATAAGTACTTTTCGCCGGCGTCCTTGACTATTGACTGCTACTGACAACAATTTTGTGTATTTCAGATTTTTCTTCTTCTTTTGTATTTTTCACTATGAAAACACTGACCTAAAAATTCAGAAAAAATATAGGCATATTAACTGATCGATTCTAAACAAACCCTGAAAATTTCAGCTTGGAGAAATAACGGGTTGTATAGGGTGATTTTTTAAGAGCTTGATAACTTTTTTTTAAAAAAAACGCATAAAATTTGCAAAATCTCATCGGTTCTTTATTTGAAACGTTAGATTGGTCCATGACATTTACTTTTTGAAGATAATTTCATTTAAATGTTGACCGCGGCTGCGTCTTAGGTGGTCCATTCGGAAAGTCCAATTTTGGGCAACTTTTTCGAGCATTTCGGCCGGAATAGCCCGAATTTCTTCGGAAATGTTGTCTTCCAAAGCTGGAATAGTTGCTGGCTTATTTCTGTAGACTTTAGACTTGACGTAGCCCCACAAAAAATAGTCTAAAGGCGTCAAATCGCATGATCTTGGTGGCCAACTTACCGGTCCATTTCTTGAGATGAATTGTTCTCCGAAGTTTTCCCTCAAAATGGCCATAGAATCGCGAGCTGTGTGGCATGTAGCGCCATCTTGTTGAAACCACATGTCAACCAAGTTCAGTTCTTCCATTTTGGGCAAAAAAAAGTTGGATATCATCTCACGGTAGCGCTCACCATTCACAGTTACGTTACGATTCGCATCATCTTTGAAGAAGTACGGTCCAATGATGCCACCAGCCCATAAACCGCACCAAACTGTGACTTTTTCTGGATGCATTGGTAGCTCTTGCAATGCTTCTGGCTGATATTCACTCCAAAATCGACAATTCTGCCTATTTACGTACCCATTGAGCCAAAAATGAGCTTCGTCGCTGAACACAATTTCTTTCTTTCTGAACTTTCTTAACAGAGCACGCATTTTGATAATAAAATTCAATGATTTGCAAGCGTTGCTCGTTATTAAGTCTATTCATGATGAAATGTCAAAGCATACTGAGCATCTTTCTCTTTGACACCATGTCTGAAATCCCACGTGATCTGTCAAATACTAATGCATGAAAATCCTAACCTCAAAAAAATCACTCTTTATTAAAAAAAAAACATTTACTAAATGTAGTAGCCCGAAAAAAGTATTTTCTGAGCGATTGTTCATAAAATAACACGCACACGTTTGTTCATTCTTAAACGGCAACTATTAGAAATTCTTATTTTTCCGCTCGAAGCTTTTATCCATCGTAAACATTTTATAGGTTTCTTTCAATGTTTTGAAAATTTAAATGGATTGTAACAGGTATCGTTACGCGGCTTTATTTTGTTTCGCGACATCGGGAGTTATCGCGAAAATCACAAAATTGTGATAGAAAATATACGCAAATCTGAACGATTATTTAAAATTAGAAGCGAAGGCACAAACTTTAAGCAGTTCCACCTAGCAGTTTGAAAAACTATTTTTGAACGAATGTGCGTGTATCTAGTGTAGTCCCGTTAGCTAAGCAAACACAAACTACATGTGTGTATGTTATTTTATGAACAATCGTTCTGAAAATACTTTTTTCGGGCGACTACATTTAGTAAATGTTTTTTTAAAAATACAACCCGTTATTTCGCCAAGCTGAAATTTTCAGGGTTTGTTTAGAATCGATCAGTTAATATGCCTATATTTTTTCGGAATTTTTAGGTTGGTGTTTTCATAGTGAAAAATACAAAAGAAGAAGAAAATCAGAAATACACAAAATTTTTATCAGTAGCAGTCAATAGCCAAGAATGCTGGCGAAAAGTACTTGTAATTACCTTCAAAATAAGCCATCATTCTTTGAATTGTGCCCACGCGTTTTCTCACTACACCATTTTCAATGTTCATACCTTGGCACGATTTTCGTGATGTTTCTAATTTTCAAATGGTCCTATCTTTTGAGAGAGAAAAAAATCGTTTTTTTTTTATAAAAAATACGTGTAAACTATTTTTAGCAGTAGTATACATATGTCTTCGATAAGTCGTTAAAATCGGAGTCGTGGTCGTATTTTTTTTACGAAAATCGTTCGGTTTGATATGGAATGAACCAAGGCGTATTTATAAAGGTGATAGCAGGAGCCCAGCTGACTGAAATTTTTTTCATTCAAAAGTAACCGAAACTGTCAAATCCCATATATTTTGCTTTGACAGTATGGCTCACCATGTTGTTGCCGAATTTGTTGTTGTTCTAGTGCTATCACCTGTATAAATACGCCTTGGAATGAACGATATGTATTTGACATGCGCCGGAGCAACGTTTGGAAAATTTTCATATTTATTTTGAAAAAAAAAAAAAACAGGGAAACATACTTTCATTCGATTTTTTCGTGCTGATGGACACCGTCGTAGGATAGCTATGTCAAGAACCACCGCGTGGTGTGATTTATGGGCCGGTGGAATTATTTGTTATCAATGACAGCGGATAGGTGAAAATTGGACCTCCAAGTATTTTTAAATAAATCTTATTTTACAATTTCTATTCCTAGGATCTGTAAATAGAATAAAGTATAGCTAATCCTCTATCCAAAAAGGTAGCTCCTCGCTTCTAACGATGACAAGATATTCTTAAAACCTGTTGTCAAATCTAAGCTATTGGTTGAAATGTTTGCAACGAATGCAGCCTTTCCGGAAAACCCGCCCCCACCCCCTCGTTGTAAATAAATCCTTGGGACATTTCAGTCTTCGACACTTGCCCGTCCATTTGGAAACCTTTTCAAACTTGAAGGGTCTTCATAAGGCGTCTAAAGGTTGCGCATATTCAGCCAAACCCTAAAAAAAGGTATGACTAATATGACCTGCGATATACCAACCGATTGCGATTTTCCTTGCGCTCTCCAAGGTAATGGAGAGTATGGATTATCACCATCATGTAAGGTATCTGGAGACCAACAACCTTCTTAACGATAGCTTCCGTTCCTATCAAAAACATCGTTACTCTAGATATATCCAAGGAATGGTTGATCGTATGTGACTTCTCTGGATTCCAAATGAACTTCATCAGAGATTGAACTGTACGTATTGTTGCTGATCCGATTAGCTGGTGATGTGAGTAAGGATATCTAATAGACCTGTGATAAAGTCTTGAATGTACCATTCATACCGAGCTTCATCAGAAATCTCACCATTGTTGGTGTCGACATTGACTTTTCGGGATTCATATGGAGCTTCCTCATAGGCCACACTATACGTGTTGAACACAGAGCTCTGTTCTTTCTCTCTTCCTGTTTTATATTTTCATTGGCAATTTGTTTCTGTCAGCCTTTGACTTTTTTTTTGTATTCATTCGAGTCTTCAAGATATTGAGGACAAAACCCTATGGATGGATGAGATACTTGACCATTTCTGAATGGAGCCGAATGAATAGAGTAAATTTTAATACATGTAAGACCCAGTGATACTTGTTGTCTCAGAAGGGATTCACTGAATTGACGACACCAATTTCTATGAACGGTGTGGTTATTGAGGAATCAGACGCTCTTAATGTTCTCGGCATGAAAATACAATGTGAAGTTAGTTGGTCCAAACGAGAGAAGCACTGAAGTACCTAGGTTTTCTAAACCGGTCCAAGAAATACTTCACTTCTTCAGGTCTTGTCCTCACCTCACCTGCATTAATGCCAAAGATAGAATATAACTCCCATTAGGGAAAGTCGCCTGTGTTTTTTTTTTTCAATAAAGAAAATAATTTTAAATCGATTCGAGCACAGTGTTTTCAGGTCTTCTGATATCAAGTAAAATATATTTACATTAAATTTTATTTAGCCAATATTTAAGAGGTATTTTTGAGATTTTTTACTTTATCTCAGTATAGATGTTGAGACTTTTAAATCCTTCAAAGCCTACGGACGACATAGTACTTCGTACATTTTTATAAATTAATAATTAATATTATTAAATGTTCCAGCCAAGACATCCATCCATCTATTCCAATCTTCCTCATTTCTGTTTTTCTTTTCATTTGTCTCATTTTAGCGTAAAGGAGAAAGTGCGCGTGATTTGCCGGTAAGCTTTTTAGAAGATTTATTCTACGACACAGACACTATATACTATTAGTTTCGTTATATTTATATTTATATGTATATGTTAAACAAACAATCAAAATAACCAAAAAGAAAACTTAACAATCAAACAATACCACAAAACCTAACAACAACCAAATACTCTATATAAACTAACCAAAAAATTAAAAAACAAAAAAATATATATACAACTCTTCTCAATAACTCTACTATCTATCAAACTATCTATCAAACTATCTATCCAACTATCTATTTAATTTAAATATAACTAACTAAATGAATTTCAATAAAAAGCTTATTAATTATTTATTATTATTAAAAAAAAAAGAAATCGAGTATTTAATGAAACGCCGCATGTTAAATGTGTAAACATAAAACGTTATTATGATTTTAGTAATATATATATTTTCCATTATTTATTTGTTTATAAAAAATCGATTTTATTAAAAAAAAACTCAATTATTTTTTAATTATTCTTTTTCTAACATTGTATTTGATTGGTTTCTTATTGTCGTTGTTTGTTGTTTTATTTTTGCATTGATTTTTTTCCTTTAGTACTGTTGTTATTGTTGTAACTGTGTTGTTGTATTTCAACTAAATATTTTACATATAGAGAAGAATAAACACCTTATTTATTTATACATACAATTAACAAAAAATACATAACAAAACCAAACAAATATAATATTAACACTCAATAGATAAGCAATTAAGACAATAATTTTTGGATCAAAAGAAAAAATAAACACTCACTCTTTAGAAAAACACAAGAAAATACTAACTTTACTAACAGCCACAAAGAGTTCTCAGCCGGTGGGTTATTGATTGAAATGGTCTCAATTAGCATGGAATTGTAATATTGCAAAGTAATCACTCATTAACTTCACGAAAGGCCAAGACAATCGAAGTAACAGAACGTAACGAATATATTTGAATTAATATATAAATCGACAAGCAAATACCCGCTACTTCGTACGCGAAAATTTTTCCAATGGGTTGGTATTGACAATATTTTGTCTCGGTATTTAAACTGTTTTTTATATTTTGAAATTGACCTAGTCTAAGGATATCACTTTCAGGGCAAATCGTTTGCAAACGCTCACAACTTTTGAAAAATTGTTTTACTTTGCGCTACGTATTCAACGGTATATGCACACTAACTTTTCGATTCGATTTATACACCTTGTACAAATTAATTAATTTTATTCATTATTATTATTCAACCGTTGGACTATTATTTGTGGGGTGCCCTCAGCAGCCATTTGCATGAAATTATTTTCCATTATTAACCAGAAGTATTGTACTTTCAAATAAAAAAAAGAAATTTGAGAAAATATTCATTAGTTTTTTTTATAGCATTTTCAAAAAAAAGTTATTTGGCGGACCCTATATATCATTTGGGATAGAAAAAAGTGTAACGCATTGAAGGAGAGATTTAAAGCCATAAGCATGTCCCACGTCCGTCTGGCTCGCTGGTATACACGAAAACTCTGGAAGGGACTTAAAGAATTTATTCAAACTCTGCGCATAGTATTTTTTCCCAGACTTAGTTTAAATTCTGAGATGGGGGAAATTGATATACATCTTATGCTACCCCCACACATAGTCGATATTCCAAAATAAACGACCCGTACATACATAAAAACCTAAATATTATATTTAGCATTTTGCGTTTGAAAGCATTTTCAGGGATATACATGCTTACACGATTCCAGCTCCATCCGTTTAATTAGTACCATTTTAATCCCTTTCTACTTAATTTCACCCACATAAAGTACTAATTTTGAAAACTATTTTCTTAATCACATTCGTGTTGTAAAAGTAATGCCCGTTCCGAATTTCATGATTCTAGACCCAGTCGTTTGGTCTGGGATGTGGTACAATTTGTATCTCATTTAATCCCTTAAAAGCACAAATTTCGAAAAATGGCTTCTTGTCAGTGATCTGCGCTGTAAAACGAATATACACACCGTATTTCAATATTGTTGCGTCATCCGTGTTGTTGGTACCTTTTTTATTCCCTTTCCCCCGTTTACCTATTAAAAGTACGAATTTCAAAATATTCGGTCATTTTCAGTTTCTAAGCATTTTAGGTATGTACTCACCGAATTTTATGATTCCAGCTCCATCCGTTTAATTAGAACCATTTTTATCCCTTTTTACCCGATTTCACCCACAAAACGTACGAATTTTGAATAATATTACCTTGGTCACATTCGTGTTATAAGAGTAATGCCATCCATTCCAAATTTCCAGATTCTAGGCCCAGCCGTTTGGTCAGGGCGGTGGTACAATTTGTATCCCATTTAATCCCTTAAAAGTACAAATGTTGAAAAATTCCTTCTTATCAGTGATCTGCGCTGTAAAACGAATATACACACCGAATTTCATTATTGTAGCGTCATCCGTGTTGTTGGTACCTTTTTTATCCCTTTTTACCCGATTTCACTCCCAAAAAGTAAAAATTTTGGAAAATATTTTCTTGGGCGCGTTAAAGCTAAAAGATCAATTTGCGTAACAAATTTCAATATTCTAGGCCCACCCGTTTGGTCATGGCTGTGGTACCATTTTTATCCCTTTCAGCCACATTTTATCCCTTAAAAGTACGAATTTCGAAAAACTCACTTCATATCTGATCTCTACGCTGTAGGAGAAATGTGCACACCAAATTTCATGATTCTAGCTTCAGTCGTGTTGTTTGTACCATTTTTGTCCCTTTTTGCCCCATTTAACCCCCCAAAAGCACGAATTTTTCAAAATCCACTTTTCGGGATGCCTTCATGTCGCAGGAGGAATCAAATTTCAAGCCGTTTGGTCATTGCGGTGGTACCATTTTTATTCCTTTTTACCCCTTAAAAGTACGAATTTCGAAAAACCCCGTCTTATCACACCTCTACACTGTAAGAGAAATGTACACACCAAATTTCATGATTCTAGCTCTATCCGTTTGGTCTGGGGAGTGATCAGTCAGTCACTCAGTAATATAGTAGTAGATTCATCGAATATATTAGTTGTGCATCTTTATAGGCGTTCGGGACCGGTCAATTGGCCTCCTAGATCGTGCGATTTAACGTCTTTAGACTATTTTTTGTGGGGCTATGTTAAAGCTCATGTCTATACAGACAAGCCCGCTTCAATTGACGCATTGGAAGACAACATTGAAGCATTTATTCGTGAGATACCGGCCGAAATGTTGGAAAGAGTATGCCAAAATTGGACTAAGCGGATGGACCATTTGAGGCGCAGTCAACGTCAACATTTGCATGAAATAATCTTCAAACATTAAATTATATGGACCGTACTATCGATTCAAATAAAGATTTCATGCATTTTTCTGAATTTTATGTGTTTTTTTAAACTTTCCTATAGCTTTTAAAAAATCACCCTTTATTATCGAATACTCTAGGAATTCTAAAAATAATAATAATAAATTTTTATTATCATATTAATTTCTACTTGCAAGTTGATGTGATGCCACCAATATTACAAATGAAATGCATATTTGTGCCAGTTACGACGTTTTATATTATATACAATTGTAAACGGCGGCCTATTACCGCCCAAACCACGGCTGAGAGCTTTAACATTCACCAAACACCAAAACACAAAGAAACTGTTGTTAATAACAATCAATTAACTCAAACTCTAACTCAACTCTCAACTATTTATTATGAACAGAGAAAAAAACCCAAAACAATTTTACTATCAACATGTTAATGTTACCGAGTATTATTTATAAACTTTGCATGCTTTTGTTTTTTTTTTCATTGTGAGAGGAAATAAAAAAGAAAGACAGCTGGAAGAAGAAAAAATGAATACCTACTCACTTAAATTTTCCAAATAGTTAAAAGCAAGAAAACAAAACAAAACTCTTTTTAATAATTGCTACAACACTTTGTTTTTGAATTCCCAATAAAGTTGAAACATTATTCAAACAAACCAACAAACAAACAAAACCTATCTATTGAGGACTTTCTTTTGATTTTTCTGTTTAGATTTTCAATTTCAATTATCGATTTTCTTTTGATTTATTTCGTATACAATTTTAGTTTTTTTGGTTACTTTTCTTTCCACCAGTTTGGTAGAGTTTCTTTCTTATTAATTTCTCTGAGTGTAGGTTCTTAACAAGCCGAATGTCAATTTTTACAAAAAACCAACCAACAAACAATCAAACAAAATTACAGTACCCCCCAAAAAACAATTTTTTATTGCAATTTGTTGTTTTTATCCTTTTAAACAATTAGAAAAAAATAATTAGTTTTGAGATCTAAAATCAAATCACAATTCATTAATTCGCCGCCTGTCAAAGGCATGATTTGATTCTATGGCATATATACTACATACTCGTACATACATTGTCGTACTTACATACATACGTACATACATAAATATGTATATCTTCACTGCATTGTAATTCACTTCATTAAAATTTGGATTTGGATTAGTTTTAGTTGTTTTAGCGTTGCTGTTGGCGTTGCGAATGCGTTCTGAGAATGATTTATCGTTTCTACCCCACATTTATCACTTTTCAAACATCTCATAATGCCCGGGGGAAGGCGGAAGAACAAATGGCTATATATGAAGAAATATACTGTAACAATAGGGTGGATCGACTTTTTCGAAATTATGAATTTAACTTTTCAAATATCCTGCATCATCTCATAGTTGCCTAGGGAAGGATCAGCAACAAATGGGTATATCAAGAAATATACTATACATCCAATCGATATTTTAAAATTATGAATTGAACTTGGAATCTATGCGGATTCTCCGCCAAAATATTTGTGTATTTTTATTGCTGACTTTGCCTACAGTGTCGCACAAAGCTAAAAAGTAAGAAATTTATTACAATAGTGTCTTTGATTTTCACGTTGGGTGCCATTTTCATGAACAGTGTCTCCCGATCCTGAGAAATGAGAAAATTTCTTACAATATTGTGTTTGGTTTTAACGTTGGGCGCCATTTTCATGAATACTATTATTTCTGCTATGCTTTGTTGTTGTTTGTAAATAGCATCAATGGGTAGTTTGGGCGCCATTTCTGACACTTAAGAACGCTGGAAAGTTCAACAATTAACGTGTGAAAATTCACTATGAAAGCGAAAGTAAATTTTTATTTGAGTGTTATCGAAATGCTGGAAATATAAACTATTTGAGAAAGCATTTGCTTGTTTCTTAACCCGAATAGTGCTGTAAATATTTTTTTTTCGAATTTTGAGATAAAACTTTCATGTTATCAGTGGTCCACACCAGATGCGTTGGTGAACGTCTTTTGTGTGTGACCATATGGTCACGCTAGCACCATACGGGTTAACTTAGTTGGTACATCGTTGGTATGGGTAACACACGTTGGGCGCCATTTATATCTTTTATTGAAGTCATGCTGAAAATATAAACTATTTGAGCATTTAGCATTTATTTGTTTCCTAACTTAGTTGATACATCGTTGTTATGGATAACACACGTTGGGCGCCATTTTTTCTTTTTTATTGAAGTTTCAACTCACTTGACATATTTTATACAACGATGAAATGTATATTTATAATATATTGGAAGCAGGATTTACAACATAAATGCTTATGATGATGCATTTTTCTGTATTTTTTAAAATTTAAGTCGAATTATCACAAAAATGGAATTCCAGTTCAGGATGAATGTTTTGGAAGTAGGACTTAATACTGAACACTTTACTAAAAATATAGCCCAGCAACATAATGCTTAAATGTCATATACTTTGTTTGAGATATATTCAAATAATTATTTATTTCAGTTCCAAATGTTAATTACGAACATGGAAAAATATTTATTTTACATGAGATTACCCAAAATGTTTTCGAAGGGCAAAGTATAAACTTTTCCGTTTTATTTTGACTTTCTAAATTTGAAAACGATATTAATTTTTTGTGGATAATTTTCTTTAAGATTTATATTAAAATTCCATTTTTGCCGAAGGTATTTCTACACTCATTTTGTCGCAAAACTATTAAATTATTATTTTTTATTCTTGATTAAAAAAACATAAAAATAATATATATATAAAGAGTGATTTTTTTGAGGTTAGGATTTTCATGCATTAGTATTTGACAGATCACGTGGGATTTCAGACATTTGACATTTCATCATGAATAGACTTACTAACGAGCAACGCTTGCAAATCATTGAATTTTATTATCAAAATGCGTGCTCTGTTAAGAAAGTTCAGAAAGAAAGAAATTGTGTTCAGCGACGAAGCTCATTTTTGGCTCAATGGGTACGTAAATAGGCAGAATTGTCGATTTTGGAGTGAATATCAGCCAGAAGCATTGCAAGAGCTACCAATGCATACAGAAAAAGTCACAGTTTGGTGCGGTTTATGGGCTGGTGGCATCATTGGACCGTACTTCTTCAAAGATGATGCGAATCGTAACGTAACTGTGAATGGTGAGCGCTACCGTGAGATGATATCCAACTTTTTTTTGCCCAAAATGGAAGAACTGAACTTGGTTGACATGTGGTTTCAACAAGATGGCGCTACATGCCACACAGCTCGCGATTCTATGGCCATTTTGAGGGAAAACTTCGGAGAACAATTCATCTCAAGAAATGGACCGGTAAGTTGGCCACCAAGATCATGCGATTTGACGCCTTTAGACTATTTTTTATGGGGCTACGTCAAGTCTAAAGTCTACAGAAATAAGCCAGCAACTATTCCAGCTTTGGAAGACAACATTTCCGAAGAAATTCGGGCTATTCCGGCCGAAATGCTCGAAAAAGTTGCCCAAAATTGGACTTTCCGAATGGACCACCTAAGACGCAGCCGCGGTCAACATTTAAATGAAATTATCTTCAAAAAGTAAATGTCATGGACCAATCTAACGTTTCAAATAAAGAACCGATGAGATTTTGCAAATTTTATGCGTTTTTTTAAAAAAAAAAGTTATCAAGCTCTTAAAAAATCACCCTAATAGCTAACATAAAGAATTGCTTTACTGACTGACTTATCGTTGACCAGCCCCCAGACCAAACGGCTGAAGCCGGGGTCATGAAATTTTCAGCGTAGTTCCCAAATATGACGTAGACGTCGACTAAGAAAGTTTTACGAAATTCGTACTTTTAGGAGGTAAAATGGGACAAAAAGGGATAAACATCGAACCTTCGTCCTGACTAAACGGCAGTAGCTAGAAATATGAAAATCGGTATGTTCCTTGCACTGACCATGTAGACGAGCTACAAATAGAGATTTTTCGAAATTTGTACTTTTAAGGGAGGAAAGAGACAAAAAGAGATAACAAGGTACCAAATTAAGTATTGCAGCTATATTCGTTAAAATCGGTATCTACATTTCTCTGAAAACGTAGACTTCCAACATAAATGGATTTTTCGAAATTTGTGCTTATAAGGGGTGAGCGGGACAAAAAGGGATAAAAATGGTACCAACTAAAATATCACAGCTAGAATCATGAAATTTGGTATGTAAATTTGGCATAAAATTTGCAAAATCTCATCGGTTCTTTATTTGAAACGTTAGATTGGTCCATGACATTTACTTTTTGAAGATAATTTCATTTAAATGTTGACCGCGGCTGCGTCTTAGGTGGTCCATCCGCTTAGTCCAATTTTGGCATTTCCACGTTTTTGAGTAACAGAGACCCAATTGGTGCGAACGGCGACGAATCGAAAATTGGTGGTCATCATTAACACTGGCCGATACAGCTGCGATATTTTCTTCAGTTCGCACTCTACGTAAGCGTGTTGGTGGTTTAATGTCCAACAATGTAAATTTGGTGCGAAATTTAGTCACAATAGCCCGAATAGCCGCTTCAGTGGGTCGATTAAACTGACCATAAAATGGAAGCGCGCAATGAACTTTCTTAACAGAGCACGCATTTTGATAATAAAATTCAATAATTTGCAAGCGTTGTTCGTTTGTAAGACGATTCATGATGAAATGTCAAAGCATACTGAGCATCTTTCTCTTTGACACCATGTCTGAAATCCCACGTGATCTGTCAAATACTAATGCATGAAAATCCTAACCTCAAAAAAATCACTCTTTATAAGCCCATTAAAATTGGATTTTTCAAAAATTTGTACTTTTTAGGGATGCGAGGGACAAAAAGGGATAAAAATAGTACCAACGAAAAAATTGCAGCTATAGTCGTGAAATTTGGAGTGTAAATTTCTCTGGCAATATTGAAGAGCAAATCTAAATGAATTTTTCGAAATTTGTACTTATAGGGGATGAACGGTACAAAAAAGGATAACAATAGTACCAACTAAAGTATTGCAGCTATAGTTGTGAAATTTGAAGTGTAAATTCCTCTGACACGTTGTCAGCGCAATTTAAATGGATTTTTTTGAAATGTGTACTTATAGGGGGTGAGCAGTACAAAAAGGGATAAAATATAGTACCAACGAAAACATTGCAGCTATAGTCGTGAAATTTGGAGTGTAAATCCCTCTGGCAACGTAGAAGCGCCATCAAAATGAATATTTTTCGAAATTTAGTGTGCGGTACAAAAAGGGATACAAATAGTACCAACGAAAACATTGCAGCTATAGTCGTGAAATTTGGAGTGTAAATCCCTCTGGCAACGTAGAAGCGCCATCAAAATGAATATTTTTCGAAATTTAGTGTGCGATACAAAAAGGGATAAAAATAGTACCAACGAAAACATTGCAGCTATAGTCGTGAAATTTGGAGTGTAAATTCCTCTGACAACGTTGGATGGATTTTTCGAAATTTGTACTTATAGGGGGTGAGCAGTACAAAAAGGGTAAAAATAGTACCAACTAAAATATTGCAGCTATAGTCCTGAAATTTGGTGTTTATATTCCTCTGACAACGTAGACTTGAAACATAAATGGATTTTTCGAAATTTGTACTTTTAAGGGGCGAGCGGGATAAAAATAGTGCCAACTTTAGTATTACAGCTAGAATCGTGAAATTTAATATGTAATTTCCTCTGACCATGTAGAAGCGCCATAAAAATGGTTTTTTTTTCGAAATTTTTTCATATAAGGTTTGAGCGGGACAAAAAGGGATAAAAAATGGTACCAACTAAAGTATTGCAGCTAGAATCCTGAAATTACAAGTTCCAATTCTGTATGTATCTGTATGTATTTATTTAAAAATGTAGACGCGCAACATAAAATATTGATATTTGTTCTTATAAGGTTTGAGCGGGACAAAAAGGGATAAAAATGGTACCAACTAAAGTATTGCGGCTAGAATCCTGAAATTACAAGTTCCAATTCTGTATGTATCTGTATGTATTTATCTAAATATGTAGACGCGCAACAAAACATATTTTTTTTTTAATTTGGAAAGGGATAAAAATGATACCAATCAAGCTAAACTTGAAAAAAAAAATGTTTGCCTCTTTTTACATAAAATTGAAAGTTCTGTCGCTTGTTTGTATGCTAAGGGGAAGACCCGCATCCAATTTCATTTCTCTAGCTATTGCTGTTTAGTCAGGACGAAAGTTTTATGTTTATATCTTTTTACCCCATTTTAGTCTGAATTTCGAAAAAATATTTCATAGTACGGCCTGGCATCAGCCGTTTGGTCTGTGCTCTTATCAATGAGTCAGTCACATAGATTGCACCTAAATCAAGTTTTGGAAAAAAATAATATTTTTAAGTTTTGAAACCAATTTGGAATTGACCTTTGAAAATATTTTGAGAATTTTCCAATTCTCTTGAAAACTTTTTCTCTACGATTGATCATTAGTTGATCATTGTTGTAGTAAACGTAGCTATCCTGAGATATGCCGATAGGAATATATCACCGAACTGTTACCAAAGTATGAAATAGTACATTTACTTATCTTTTCTCGTGAATTTTTAAATAAAAGTATTGTGTATTTCCACAGATAATAAGAAATATGATCGCATATTAACAGAAATAGAAGCGAATTTGAGAAATTGGTTAATTGGTTAATTCCTACAAATGTTGGTAAAAATAATATTTGAATCATGGGCCAATATTAAGCCAAGCTGACTTTTACAATAATTTAGTTAACGTCCCAGAATAAATATTTGTGAAAAAATATAGTATTTTCACAGATATTTATTCTGGGACTGATAGTATACATAGAACAGCCATCGGGCATGTCTTTTGATGTAAGTCCCAAGTCGTGTTGTTTGAGAGTGGTTCTAAGGTCGCTAGAGTAGGACAAGCAGTGGGTATGTCCAAGTCGTACCTCAGGGGGTCAATTCATCAAGGGGCATGTCCTGAAACAGTTCATATTCTATGGGGAATAGTGCATCAAGAAGGATACGAAAGTATATTGTGTTTCTTACAGAATGTTTCACATGCGTCTGATAAATCGAAATCTTATAATATTCTTATTTTTCAAAAAAGAGATATCGACTGACAAGATTAATTGTTGCAATAGTATGTTTGATTTTCACGTTGGACGCCATTTTCGTGAACATTTATTTCGTAATTTTCGATATTTATGACCGTTTGAAAAAATATGAAAGTAAATTTCTTATTTTGTCGAAAAGCCATAAAGAAGTATTCAGTTTCATATGTGTCTAATAAATCAAAATAGAGATAATGATTGGCATGAAGATGCATTAATTGTGGGAATAGTATGATTGCTTTTCACGTTGACCGTCGTTTTCCAGTTCTTTCTACCATGCTTTGATTATAGCTGGCTTCGATCGATAGGCAGACCGGCCTATCGAAAAAACTACATCGTTGGGCGCCACTTTTTTCTGCTAAGTTTGTTTGCAGCTGGCTTCGATCGGTAGGTTGGGCGCTATTTCTGGAACTGACTCTGAAACGTTCCAAACATTAAAAAAAACTTCAAAAAATAATGTGGCGAAAGACATTATGAAAGTTTTATCGAAAACAAAAAATTCAGAAAACCATAATGTAACTATTTATGCCGTAAAATTTAAAATTCAGAAAAACATGAGGTTTCGCCTATTTATGCCATAAAATTTAATATTCAGAAAACCATAAGGTTTCGCCTATTTATGCCATAAAATTTAAAATTCAGAAAACCATGAGGTTTCGCCTATTTATGTCATAAAATTTAATTTCTTTGGACGCCACTTTTCTAAAAAAAATTTGCTGTTTGTTTGTAGGTAGCTTCGATCGGTAGGTTGGGCGCCATTTCCGGCACTATGAACGTTCGAAAAATTAAAGAAAATAAAATGAATGTGTGGAAAGCCATTATGAAAATTTTATCGGTTTCATCTATTTATGCCATAAAATATAATTTCGTTGGGCGCCACTTTCATAATTTTTTTTTGCTATTTTCTCTTATGAACGTTTGAAAATTTAAAAAAAATACAAAAATGAATTTGGCGAAAGCCATTGTGAAAGAAAACAACGCGGACAACCCTTGTGGTTTCAACTATTTATGCCATAGAATATAATGAAAAATAAATTAAACAAAATTCCAAAATAAAGCCTATTTTGAAAAGCAAAAATGTCTCAAAAACAAAACAAAACTTTAGGGATTCTTACAACAGAACCTCTTAAATCCTCTTTAAGCGATACTAACACATCACCCACCACCAATAAACCAAACTGAACCACTGAAATCACAAATTGTAGAATATGTATAAATATTTTGCATATTTAAACAACCAATATCAACTATCACCATCCACCCTCCACCACCAACCAACCACCCACCCACCACCACCAATGCATATCAAAGAAATCACCATAAATTATCGATAACCCAATAATGATAATAATAATAACAATCACCAAATACACCCGAAAAAAATAGACAATCATGCACCTCAAACCAAACATAAAATTGAAACAACAACAACTCAAACAGAATTGTAATAATCAAATAATGCACCATATTTCACGAAATTATTGAATAATAATAATAACTCAATAAGTCAAAATCAACCAATTAAATTCGCAAAGAAAAATTCCAAAATTAGTTTTGACATTGAAACGTTTTCATTGAACACTGATCTGTAATCAACTAACCATCATGTGTTGTGTGTACATACATAGGTCACGGATATCGATTTGGAAGTAAGTGCGGCTACCGGAAGAAGTCCCTCATCGGACTCTGGGCTGGGCATGACAATGACGGATAACAAAAATCGGTACTCTTCACTACTACTACTAATCCTAATACCTCCTAAACACCCTACTAATTGTAATTAAATAAATAAATCAATCAAAAAAAGAATAGTTTTTGAGTAAAAAAAATAATGAAAAAATAATTGAAAACCTCATCCAAACACACAAAAGCAAATATTTAAGTAATATTTTGACTTTTTCCCGCCCCTCTACACGCGCCCGTTTAGACCCATGCATCGTCTGCCCTATCGACCCATGTCGGCTGAACCGATCTTGCATCGCTCATACAATCATCCCACACCATTACCACCACCACCACCATCGTCGTCAGCGGCGGGGGCGGCTGCGGCGGCCGCATCCAACAGGTCGAACAACAATTTCTTGCACCCCCATAACCACCACGCATACAATAGTCATCATTCGTCATTGCGGCATTTGGGCGGTGCGGCGTGGTCCCGTTTGACCGGCTCATCCAATTCATCGTCGACATCGAGAATCATGGGACCCACCTATGGTAGCAGTACCACTCATAATACGCCACTCAAACAGCAGCAGCAGTTTGCAAATCACGATGGCAGCATGGTGGCCACGAATCAGAACTATATAGACAATCAACATCAGGTGATCATTATATATGAACTACTACCACTACTACTACTAATACTACTACTGTTACTACTACTACTACTACTCGTACTATAATCTACTACTATTCTTACTAGAAAAGATACTCTCTCTCTGTAAACGTTTAACTAGTAATCGTAACTGTGAAAGCTTCGAAGAAAGCCCACAAAACAGCAGATCAAAAAACCAAAAAGCTTGCAAAACTAAATGTGCAAACAAAGCTTTTTCTCTCGCTGCCATCCTAACTTTCCTCCTAACAATCAAACAAACAATTATCACCACTGCTATCTGCTCTCTCACTCACTCACTCGCTCTTTTTCGTCTTTTTTCTCTAATCAAAATTTTCCATTTCCACGTTTAAAGTTTCTTCTCTGCACCGATTTCTTCTTTGTAAAAAAAATTTCCCCCGAAATAAAAGCAATTTTTGTTTCCACTTTTTTTTTCAAATAAAAAAATTGACATTCGAGGTTCTTAAAGGGTTAAGGCGTTCCTTAGGGGTCCTTTTTGCAGTAGGCTCTTAACCTTTTTTTAAGTTTTATTGTTCAAAAAACAAGCGATTCTTAGCTATGTGTGTGTTCGGTGTGTACATAGGTGTGAGTGTTGTCCATCGTCTTGGCGTGTGATATAAGTCAGTGTGTGCGTGTATGTGTGTAATTTTTATATTTTTTTCTTTTTTTTTCAATTACAAAATTTATTTTTTCAAATTTCTTTTTGTATTAAATTTTTTTCTCAAATTCCTAAAATATATATATACATGTCAATTTTTGTGTTGTGAATTGGTTGTTAGTATTTTGTTCAGTGTATCTACATACTCGTCTCTGCATAATTGATGTGTTAATTTTCAATGTCGAAATAATTGGCTTAGTTGAGAATTATATGTATGTTGTAATATTGTAATCTCTACATATATATGTACGCCGAAAACAAAATCTACAAAAGCTTTGAGCTTTCAAGCTAGAGTAAGTGTATTCGCAGCATTCACAAATTTAGAAAATTATATTGATAAAGTAAGACAAAGCTTTTACTTAAAGCTTTACACAAATATCCATCAACATCAAAAAGTTGTAAATCATCCCAGTTAACTTTACGTCATTATTTTTAAAAATTCAAGTTATTTTTGTTATATATTTTACAAATGAAATGTAATCCAGCCATTGATATTATTTTATATTTTTATTAGTACAATCAAAGGCAATACAATTTAATATAAACTCTATATGTTAGCCTGTTAATACAGAAATATGAAAGATCTACGAAAATGGCGTTTGTAAGTCGACACACTCGTACACAAACGATTTATGCATAAAATCAATATCAATTATTTTATTTTTTAATTCAAATATGAAAGCTCTACGAAATATGATATATGAAAGCTCTACGAAGATGGGATGATACATAAAATCAACACTAACATTTATTTTAATTAAAATTTTTTATTTAAAATGCATTTTATACAATAATCTTGGGAGGCTTTTTCAACGTAAAAGTGAATATATATATGTAAAGGGTGATTTTTTAAAAGCTATAGGACAGTTTAAAAAAAAAAAACACATAAAATTCAGAAAAATGCATGAAATCTTTATTTGAATCGATAGTACGGTCCATATAATTTAATGTTTGAAGATTATTTCATGCAAATGTTGACCTTGACTGCGCCTCAAATGGTCCATCCGCTTAGTCCAATTTTGGCATTTCCACGTTTTTGAGTAACAGAGACCCAATTGGTGCGAACGGCGACGAATCGAAAATTGGTGGTCATCATTAACACTGGCCGATACAGCTGCGATATTTTCTTCAGTTCGCACTCTACGTAATCGTGTTGGTGGTTTAATGTCCAACAATGTAAATTTGGTGCGAAATTTAGTCACAATAGCCCGTATAGCCGCCTCAGTGGGTCGATTAACCTGACCATAAAATGGAAGAAGCGCGCGATGAACTTTCTTAACAGAGCACGCATTTTGATAATAAAATTCAATAATTTGCAAGCGTTGTTCGTTTGTAAGACGGATTCATGGTTAAATTATAGACCAAACTGAAGATGTTTGACAGTGAAACAAAACACGAAACGTGCGTCAGCTGTTTAAACCAGTGTTGCCAAAAGGATAATAGCTAAAAAATCACCCTTTATATTAATAATAATAGGCCAGTTCGATTGGGCTTACTAGCTTAATATTTGTATGGAATTTACTCGCTTAACAAGAAAGTAGCTTACTACTCTCTTAGTTACCGAGTTACCACCTTATTAAGTCTCTTAATTTTAAGCCCAATCGAACAGGCCTAATATATAAATATTTTTTTTTGTATTACGGCCTCCTATACATTGGACAAAATTGATATCTCACAACCGGGACAAACATAAATAAACAAATCGAAAATCGAAGCCTAAAAGTCGACTGCAGACAAACTGCGTCTATCTAAGAGTGACTACAAAGAAATCGTTTTTGAAAGCCAATAGTCGATTTTCAACCAAAATCGACTTACCAATCAATAATGCTCGATACCAAAATCAATGCAATACAACTCAAAGACTATAGAATTTGATATAGACAACACCGCGAAAGCTCGTTATAATTTCGGTATATTTTCTGTTTGTTTTTCAAACAATTAAAACAAATTACAATATTATAAACGACGGAGAATTTAATTCAGTATCCATCTCTTGGAAAACGTGTTTATAAACTTACGGGGAATATGGAGACTGACATAAATTCTCAGTCGTTTGTATCCGACTGTGTTGATTTATTAACGACATCTTCTGAGAATTTTCATATTACTCTGTTAGCATACCAATTTACGGCGTTAACATACATTAAATTTTATAAAACCCAACACAAAAGCTGGCAAGGCCGTGAAAAGCTTCTCCTAATTTTAGCCATTCGGAACCAGCTTCAAACTGAAGGTTCTTTCAGTGAGTATGTTCTTCCATCTTGTTCCATCCGGGTCCGTTTTTTACTATTATTGCTAAATTACAATGTAAGAGAATGAAAGAAATAATAAAAAAACTTTTTCCAAAATTAAATTGGATTAACTAACTCCACCTACACAGAGCTTTCATATTTCTTACTTATACGTCTATATTATATTGAATTATCTGTGAGAGAAGTTCCAGCTGTAAAAAAAATTCAATATCGATCATTCCATTTTTAAGCCAAACTGCTTTTTTACATTACCATTTCCGATTTCTTTGTTAGAATAACTCAGATCTATAAAATACAATGGATTCCCGATCTAACACACAAACGATCGTCAGCCATGTTCGTTATATAGCGTACTAACTAAATAATATAACTGATTTCTGATCTCATAATAATGATAGAAAGTATTATTATTAAAAAAAAAAACAAATACTGTTTCTTACATTTTTATATGATTTTTTACAGCAATTTGACCATGATGGGTTTAAAATGTGTTTCGAATATATAGCGAGCATTGTTTATCAACAACAACCCGAATAAAAACATTTAGTAATATATTTTTAAAAATATAACTCAGTATTTCCCCACTATAAAATCGAAAACGTTTTAATTTTTCTGATTTTTTATGTTTGTGTTTTCTTAGTGAAAAAAAAAAAACAAAATAAAAAGTATAAATAATTGGTCAGTAGCGGTAAACATTTAAAATTAATTAATCATTATTTAAGTATTACATCGTGTTCAATGTTGCTACCTCGAACATTTTGCTTGATTTTACTAATTTTCAATTGGCCATAACTTTTTGAAAATATCTTAAAAAATGGGACAAGTAAACTTATTTTTTAACAAAAAGAAACACGCCAATGAGATAGAAAAAAAAGCAATAATAATAATGAAATGTTATTGAACATGATATGGTTAATAATGGGATTAATGAACCAAATTGACTGAGAGCAAAACAGAAATATATAATTAACCTTAGGTCGTCTTAGCCAAGAAATGAGGTTTCAAAAGCAGCCATTTTTTCTTTTTTTATACCCTCCACCTCCAGGATGGGGGTATACTAACTATGTCATTCAGTTTGTAACACCTTGAAATATCGACCTGAGACCCTATAAAGTATATATATTCTTGATCGTCATAAAATTCTAAGACGATCTAGCCATGTCCGTCCGTCTGTCTGTCCGTCTGTTGAAAGCACGCTAGCATCTAAACGAAAGGATCTAGAACGTTCAAATTTTCCATAAATGCGTTTTATAGTCGTAGATCGGTTGGGATTGAAATGGGGCGAAATCGACCGAAAGGGAAAAATTTTTCCCTCACAAGGACTAAAAATACCCATAATAATCCCTAATATTTTAGCGTATTTAAGCATGTTTTTTGAATATGTCTGTTTATAGCAAAAACGTGCACCATAAAGTGATTCTTATTTGTAGGGGGTGAAATGGGGCAAAAAAGCGATAAAAATAGTACATATTAAACGACAACAGCTAGAAACACGATATTCGGTGTGTACATTCCTCTAACTGAATAGATACATAATATAAAAGTATTTTTTCCAAATTCGTACTTTTAAGGGGTAAAATAGGAATAGAGGGATAAAAATGGTACCAACCAAACGGCTGTACCTAGAATAATGAAATTGGGTGTATACATTCCTCTGATTGCATAGATAAGTAAAATATACTGATTTTTCAAAATTCGTACTGTTTGGGGTTAAAATGAAAAAAATAGTACCAATCTAATGGACGCAGCTAGAGTCATGAAATTCGGAGTATACATTCCTCTGAGTGTGTAGAAACGGAAAATAAACTGATTTTTCGAAATTCGTACATTTTGGGGTTAAAATGAAAAAAGGGGATAAAAATAGTACCAATCAAGTGACCGCAGCTAGAGTCATGAAATTCGGAGTATACATTCCTCTGACTGCTTAGACACGGAAAATAGACGAATTTTTCGAAATTCGTACTTTCAAGGGGATAAAAATGGTACCAACCAAATGGGCGCAGCTGGAATCATGGAAGTCGGTGTATACATTCCTCTGACTGCAAAGGCACGCAAAATAAAAAGTTTTTTTTTTCCAAATTTGTACTTTTTCTTTTACGGCAAAAATTGGTGGAATTATGAAGTTAGGTTATTTTGCACTATGTACGTCTGTTAATGGATTTTCAAAATATGTACTTTTGGAATTAAAATAGAATGGAAATACAACCAACTGTAGCACCCACTATCTGCCAATATTTATGGCTTTGAAAATATTTTTGAAAATATAAATATAAGAATATTTATTTTTTGAATTGACGTATTTGTAGCATTACCTTAAAGGCGTGGTTTGAAATAATTAAAATATTATATTTATTTATAAAATTAATTTTTCAATATTTGTATATGTTTTGGTTTGGCTATATTAAAAAATTATATTTTCTTGTAATATTACTGCACTTCTACGAAAACCGACAACCTCTGTGGAATGCAATCCATGGTGGAGGGTATATAAAGTTCGGCCCTGCCGAACTTAACGCTGTTTTTACTTGTTTTTTTTAAACAATTTTCAATCGATTTAATATGGAATGAACGATATTTGAAAAATAATTTAAACATTTATTACAGCACGATATCGATATTTTCCATTTTATTCAAATGAAATGTCTGATTATCGAAGATTTCGATTTTTAAAGGATCGCTTATCTCAGCATGAAAATCATTCAATTTAAATGATTAATTTTGGTATATATATATATATATACTTGATCGAATAACTAGAATTCCAATGTGTTACATGCAAAACAATTAAAACAATAAACAACAACAAAATCAATTAAATTTAGGTTACAACATACTTATGAATTTAACTAGTCGTACTTCTTAAGAAAAAAAAATGAAAAAAAATTGTATTCTTGAAAAAATTCTAGCATGTAGTGAATACTCTTACTGATAAGCAAACAAATTAATGTTCTTTAAATTTGTGAAAAACTAAATAAAATATATAATTTCATATAACCTAACAATTTATTTATTTGAATAAAACTAATTAAAGCCAAAGGTCTATGTAGATTTTGTTTTCGGCCAATTGCAAACGAAAATTTATCAAAAAATCCAAAAAAAGTGCTTTCTCCATTCATTGAACAGCAAAACAAAACATTTCTACTTTGTTTAAATTTCAGTTTAGATTTTGATTTTGGTTGTTACGCCGTTCATTTCATTCTATTCTATTGTGTTTCTTTTTCTTTTTTCTTTCTTGTTGTTATATTTTTACTCATAAATGGAAAATGTTTGAAAAAATGAAATGACATGAAATGAAATGGTGTCTCTAGGAATACGGCTGTGATGACCATAGGTCCCGAAGATTGAGTGAAACCCATGTACCCCATACGGACTATGAGCAAGATGTGGTGAGTAGACAATACGTTGACTAACTTCTTCCAAATCCAAGCCTAACATGAAAGCAATTCATATTTATATATAAAAAATCAAAACAAAAAACATACATTTACATATTCATTATTTATTTGTTAAAATTTATATCCTCAATTTATTTTTATAACATAACTACTATAAAGAGAACACTTAAAAACTAGAAATCATTTATATTTATATGTATATCTATATATAGTTTTAAAATCTACAATATCAAACTTAATACGAAATACTTTTTTGTTGATATTAAGGGGGCCATATGATGATGAATCATAATCATTGCAATGTATGTGTTTGACTTGGCTTTTCACTTTTTGGGCTCGGGAAACCGATAATCGTTGCCACCATCATGATAATAACGTGCCTGTTGCTGCACAGCCGCCGCTTCCGCTTCCTCGTAATCTCTGGGCGGTGTTGGCGGGCGAGCCATGTTACTGCATCGGCTCGAAGTGCTGGCAACTCGGGGTTCGAATTTTGGCCGGGGAATGCGAATCTGTTTGATTTCTGTTAAAAATGATTCCATTTTGGGTGTTGACTAATCTGGAAAAAGGCAAAACAGATAATTTTTGGTTTTTTACTAACATTTTCGTTTGAGTGTACAGGCGATTATTCATTGCCTGAAATAATGATGGATAATAATTGTATTGTAACGTCATAGATGTCAATGAACACATGACAACAACGCCATGTTATGTGGGAAGAATTAAATGAATGACACATAGTTATTTAAATTTTGAGAAAAGTGCCAGGTAAATAGTGAAATGTTCATTTCATACATTAGAGTGGGATGACGATCAGCCTGCATTCAAAAAAAATTCAAAATATAACAATAGCCAATTTGTTACTATATGAAACATCTACTGTGAAGAATTAAAAAGCTGACTTAAGGATGAGAGAGCCACATATAGTAAAGAAATTTAAAAAGGGTCTGGTCAGACCCTGGTGGGAGAAATATAACCTTTGGGATCATTTGAAATTTTTTCTATAGCAATCACCTGGTTTGAGGACTTGACATGGTGTCTCAGAGGTCTGGCCAGACCCAGCAATCCTCTGATCATTTAATACATTAGAGTGGGGTGGCGACTATCCTGTATAGAACAATAAAAATATAAATATTGAACATTTTTTTCCACGTGAAACATGTGTAGTAAGGTAAATAGTGAAATGTTCATTTCATACATTAGAGTGGGATGACGATCAGCCTGCATTCAAAAAAAATTCAAAATATAACTATAGCCAATTTGTTACTATATGAAACATCTACTGTGAAGAATTAAAAAGCTGACTTAAGGATGAGAGAGCCACATATAGTAAAGAAATTTAAAAAGGGTCTGGTCAGACCCTGGTGGGAGAAATATAACCTTTGGGATCATTTGAAAATTTTTCTATAGCAATCACCTGGTTTGAGGACTTGACATGGTGTCTCAGAGGTCTGGCCAGACCCAGCAATCCTCTGTTCATTTAATACATTAGAGTGGGGTGGCGACTATCCTGTATAGAACAATAAAAATATAAATATTGAACATTTTTTTCCACGTGAAACATGTGCTCTGATGAATTAAAAAACTGACTTAAGAATGAGAGGTTCATATATATAAAAAATACTATTAAAAGGGGTCCCGCCAGACTCTGGCGGAAGAAATACGAATAAACATTCATTTTGGACCATTTTCTATAGAAAATTATAGAAATTGCCTGGTTTGAGGACATGAAGTGGTGTCTTGGAGGTCTGACCAGACCCGGCAGTCTTCTTTAGGGTTAATAGAAAGTGGTTCAGAGGATCGCAAAACTATTTTTTGCAATCAGTTCTTTAACGTGTGAACATAAAATTATAAAAAAAAGTCCGGTCAGACCCTGATGTAAGATATATGAATAAAAATTACTTTTGGATCATTTTGGAAAATTGTCTATAGATGTTGCCTGTTTTTTGAGGACTTGAATTTCCATGTTCGAGATCTAGCCAGACTCAGCAGTTCTTCGTAGTTCCGGAAAGACACTAGAGTCTTACTTAATGGAAAGAGATATGTCGCACAGTGGTTCCAAATCGATTTTTTTGCAATTAATTCTGTAACTTAACAGAATATTATTAAAAGAGGTCCGGTCAGACCGAATAAACATTCCTTTTGGAGCATTTTGGAAGAATTTATATATTTATGGTTTGAGGACCAGCAATCCCCCGTAGTTCCGGCAATACTCTGGAGTCTTCTTTAGAGTTAATAAATGGAAAGAGGTTAAGCTACTTGTATGTCGCACAGTGGTAACAAAACGATTTTTTTTTCAATTAACTCTGTAACTTTTGCACGGAGGGAGATATCTTGATTAAGAGGTGTTTTTCAGGGTGACCCTCCAAAATTTGCCACTTCGGCCATGTCAATGGAAATATGGAAATAATTGCCAAAAGCTCAATTACACTATTAAACAAAACAATTGGTCATGTTCGGACAACCACACGATTTTTAAATGACATTCGTTTCGGCGATTTCGAGTTTCTAAATTTTATTATTTTTTTAAATATTTTTTTTGATTGTCTTTCTTTTCTGACGAGGAAATGAAAAGCATGTTTAGTTCAACAAAGTCATTTAAAAAAGGAAATGGAAAATTTAAAAACTCGAAATCGCCAAAAAAAATAACTAAGAATTTATTTTTTTGGGCATTGAGGCATACTGATTCATGAAATCAAAATATAAAATTTTTTATAGGTATTCCTTTTTTATTTTTATTTTTTACTCAAATACCAATTTTCGTCAAAGGTACCTTTAAAACAATAGCCTTATATTTGGTAAACAAAGAAATGGTAACCATTGTATTAAAGAAATCACAATTTTTGGAACATATTTCCCCACTTTGGAAATTTGAGTATTTTGTTGGAGAAAAATACAAAACCTTATAAGCCGTCATTTTTGGAGACATTTTTTGTACATAATCTCAGAATATTGTTACGATATTTTAATTTTTGTAGATTTAAAAAAAAATCGTTTTTTTTTCTTTGACACGAAAAAAATCATAAAAAATAGGATGAAAATCGGAAAAAATATTCTTTTATATTTTTAATAGCTAACATTCTAAGGCAGAAAAAATGTAAAACATGTAAAGGATCGTTATATAAATATAAACATGGAATAATACACTTTGTAGGTGCAAAATAATTTTTACAAAAATAGGATTTTTAATTCGTTTATAAATATCACACAATAAAATAGATAACATACTAATTTATTTTATGTTGTAATAGCTGGTATTTTAGCTAAGAAAACAATGTCTATTTGAAAAAAAAAACTATTAATAAATTTAGAAGGTATGATTCTTATTTTTTAATGGCCTCCGCGGTAGATTCCTTAGAAAATTGTAAATTTTTCAAAAGAAAAAATTAAAAAAAAAACATTTTTTTGCTCAGAAAGTATTAATATACCCCTTTAAAAAAATTCGAAATTTTGGAACATATTTCCCCACTCTAGGTTCCCTTAAAAATTGCCAATATGAAAAATTAAAAAAAAAACACTTTCTTACTCAGAAAGTATGAACACACCCCTACGGTTAATAAAGAAAAAAGAAATAGTAATAAAAATACCAAATTTTGGAACATATTTCCCCCATTCTAGGAATCTAGTATTTTGTTGCAGAATAATGCAAAAACTTATAAGCCATTATTCTTGGGGACATTTTTTCTTCAAAATGCCAAAATTTCGTTACGATATTTCAATTTATGTAGATTTTATGCAATCGTTCAATATGAATTTGTTATTCTCAAAAAAAAATATATTTTTATGCAATTTTTAGTTTTACGTGTAAAGAAGCGCAAACAATGATTAGCTATTAATTGTCTCTTACATATTATTAAAGCTCTTGTTCTGCCCTTTCCAAAAAGGGTATAACTTTTTTACAACAAGTAAGTAAACTTCAGTCGGCTAAACCGACTTATATATACCCTCACTCTCAGAGAACATATATACGGAAGTTATAAGGAATAAAATTTTATTTAGGGCAGGATAATTTGTGTGGAAGATGCAAGGAGGTTCGTGCCATATGATCTCAGTTTCCACATTTATAAAACAATTATAAAAACATGCTCAGATATCAAGTAGTAGTAGATATAGTGGATCCCATGGACCAGTATAGAAGTTATGAAGGATTTAATATTACCTAGGATAGAGGCTATTGTAAATAAAGCGTAAATATTTTTTAGGTTTAAAGTGATGGTAAAAACATTTTTAAATATCAAATGGCAAATGATTGTGACCGCCCGTGTGGATGTGATATCGGTTTTATTGTAACCAAAGTTTATGCCACTTTGTGTGAGAGGTACCAGAAGGGGTGTGGCAATATCACCCATATTCCATGCGAATGTAACCACTATAAAAGTATTGCTAAATATCAAATTTCACAGTATTCCGATTATCCGTATAGAAGTTATAACAGCTTTAATTTTAAGTAGTTTTGCGTGATTTGTGTGGGAGGTAATGGAAGGAGCGTGGCAAAACCCGTGATATTTAGCACACTTAAAGTGATTATAAAAATATTAGCAAATATCAAAATATAACTGATGCTGAATATCCGTATGGAAGCTATATGGGTTTTAATTTAGCATTGGAATATGGATTATTTGTGTGGGAGGTACCAGAAGGGGTGTGGAAATTTCGCCCATCTTCGAGCTTAATATAAGTTTGGGAAAATGTGCAAAGTTTGAATTGTTTCCTTAACTCCTTTCGAGAGTAATCGTGTACACCAGCCAGACAGACAGACGGATGGGCGGATGGACATGGTTCAAACACCTTAAAAAGTCGTGAAACGGATTTGGTCCAAACATACTTAGGGTCTCAAGTCACTCCTTCAACGCGTTACACTTTTTTTCTAGCCCAAATGATATATACCCTCCTACTCTGTAGAGTGAGGGTATAAATTATATAAATTTGCGTTAGTTCCCATCTTTTTATTTATTTAATATTGATATTTTTATTTTATTAAATTCTCTTTGGTTTAATAGTCTGCTGATCTAAGTGTATGAATACTTATTTCTACAAATCCTATAGCTTATCATCATCAGTATAACTAGCTTCCAGTTTGAACGAGTGCATTAATATCAATCAATCACAAGCGATGTATCTGTATCTGTAGCAACAAAGTTCAATAACTCAATAATGGCTGTCATTGCGAAACTTTAGATGACACCAAAGTCAAACTCTTCACTCACTTCTCATCACATTTGAAAGCAAATTTCCAATTGGCAATGATGGTTAACCCACAAACTCATTATTTTCAAGTGTCACATTTCAAAGAAAACAGCTCAAAGCCTTATTAACAAATGTAATTAATACTTGGACATAATATTGATTAATAATAATCGAGTATGGGAGTTGTTGCTGGCATTTCCAGCCAGCCAATGAAATAGAAATAGAAAATAAGCAATAATAATAATGGAATGCCATTGAACATGATATGATTAATAATCTGGGATTAATGAACCAAATTGACTGTCAAAGTTTCTGAGCATATGAGAGATGGTGAAACAGAAGTTAAGGTATAGCCATTATGTATGTCTAAGTATGTACATATATATAATTAACCTTAAGTCGTCTTGGCCCAGACAAGAAATGAGCTTTCAAAATTAGCCATAAATTTTCACCATTTTTCTCACCATCACCAGCCGCATTAAAAACATTAAAAACAGCAACAGTTTTCACTGGCAATTAACATAAATCATATGAAAATAAACTTCACGTTCAGAACACCAAAGAAAACGAAAATGAAAACGACACGAATCGCCTAAGAACCAAAGCGAAACGTTAACACTAAATGACACTTAAGGCCATATTAAGAGAATGTCAAAAAAATAAAACAAAAAAACACAAAAAAAAAACATCGAAACCCATCGACAACATTGAAAAGTTAATTTTAAAACCCAACCAGACGAAGTTGATTTAAATGTTTACTTTCAATTCGATAATGATGATGATGATGAAGGTAGATAGGAAGAAGGTGCTGATGCTACCGCAAACCTGATGGCACAGTGGTGTGAAACAGAACAAAAATGGTAGGTAGAAATTATGGATTGCCAAAAATTGAACTAAAACGTTGAGAGGAACTGTAGAGTGAAATTTAATTTTATCGCCAAGAAAATTCTGAACGTTCACAGTTTAGAGACGAGTAGAGGCGAAGCTTTCAGAAATCAAATATTTTTCGTTATTTCTCAGAAAAAATTTTTTAAAAAGTGCTGCAGTTGGCCACCTCTGTTGCCGATAAACTTTTTGGAATCTCAGAGATCCTTATATTGTGTACTGCGATCTACACTTTCAGATAATCTTTCTTATTAACATCATCCTTTAATACTTAAGGTGCCAAAATAGACCCCAGCTGACTATACTTCAGAAATCAAATATTTTTGTCGTTATTTCTCAATACAAAATTTTGTAAAAAGTGCCGAAGTTGGCCACCTCTGTTGCCGATAAACTTTTTGGACTCTCAGAGATCCTTAGATTGTGTACTGCGATCTACACTTTCAGATAATCTATCTTATTAACATCATCCTTTAATACTTAAGGAGCCAAAATAGACTCCAGCTGTCTATACTTCAGAAATCAAATATTTTTGTCGTTATTTCTCAATACAAAATTTTGTAAAAAGTGCCACAGATGGCCACCTCTGTTGCCGATCAACTTTGTGGACTTTCAGAGATCTAAGGAATTGTGGACTGCAATCTACCCTTTCAGATAATCTTTCTTATTAACATCATCCTTTAATACTTAAGGAGCCAAAATAGACCCCAGCTGTCTATACTTCAGAAATCAAATATTTTTGTCGTTATTTCTCAATACAAAATTTTGTAAAAAGTGCCGCAGTTGGCCACCTCTGTTGCCGATAATCTTTTTGGACTCTCAGAGATCCTTAGATTGTGTACTGCGATCTACACTTTCAGATAATCTATCTTATTAACATCATCCTTTAATATTTAAGGAGCCAAAATAGACCCCAGCTGTCTATACTTCAGAAATCAAATATTTTTGTCGTTATTTCTCAATACAAAATTTTGTAAAAAGTGCCGCAGTTGGCCACTTCTGTTGCCGATAAACTTTTTGGACTCTCAGAGATCCTTAGATTGTGTACTGCGATCTACACTTTCAGATATTCTTTCTTCTTAACATCATCCTTTAATACTTAAGGAGCCAAAATAGACCACAGCTGTCTATACTTCAGCTTTCAGAATTCTAGATAAATAAATAACAGAATTAACTGTGGTTAACAGAAAAAAATGTGTAATTCGCATGTGGAACAATGAAATCTCACTTTTTTCATTAAATCTATTCTATCTTCCAAGAGTGGAATTTCTAGCAGGCAAAAGCTGTCCTGCACGGGAAACCATTCAACCTTTCTAAATATTTATTCTACTGCAAAGTGCAACACGAAAAAATATAACCATATACAGACACCACTATGTAATAAAGGCCAAAAAAGGCCTGTGTCTCCCAGTTTTGCCCAAAGTCATGCACTTTTTTATGTACCCCCAAAGATTTGGGGCCTCGGTGTAATTTTTGCAAAAAGTCATCATTTTCTCAGGCTCATATCTTGCAAACCGCTTGGAACTTTAAGGCAAAGTTGTAGCTCTTGTCATAAAGAACAAAAATTGTAAAGATATAAAATCAAAAAAACTTCATCTTCAAGCTCAAAATCGCAAAAAAAAAATTAAAATTCGATTTTTTTAACTTTTTTCCCTGTTCAGGTCCACAGGTAGCAAACCGTTCAAAATTCAAAGAAACAATCAACTACAAGAATGTATCCAAGATCTCAATAAACAACTTTCTAGAACATATTAACTTCCTAGGAATGATTCTTAACACCGTTTAGGTAGGAACAGTATATTTGCAGGACTGTTTCAGTTAATGGTCAATCCGACTACAGTGCGTATGATTGATCAACAGCACGTATACGCCACCTTCAAAGAAACAATCAACTACAAAAATGTACCTAAGATCTCAATAAACAACTTTCTAGAACATATTAACTTCCTAGGAATGATTCTTAACACCGTTTAGTTAGGAAAAATATATTTGCAGGGCTGTTTCAGTTAATGGTCAGTCCGACTACAGTGCGTATGAGTGATCAACAGCACGTATACGCCACCTTCACTCACTACAGCCTATAAGATTTGTATGCGATTTTGACCTAGAAGCTGAAGTTTTTATACCCTCACTCTTCATAGTAGGAGGATATATATCATGTGGGACAGAAAAATGTGTAACGCATTGAAGGAGTGAGTGACTTAAGACTCCAAGTATGTTTGGACCAAATCCGTTTCACAACATTTTAAGATATATGAGCCATGTCAGTCCGTCCGTCCGTCCTTCTGTCAAATTCAAACGTTGCGCACTTGGTAATATTTTTCCCAAACTTAGTTTAAGTTCGAAGATGGCGAAATTGCCACGCCCCTTTTGGTAGCTGCCACACAAAAAGGTCATATTTCTATATTAAATAAAAACCCATATAACTTCCAAATGGATATCTGGAATCAGCTATATTTAAGAATTTGCTAATATTTTCATAAACACTTTAAACTTGATAAATATGGCGGATTTTGCCACGCCCCTTCTAGTACCTGCCACACAAATCACGCAAAACTACTACGCAAAAATTAAAGCTGTTATAACTTCTATACCGATGATCGGAATACTGAGAAATTTGATATTTAGCAAGGCTTTGTTAGTGGTTACATTCGCATGGAATATGGGCGATATTGCCACACCCCGTCTCGAACCTTCCACACAAAGTGGCATAAACTTTGGTTGCAGTAAAACCGACATAACATCCATACGGGCGGTCACAATCATTTGCAATTTGATATTTGAAAATGTTTTTACAATCACTTTAAACTTAAAAAATTTTTACGCTTTAGCCACGCCCCTTCTTTAGCCACCTCCCACACAATTGTGTCTATTCTAGGTAAAATTTAATCCTTCATATTCTATGGAATCCACTATGACTTGATATTTGATCATGTTTTCTTAAATTGTTTAATAAATCTCTGTGAGTGAGGATAGATATAAGTCGGTTGAGCCGACCGAAACTTACTTACTTGTTCTTGTAGGTATTGTGAAATCTGTCTGGCAACACCTTCGAAATCATGAGTTACGGGTAAAAAATAGGTTTTCGCACCTTTACACACTTATAAGTCTGTAACTTAGTTTAATTGGTTATCAATCAAAAAAAAAAAAACGAATTCCCAAAGTGGGGAAAATTTGTTCCAAAATTTTTTATTAAAATGGTCGATATTCTTGTTTGCCATTTTCATCTGATTTGATGAATTTTAGGTATTTTTATAGGACTTTAACTCGTAAAATAATGAGAGATGTTAACTGGAATGTCCAAAAAATGTATTTTTGCAAAAATTTGCTAATTATAAAAACTTCAATAACTCAGTCAATTACTGAAGAATTTTCTAATACAAAGCGAAGTTGTACTCCTTAAAAAATGTTTTACTTAACTAAGCTTACTTGTGGTACGGTTACGAAACAAGATAATGTGCAAAAACTTTGCCTAAGTTGAAAAATGGCTAAAAAAATTAAAAAATATATGTTTTTGCTGGACAAAAGCACACATATTTCATAAGATTTCTTAAATAAGCTATATATCTATAGAAAGCTCCAGGATTCTTCTTTTGAAATTCAATGAGAAAATCAAAAAGTTGATAACCAACTACGTTACAGGCTTATAAGTGTACAAAGGTACGACAAAACGGGAAAATTCAATTTCAGCATTTTCAATTACTGTTCTACTCGACAATAACTACAGGAAAACTGATATCACAGCCCACAGTTTTCTACTTCATTCTTTTTGATAGCAGAGTGTTATTTTTAATTTTTTTCCATTACTTGCCTGAAATGATTCCACTGTGCGTGGGACGGAATTAAAGCTTTGGCTGCACACATAACCACAGTCATTATGTATATTTTGAAATACTCGTATCTTGCACTTTTTCTAAATTAATTAGTTTCGTTTGTTTGAAATGCAAATTTCATGCATAATTATCCTAATCTGTCCACTTAACGTTTAAAGGAAATTATATTTCAATGCGATATTAATATTAAATCATATCAAATTCATTAAAATTCGATTGATCGCAAATATATTTTGAACCAAAATAAAGATGTGTTTTTAGCACAAATTACACTAGTCTACAAGCATTTTGTCGAAGGAAACATTTTTTCTGAATTTTATTTTTCTGGTTATCATTTTTATACCCTCCACCTGCAGGATGGGGGTATATTCACTTTGTCATTCCGTTTGTAACACCTTGAAATATTCATCGGAGACCCCATAAAGTATATATATTCTGGGTCGTATATATAAGTATATGGGCAAATCTACGGTATAGTACGATTCTATGTCACTCAGGCTTCTAACCGCTTTAAGAGCAATATATAATATTTCTGAGAGTGTCATAATTTTCAAAACGACGAGTTTAACCTCGCCAACATTCTAAAGTTTTAAAATTATGCTGTTAATGTAGTCTACTGAGCTAAGGTCTACCCTAATTTACCCTATTTTTGCTTGTAACTTTCGGGAGTTGTTCAACTCTTTTGGCTATAACTTTTTCAGCATAAGAGAAAATCATTCTGATCTTTTTGTGGATGATAGTAATGATGTTGCGGAATCTTCTATATGTTGAAAAGGGCGTGTGCCATCACTGAGGAATAAATGGTAGCTCTTCAAAGTCTGTCACTCTGTTTTTGCATAAAATGAAAATTGATACAATTTTCTTTTTTGCGCTTTCAGCGTGAACGTAATTGCAAATTTTTTAATATTAGATTATAAACGACAGAGATACTAACAAAAGGCGACCGGACGATTTGGTGTGCCTTCAGCGACAAGGAGATTATGACAGTACGAACATCATCAGGTCGATGCGTGCAGATCATGAAATTTTATATTTTTTGAAGAGCACATCCGCAGTTTGAAAAATAACTGGTGGCAACCCTGTGTGATCGGTGAATATGGGTACTACTAATAATGTGTGTAAGTGCTAAATAGATCGAATTATTATTTTGGTACCGAGAGCCATTTTAGGTTAAATTTTGTTGATTTTCATAGGGTTTTCAGGCTTAACTTGCAATAGAACCAAAAGGGACAATCCGATTATAACTTCTTCAGCACTTGAAAAAAATGATGCACGCGAGCACATTATTTATATTTAATGTATTTTTAACAAGTTGACGCTAAAATAAAACGTGTGCCTCTAATTTGAAATTTTTAATTTTTCAAAATTGAAATCGGACTATTTTGTAGATTTTCCCATATATATAAGACGATGTAGCCATGTCCGTCTGTTGAAAACACGATAGCGGCCGATAGAACTGAGCTAGGAGGTTCAAATTTTTCCTAAATGTGTCTTATGGTTGTAGATCGGTTGAGATTGAAAGTGGGCGAAATCGGCCCAGAGGGAAACATTTTTCCCTCACAAGGACTGAAAATACCGCTAATATTTAGAGTATTTCAGCCTATTTTTTGAACATAAAAGGGCACCATAGAGTGTTTTTTATTTGTAGGGGGCGAAATGGGACAAAAAGGGATAAAAATGGTACCTATCAAACGACATTCCTCTAATTGGGTAGATAGATACATAATATAAAAGTATTTTTTCTAAATTCGTACTTTTAAGGGGTTAAATAGGGATAGAGGGATAAAAATAGTACCAACCTAACGACTGCACCTTAAAATAAAAGAACTTTCCAAAATTCGTGCTTTTTGGGGTTCAAATGGAAAAAGGGGATAAAAATAGTACCTACCAAATGACCACAGCTAAAATCATAAAATTCGGAGTATACATTCGTCTGACTGCGTAGACACGAAAAATAAAACGTTTTTTTCAAATTCGTACTTTCAAGGGATACAACGGCTACAGGGGATAAAAATAGTACCAACTAAACGAATACAGCTAGAATGATGAAATTCGGTGTGTACATCCCTCTAATTATGTAGATACGTAAATTAAAGAGATTTTAGATGGTCGTACTCTTGAGGGGACAAAATTGGAAAAAGGGGATAAAAATGGTACCAACAAAATGGCCGCTGATAGAATCATGGAATTCGGTGTATACATTCCTCTGACTGCATAGCCACGTAAAATAATATTTTTTTCCAAATTCGTACTTTATTTTGTTGCTTTTACGACAAAAAATGGTAGAATCATGAAGTTGTCTTATACTGCGTAAGTGAGAGATAACGTATTTTCAAAATTTATACTTTTGAAATTAAAATAGATGGAAATACAACCAACCAAACGACTGTAGCTGAAAATACGCTCTCTATCCCCCAATATTTAGGGTATTTATGATTGCTCCCATATATTTACTTTATGAATTGAAGTATTATTTCCATTAATATATATACATAGTATACAAATATTTGTAGCCTTGGTTTATTAATTAAATTTCTGATTTTCATACAGTTAAAATTTGTTGCGGACATTCTGTTGTAGCTTGGAAGCACCAGAAAGAAAATAAAAGTTTTAGCGGGCGAAATGGGACAAAAAGGGATAAATTATAGTACCAATGATACGACAACAGCTAGAATCATGATATTCGGTGTGAACGTCCCAATAATTCGTAGACACGTAACATAGAGAGATTCGATTCGAAATTCGTACTTTTAAGGGATATAATTAAAAAGAGGGATAAAAATGGGGCCCACCAAACTGCTGAATTTGAAATCATGAAATTCGGTGTATACATTCTGTCTATGAAGACTCGAAAAAAGTTTTTTCCGAAATTTGTACATTTGGTCGGGGAATGGGGTGAATCTTGGGATATGGGGAATGGGGATATCTTTAAAATTTATACTTTTTTATATATTTAGGCATGTTCACTTTCACAATTCCAGCATTGTATTTATTTATAGTAGTCGATTTTAAACAGTGCGCATAAGTATACATTATAGTTTGAAATAGTAAACAAATATAGTAATCTGCATAAAAATATCACAATTTTCGTAATATGGTACTGTGCTTCTATGTAAAGTCGACATCCTTTAATCTGCTGGTAATACTGTGGAATGCACTCCGTGGTGGAGGGTATATAAGATTCGGTCCGGCCGAACCTAACGCCTTCTTACTTGTTCTAATTGGTGTCCTAAACTTAAAATGGTTGAATTTTTATGAATATTTGTTTTTTTTTTAATTTTTATTAAAATTTTCTTCGAAGGTACCTAAAAGAAATTGTAATAATTTTGGGAGTATAAGTCCGATTATGCCGCTTTTAAGTTAAACTAAAGCAAAGTTTGAAGCTACAAATGTTGCCAATATCATGTTCACATAGAGGTAGTGGTTTAGGAATAGTCGCCAAAAAAAAAATTGGAATATTTTTTTTTAAGACAAGGTCTTTTGAAGAATTTTCTGCAGCGACAAACCGGGAATCGAACCCGCGACCCCATAATAGACGAGTACAAAAAATCAGGCATATTTTTTACTTTTTCATTTAATTTTAAATTTTGTATGCCCTTGTGGTTCAAATCCACTTTAATTTAAATCGGCGGCTGCATCTCTGCGGCTTCATCTCTACTCGGAGCCGGATCTGAACAGTAGGCCTATTTCAGTGAGTATATGAGATACAATTGTTCTTCAGGACATTTTGGGAGTTTGTGGGATATTAAAACTCTCTACAAAGAATCGAGCATAATTTTCTAAATTTCTTCAGTGAATTTTTAAATTTTGTATGTCGTTGTGGTTCAATCTCTCTCGAGCCGTAGGTGAACCGTAGGTCTCTTTTAGTGAGTACACAGCTATATGAGATACAATGGGCAGATGTTCCCTTGTTTCTTCGAGGACATTTTGGGAGTTTGTGGGATATTTAAACTCTCTACTCACCCTTTAATCGTGACAAGACCACAGGCTCTGGTGGGAATAGAACTCACGATAGACGAGTACAAAAAATCGAGCATAATTTTCTAAACATTTTTCATTGAATTTTTAAATTTTGTATCTCGTTGTGGTTCAATCTCATCTTAATTTAATTTAGTAGCACTGCTCGAGCCGTAGGTGAACCGTAGGCCTCTTTTAGTGAGTACACAGCTATATGAGATACAACCGGCAGATGTTCCCCCTTGTTTCTTCGAGGACATTTGGGAGTTTGTGGGATATTTAAACTCTCTACAACTCACCCTTTAATCGTGACAAGACCACAGGCTCTGGTGGGAATAGAACTGACGATAGACGAGTACAAAAAATCGAGCATAATTTTCTAAATTTTTTCATTGAATTTTTCTTTTTTTATGTCCTTGTGGTTCAATCCCATTTTAATTTAAATCTCTGCTCGTAGCCGGATCTGAACAGTAGGACCCTTTCAGTGAGTACACAGCTATATGAGATACAGCTGAAAGATGTGGGACTTTGTGGGATATTTAAACTCTCTACAACTCACCTGTTAATGGTGACAAGACCAGAGCCTCTGGTGGCAGTAGAACTCACGATAGGCGAGTACAAAAAATCGAGCATAATTTTCTAAACTTTAAATTTTCTAAGTTTTTTTCATTGAATTTTTAAATTTTGTATGTCGTTGTGGTTCAACCTCATCTTAATTTAATTCAGTATTACTGCTCGGAACGGGATGGGAACAATAGGTCCCTTTCAGTGCCCCCCCCCCCCCCCCCATAGTTTATCGAGGTCATTTTGCGAGTTTTTGGAATATTTGGGCTCTCTATACCTCACCCTTTCATCGTGACAAGGTGACCATAAAATAAAGATTTTAAAAACTTAAAAATTATCGTGTTTCCTTCACACCACTGTGCAATGACTGTAACTGTGCGATGGCAGCTGTAACTGATTTGTGCCCTGGCCATATAACACTCTTTGTTGCACATCTGCCGTTGACGTCTGTTGCTGTTGGCTGCCTCTTCTTTAGGGGGTACGGGGACCCCCTTGGCCCAGCTCTTTTCTTTTTTTTTTGGGGGGGGATGCTAAAAACAATTTTGTTTTCTTCTTTTCTTTGAAGTGAAGTGACCTACTTTTGGCCAAAACAAAAACCAACGACGACGACCACGACAACGATGAAGACATCGTAAAGAAACAGAGTCATCCAATATTTCATATGAATGAACAGTGAAAAATAAAACAAAAACCAAAAACAAAACAAAACAACAGTCAGGCAAACAAACAGGTCTTGTCTTAAATAGAATGATGTCAAATAAGTCAAGACCATTATAAAGTAAAGTATCCCGCAACAGCAGCAAAAACAAAGGCATGACCAGATAATATTTATTAACCTTAGGTTAGCTATACAAACTCTTACGTACAAGTGAAGTGAAATGATGTGAAGAGAAATGAAATGAAACAAACGAAAAAAAACACCGAGAAGCATAACGACAGCAGATAAGTGAATTTTATATCAAAAAAAAGTAAAGAAAAGAAAAGAAATGAAAATGGCCAAATGCCCACTCGCCTCTTAGCGGCCCTTGTGTCTGTAGAGTTTGATAAACGATTTACGCTCAAGGAAAAATCCGGAGGGCATGCATGCTTGCTGGCTGATGCTAAACGGGCGATAAAGTGTGGTAAATTGATATTAAGGTTAGACAAAGGGAAAGGTTTGCCAGCAGCAGAAGAAGAACAAAACTGCTTAAGGATGGCTTCATATTTTATCACTTTTTTTTCCTTTTTTTTGATGTAGGACACAGAGAGAGAGACTAGAACAAAAGATCCTTTGCTAAAAGAAGCACCTAATTGAGTAGTTAAAATTGAAATTAATAATACTGCTGCTTGCTGCCAAAAAACTCTTAAAATATATATCATTAAAATCTAAACCCACCCCCCACAAATACAAATAATTCAACATCCCTAAAAGAAATGAAAGATAAAGGACGAGGTATATTACTGAATATTTGGTAGATGAACGCAGACAAAAAACCAGCACAAATAGATAGGCGAACCAAAAGATGGTGGAACGATAGGACAAACCATAGAGCAAACGCATTACGAGAAGGTTGGGAGGAAGAAAAATTAAAAAAATGTATTAACACACGAAAGGACGGGCAAATCATCGACCTATGCTTTATCTGTAGTTGGGTAAGATCTAAGAACATTCTTCCTGCTGACAATCCATGAACAAGACCGACACCCAAATGCAATATTTCCTAGGAGTTTCCTATCATAACAAAATATGACAATTTTCATATTCAGTGACAAGATTGGCTTGTGTCGTGCCAGCCGATGCACAGTGGTTCAGAATCAAAATCCATCGGCCAAAATTGAATAACTTTTTTTCTAGTAGACATTTATGAGTTCTGAAAAAAACCCAAAATTAGACAAGGACCCAATGATTATTTTGAGGTATTAACATTAACAAATCGGGCAATCAGATAAATTTTAGAAATCGGCCCAAAGTTGACTACTGTTCGTATTTTTCGATTTAAAAGAAAAATAAAATTTTTATTTTAGTTTTTTTAGTAGTTTTTTAACATATTTTTACGTATTTGTTCATAATACGAAGAAAAAATTTTAATTTTTTTGTATTACAGTTTTCAGATTTTGAAAATTGAAAAAAACGTAATTTCTTTTTCTGATTTTGTCGAACTGTTTTTCACAATTTTTTTTATTAGAAATTGTGGTTTTGGCTTTATTATGACGCCAAAACTATGTATACACATATATATATATATTTTTTTGACTTTGGACCAACACAACTTTTTTCCTTCAAAAGTCTTTAACGAAATATATACAAATTTGAAGTGTTCCCCGTTTTTGTGGGGTAACTTCTGCCTGCACGAAATTGTACCCTTGGAAGATAGGAAATATTTAGTGCAAAAAGTCCGATTTTGTAGTTTTGACCGATGGATTTTGATTCTGAACCACTGCGTGATGTAGCCATATATGTACATGAATTTCTAATAAATTACACTATGTTTTGTCGAATTGTCTATTCCGAACCTAAAAAATATATTTTGTGTGCATTTAAATATTTGAAAAAAATATTATAATTCATATTTTCATCGATTTTTTATTAAAATTTAAATATTCGTCGAAGATATTAATAACATATACATATACAATAACATTTGCTGATGTGTCCTAAACACGAAAATGACATTAGTTTTTTATGGAAAGTATTTTTTTAATTTTTATAAAAATTTTAATTTTTGTCCAAGGCAATTATTATTCGGACTATAATTGGAAGTAAAAGTTCGATTGTGTTTGATTATTCCTTAAACTATATGAGATATGCAAATGTTGAGAATCTCTATTTCACAGCAGTGGTTTTGGTCGCCAAAAATATGGCACCAAAATCCGATAAAAATAGAAAAAAATCGAAAAATGCATAATACCCAAGTGGAGGGTAACAAACGTTACTTAAACAAAAATGATTTATTTAATTCTCCTACTTTACAAAAAGGGTCAGAACTTATACATTCATCGATAGATATTTTTCTAGCTAGAATGCTAATAATTAAAAAATAAATACAAATATTTTTTCCATTGTAGTTGTTTGTATGTATAGTTGGTCTGTTATGTTGTATGTGTTGTCATCTATTTTGGTTTAAGACCAAACAACATAACAGACCAACAATACATACACACGAGGTACAGTGAAGACGGGACATACCGTACAACAACAACCTGTTGCGAGCGATGTGAGCACATGCATAACATTGAATTGGCAAAGTGAGATTTTTAGTGTGTCGACTTAGTTCGGTGGAATATTTTGTTTATCAGCGCTTCTCATTTGTCATATGTGACCGCTGGTACTAATATGAACCCTGATTTAAGTCAAAGACATACATTCGTTGCGAAAGTTCTGACGAGATGGGGTAGCGCCCATCGAAACTGCGCAGTCAACTTTTAGCTGTAGCAATAAAGGTCTCACTTTGCCTTTTTGCTAATTTTGGGTTCTGCTGAAGACTTCAGCACAACCTTTGGTCTTAAACAAAAATAAATATAAATGACAACACATATTTTTCCATTTTTATTTTTTGTTTTCGTGCCAGCAAAAAAACTATTTTTTCAACAAAAAATAATGTATAGTTTTGTGTTCTTTGATTAGTTATCGAATGGCAGCCATTTCGATCATGTTTGTTCTCTTCACGGAGGAAATTTTGTTTTTGCTAATGGAAAGGAACCATATGAGTTATTCCATGCCAAGTGGTGGTATTTTTATATATTTTTTTCTAGGTAATGGAAAAAAACTATATACTATTTTTTTCTGATGGTACAATCGCACGATGCAAAAAATGAAAAAAAAATAAAAATTTTCATCAACTAATCTTTCTTGGATTTTTCATTGTTTTTGAAACTTGTGTTAATAAACTACTGAAAATATAATCATTGTGAAGATTTTTTCGCTAAAATTCTGGTTGATTTTGCAAAAAACAAATCGTAATAAATAGAAACCGTCATTTCACAACTTTCAAACTCGCACAGTCGCTTAAAAAGAGGCTTAAGGACACTACTTTAAAATTTCAAAAAAAAAATGTAATCATTTCGAAAATAAAAATTAAAATTGTAAAAAAATCTAACTCGGCTATAGTAGTTGAAATCTAGAAGTAATTGAAATTACCTTCAAAACAAGGAGTTACAGGCTATTGAATGAACACACCTTTTTGAAAAGTGGTATTTTTCACCGTGAAATTGGTCGTAACTCGCGAAAAAACATTTCTTTTCCATGCTAAATATATATTAAAAATTTTGAAAGTTATATATACACCCGAAAACCTTATCACGAGGCGGTTTAATGATGGGTATGATCTACCTGAAACCATACGCATTACAATTGACTGTTGGCTGATGGATTTTCAGCGCTCAATTTTGGTAACTCTTCTTTAGCCACTGTTTCTACGTGACGCAAATGATTGGCCTTATTCTTCCAAAATTATTGTTCAAATTCTTAAGGTGATTTCGGTGAAATTTTAAATTTTAACAACAATAAATAATAATAAAAAACGTAGTTATAGAAAATAGGAAAACAATATACACCAGAAAATTTTATACAGAACTCTGTGGAAAAAAATTATTATTAAATTATATTAAAATTATTTTTTTTGTTTTATTTCGAACTGTAATCAATAAATTTGATTTGAACTGTGATATTGTCCTTGCTTATGACTAGTATTTGAATTTTCTCGTACTTTTTATTTCCCGGGAAACGGGAATTATTTTTTCAATTTCCCGGGATTACTAGGATAGAACAGGAAATCGTCAACATGCCATTTTGCATCGATATTTAATAGAATGCAAATTTATTTACAAATTTCATGGTGATATTTATTACTTGGCTGAAGACTACCACGATCATGATTTCGACCATGTCAAAAGTCTTGTCAAGTGGCTTCACAGCGACTTTTCAACATCTAACTCGACCTCTATAGGGAGATGATTCTCACAAACGAACGAGAAGCACAAATATTGAGAAATCAAATATTGATTACAGACCAAAAAAAATACAAACGAAAAATCTAAAATATAGTAAATTATTTTATATCCCATAACCAAGTTTTATAGAATTTATGAAGAAATAATATATATTCATTTTCAAAACTTTTTTCCAATGATCAATGATAATAACACTGTCCAGCAAATTAAGACTTTTTGATTGGAACAGAATAGCGACCCTATAATTCTGAAAGGGCATGTTGAGTAGACCATTTTTGCAGTATAAACTTGTAGTCCAGCTGGTCTGAGTTTCTTTTTACAGTGGATCAAAGTTTTAATTTTTTGGTCAAGTGAAAAAGTGTTGTAATTTAATGTCCGAGAGAATTATTATTATCAGAACTATATTGTGTAATTTAATGAGGATCACTTTTGTGGACGATCTCAATCCTCTAGCTACTACCATATGGGTCAAATTGACCCTTCTTCGTGAAAATCATAAAAAGTCCTTTCAAAAAGGACATTTAAAGATTAAAATGTTCTACGAAAAAAGTTTTCAGAAAATTTAAGTGACATCCGAAGAAACCAAAGTTGTAAATAATGCTCTTCCCCATTAAATAGCAAAATTACACGCCGCTTATACAACAAAATTACCAGGGTTAAAATTGCTCCAGTTTTTTTTGGAAGATCGATATATTTCGACAAAAATGTGGCTATTTCGGTAGAGCACGGTAAACAAAAAATACAAAATGGATATTTTTACAATTTTTTTTTTGCGGGAGATATGGCTAAAATGTTTTTGAATACATGACATTTTTGATTTGTAATTTTCTCGCGATCTATCTAACGGATATGGCTGATTTTTTGCATGTGAATTAGGAGCCGATGTTGCTTGTAATATATATGTATAGTCAGTTGCGAAGAAACTGCAATTGTTGAAAAAATCCACAATTGACGGTTGCAATTGCATTTATTTCAACTTTCTCAATCTTGGTTTCTGAAACAATTCTGTCACAAATATTTCCTATTTAGTCAGCAATCATATGCCGAAATATATTTTAGCATTCTCTATACGCTGGTTTTTCTAAATGCACTTTTTACAATTTTTGATTTTACAGACAACATTTATCCTACTTCACTTTTATTAATATTTTTCTGGTAGGTATTGCCTAGTAGAACGGGAATCTGTATTAGAAATTTGCCAGACAACCCCAAAATCTTAAGTTACGGGAAAACCCGTTTTTTCGTACCTTTGCACACTTATAAGCCTGTAACTTAGTTGGGTTTCAGCAGATTTTCACTTTCTTATCGGATTTAAGAAATTTTAAGAAATCTGGAGCTTTAGCCTCTTGAAGAAAATTTAAGAAATATGTTTCCTTTCACCCAACAAACACACGTTTTTAAGCCATTTTTAACAAATTTTCAACTTTGGCAATGTTTTTGCACATTATTGTGTTTGGTAATCGCACCACAAGTAAATTTATTTTAGTAACACTTTTAGTAAGGAGTAAAACGTCGCTTTGTCTTAAAAAAATCCAACAGTAATTGAAGTTTTTATAAATACAGCATTTTTGCAAAAATACAAGTTTTGGTCATTTCAGATCACATCTCTCATTATTTTACGAATTGAAGCCCAATAAAAATATTTTAAATTCGCCAAAATGATAAAAATTATGAAAGTATTACTAGATTTCCCTCTTAAAAAAAAAACAACAACAAATCCCAAAGTGGGGAAAATGTGTTCCAAATTTAGGGATTTTCTATTAAAATGGTCGTCATGCTTTTTTCCATTTTTATCGTGAGAGATACTTCCACTTAATTGTGAACAATATGAAAGGTAATTATTTTTTTTTCGGAAATGACTCATTTCATTCAGAACATATGTGACTTTACGATCAAGAAGCTAAGAAAAACGAAAGTTTTTAAAAAAAATATGTGACCAATTGAAAATTAATAAAATCAAGAAAAAAGTGGAGTAAATGCGAGTGAGCACAATTCAAATGAAGGCTAATTTTAAAGGCTTTAATTTCAATGGTTGACGTGCTTGTTACCAAATATTTATTTAAATTTTTGGGGATTTCCATTTTCTTTTGTGTTTTTCACTATGAATTTAAATTCAAACAAAACCTGAACAAATTGAAGAGAAGATAACGGGTTATATTAAAAAAAAAAAAAACTAAATGTTGACAACCGAAATAGTATTTTTGAACGAATTTATACATTAGAGTGCCTTTGAACAGAAGCAGATTTTTCCATCCATACTAACAACAATTCTCATTTCTTCAATGGCCTGGCAACTTGATTAATATCAAAGACAAATACGATGCAAAGGTTCGGGCAATGGCTCTGGTCAGTGTTATTAAATTTTTCCACGCGACTAACTAAAATTTGTGTTGGTTTTTTTAATCTCACAGAAATAAAAAAATAATGACAGAAAACCGAGGATTTTTTAAGAAAATTATTGATGTTTTGTCCACCAGTTCAATATTTATTTGAAACCGTATTTTATATAGTAGTTTTCAAGGCTGTTCTTTTGGCCAACGTTTTAAGTCAGAATCGTCAGTATTTTGCAGTTTTATGGGGAGACTGCTAACATTTTCTTATTAGCCGCGACCTAGTTAATTGTACAGCCGATAATTTAATCTTCATTTGTGTTTGGTTTGACCCCAAATTGTCCAAAAATGTCACAAAGCCTTTAGTATTAGCCGCATTTTGCTTTTCGCAACATTTCGTTTTTTGTTCAATTAACAAATTGCTTTTTTGTCCAATTTTCGAGTGTATTCTTACATAACAACGTTTTGGGACTACTATTGACTACTATATAATGCATACGCGCATAGCTGCTGCAACAGCAACAACACCGAGATGTGTCGCCTACTCTATTATGGGAACCGCTGCTGCGGTGTTCACAGCCAACCATAAACATATTTCAACATAGAGCTCTCCTCAAGCTGTGTGTGTGTGTGTTTGTGTTCAACAAAATCAAGTCAAACGTGACAAAAATAATTAATTTCTGTTACCATTTATCTACGGCTGCTACTGCTGCTGCTAGTGCCACCACCCGTATGTCTGTCCGACACCAAACACCAAACGATTTCAAAATTGAATGGCCACAAAACAATGGCCATAATGAAAAGCATAAAAACTAAGAAAAAAAAAGCCGTCAAAATGCCAAAACACCATAAACAAGAAAATTAACAAACACGGAGGAGATCTTAACACTAAATGAATATTAAAGCGCCAACACCACCTCCACCAGTGGAGTGGGGTAGGGTGGGAGTAGGAAACCTGAGAAATTTTTAAACGAAATTAGTCCAGACATTTTGAGCGCCAACATTATCGCACTCGATTGGAGGTGCGAATCGCAAAACCATGAAATTGAATTGTTAATGCTTTAATCACTTTGAAAATCGTATTGAAATGAACGGATTAGCGACAAAGAGAAAGGAAAGGTTCCCGGGAGGGGCCGGCCTTATTGGGTGGTGTGCATGGTGTGTTGGATGTTTAAACATTCAATTTAATCGCATTTCATTTTTTTCTTCTTGCTTGCTTTGCATGAAAATAAAAGTGAAAGTTAATTTTTCCATACCATAGAAATACTCTCTCATACACACACACACGCGACAATGTTACCAACATATGTTTGTTGAACAATCGTTATGGTCATGTTCAAAGGAGCACTTAAACAATTTTCATAGAAAACATTTAATCGGCAACAAATAGTCCGCCCCACAGAGACCAACAACACAGCATGAACAACACAACACCATGAGCAAAACCATCCCCACCACCACCACCACGGCCTTCCATCAATTTATGAATTCTTTGATTGCACTCCCCCCCCCCACTTTACCAGACTCCCAAATTGCCAGCGATCAATCATGGCCGCATAAATATTTATGGCCACACATACAACGTTCACAAGGGGGTGCGTGTGAAAAATTAAAGCAAAACCTCAGCTCGGGTCGTTCGTTCACTCACATTAACTTGACAACGCCTATTCGTACTCTTCGCCCTCCCCTTTTCTGTTGTGGAGTCGGGGCAAGCAAATCCATTTGCCTCCTTTTTCCGGCCTGCTCAGTCCCGACAATAAATTGTTCATACCTATATGCTGTGCAAAGTTGTTGTTGCTGTTGCGGTTGTTGTTGCTGTTTCCCTTGTTTTTTCTTTTTGAAGTCTATTTTTGGCCTGATAACAGGTACAATTACATTTAATTTCCGCTGACGGTTAAGAGCCTATAAAACACATTATACACAGTGAACACAGTGTTCCGAACAGTGGCTTCAAAAATGCCAACAGTTCAACTCTGAGACAACATGAAATTCTTGGAGCAAATGCAAAATCCAATTTTTGGTCATTCCAGTTCAAATTTCTTAAAATTCAACGATTTTCAAGCCCAACAAAAATGACTAAATTTCTGTAAATCAGATAAAAACGTATATAAAGGCATGACGACTATTTTTGTAAACATTCCGAATTTTATAACACATTTTCCCCACATTTGGAGTTCGGTTATTTTGGGGGGAAAAAGGCAAAATGTTCAAAAAAAAAAAACATAAAAACGACAAATAAAGGCATGACGTCAATTCTTTTTTCGCATGAAATTATTTGGAAGGTTAAAGTAGATATTCATCAGTAATTCTCAAAGCCTTACAGAAATAACAGAATAAATATAAAAAATGATACCAAGAAAAAAGTTGAATATTTTATCATTTAATCATCTCTTTCCGCAAGAAATTCTACGGAAATCTGTAGACATTTATCAGTAATTTATCAAGCTGATGATATATGTGGTACAAGAGAATAATATTAGAAGAAATACAAAAATTATACAAAAACAAATGAATATTTTATGATAGTAATAGTACACAGAAAAAATATGGGGCCAACGCATTCAAGCAAACATTTTATTGAAATCAAATTTGGTTTTCAATAAATGTCTTAATTGAATCATATAATTTTTTAATCGAATTTGTGTTTAACAACTTTATCAATAATATAAATTATTTTTTTAATTGAATTTGTATTTAACAACTTTTTTAATAATATCAATTAATTTTTTAATTGAATTTTATATTTTGGTAGAAGCAAATATCGCCCACGACTATCGTGCTTTTGTCCGTAGTAATGAGGTCGTTCAACCAAACAAACAACAACGTGAGAGTGTGTTTGGTGAGAGCGGAGAAAAAGTGCCTATGAGCGGCATGAAATATTTTTAAAATTTTTTATTTGATTTGAACTGGGATATTCTCCTGGCTCAAGACCATTTTGCATCTATATTTAATAGAATGCAAATTTATTTACAAATGGCATGGTGACATTTATTACTTGGACAGACAACCACGATCATGATTTCGTCCATGTCAAAAGTCTTTTCAAGTGGCTTCGCAGCGACTTTTCAACATCAATCCCGGCCTCTATAAGGAGATGATTCTCACAAACGAACGAGAAGCACAACTCACTTGCCGAATTTGCGTTTAAAAAATCGGACCAAGTAATAAAGTACACATGCCATCTTACGAGCATCTCATTGAGTTGCATATGTAAGTATGTGTATATGTAGGTATAGTTACCCAGCAATACTTCTGCCGTGCCAACGCTCATTTGTTTACTTTAAAATGCCTTTATTTTAAAATGTTTAAAATATTTTGATACAAATTTTAATTGGTCCAATTAAAATATTTAATTGAAATTGTTTAAATATTTTGATTAAAGTATTAATTCATTCAATTAAAACATTTAATAGAAATTTTTTAAAAAATGTAATCAAACTATTAATAAATGTAATTAAATTATTTAATTAAATTCCTCGAAATATTTCAACTAAATTTTTTAATTGAATTTGTGAATTTTGTTTATGGGTCCAAAATCAATATACTTTTTAATTGAATTTGCGAATTTTTTAACTGAAATCTGATTTTAGTTTTTTTCTGTGTGGAAGAAATATAAAAATGGAATAATTTTACGATTTTGAGGCCTAAAAAAAACTTAAAATTCAGCAAAACATATAAAAATGACAAATAAAGGCATGACGATTATTTTAGTAAAACTTCGAAATTTTGAACACATTTACCCCAACTTTGTGAATTCGTATTTTTGGATGAAAAAAATATATGGGCATTTCCATGATGTCGAACGTGACCATCGTACACATTTAAAGTGACAAAAAAGTCAAAATAAAACGGTTTTTTATTTTGACCATATGCTTAACTTATAGCTCTTAATTAACTGTATAATGGTTCTAATGTGGATTTTGGGTAATTTTTCGTTTTCAAGATAATATAAAAAAACCAAGGCAGTCGCACCTGACCAAAACAGAAGTCGTTTTCGCGACCAACAATTCAAACGCCAATTTCAGCGAAACCTGTGGCAGTATTTCAATGTGACCTATTTTAGAACGTTGTATACCGATGTCTCTTAAAAATGGCTTTGATTTTATCCGAAAATTATTAATACTTTTGTCGCACGTGACATTTTTTTCCATCATGGTATTTATGTTGTTTCCGTTGCAATTTTTACGAAGTTATAGATAATATATATTTTTTGTAATCCACAGAAGTATTCAATGTATTCATTCTCAAATAATAACAGCAAAAAAGAACATTTTGTTTTTCAATTTATTATTTTGAAATTTTAGCTGATCTTCTTTCAACTTTCTCACCGCTGTTTTCAGCTCTCTTTACTTTTTTCGCAACCGTTTTTGCTAATAAATAAATTACAAGAGAATTTTTTTACAAAAATAAATTATTGAAGTAATTTTTTTTTTTAATTTTTAATTTTCCCACTTAAGATGTCGCACGTGACCAACTTTAATGAAGGACCAAGGTCAAAAATTTTCTCATTTTCCAGTAACGTTTATTTTTATTTAAATTGTATAAAAATCTCTGTTTGTACTAAAAATTTTATGATCTTTCTGCATGTACTTTGGGCACAGTAGCAACAAATGTTGTTTTTCCATGTCGAACGTGACATCGAAATATGTGATAATGCAAAGCAAAAAAGATACAGTTAATAGCAGTCGTATAACTTCGTATCCTTTCTTTTCTGACTCTTTGTACTCCCTGAAAGATTTTAGACAGCAAAAGTCAAAGTGTAATGTCTCTATTTAATAACTTTGATCGAAACAAAATATGCAAGAGAAATATTCAGAGGAGTAAAGTTGCACTCATGCGACTTTGCATTCAAATATCTCAAGATAGGATATGAATTAAAGTAAAATTTGTTTACATAAATTAAATTTGATTATTTCTCTATGCAAATATAATAAAACAAAGCGTTTACAAGAACATTTAATTTTTTGGTCTTGGTGGACCTTTCTGCGGAAATGCCCATATATATATAAATAATCTGATATAAATCTATATATCGATTTTGAGGTCCACCAAAAATACCTAAAATTGTAAAGCCCTCATTTTTGCAAAAAATCCAAATTTGGGTCATTCCACTCAAAATTTTACAATTTTGTGGTACAACAAAAATACCTATTCAACAAAACAGATAAAAAACGGCAAATAAAGACATGTCGACTATTTTAGTAAAAATTCACAAAGTTTGGAACACATTTTCCCCATTTTGGGAATTCGGCTATTTTTTGGAAAATATGCAAAATTTATAAATCTGATAGTGTGACATATACCATACCTCGGATTTTATTTAATTCGTTTATTTTTAAAGCCCACATTTTTGCAAAAAATCCAAATTTGGGTCATTCCTCTCAAAATTTTACAATTTTGAGGTACAACAAAAATATCTAAAATTCAGTGAAACATATAAAAAGGGGAAATAAAGGCATTTCGAATATTTTAGTAAAAATTCCAAATTTTGGAACACATTTTCCCCACTTTAGGAATTCGGCCATTTAAAAAAATGCAAAATCTTAAAAAAAAAAACAGATAAAAACGGCAAATAAATGCATGATGAATATTTTAGTAAAACACCCAAATTTTTGAACACATTTTCCCCACTTTCGGCTTTTTCTTTTTTCAAAATAAATGCAAAATCTTCAAATCTAGTATTGAGACAAATCGCCTTTATCGATTTTTATTTTTTATTTATTTTGAAAGTTCTCATAAAATAACATTCTCCCATTTTTACAAAAAAATGGGAGAAATGAAAAATCTTTATTTAATTGATTTTTGCGAAAAAAAAATGGGAGAAATGAAAAATCTTTATTTAATTTACTTTTGCGAAAAATCCATTTTGACCAAAATTCTCAAAATTTTACGATTTTAAGATGTAACAAAAATACATAAAAGTCAGTAAAATTCATGGCGGCAGTTTTAGTAAAAATCACGAATTTTGGAACAAATTTTCCCCACTTTGGGAATTCGGTTCTTTTTGTGGGAAAACGCAAAATCAAGTCAAATCTAGCAATGAGACAAATATTATATCTCGGATTTAATTTATTTTGAAAGTTCTCTTAAATTAACATTCTAACATTTTTGCAAAAAAAAAATTGGTCTTCCAGTTAACATCTTTCAAAATTTCACAGTTTTGAGGTCCAATAAAAATTTCTAAAATTCAGAAAAACAGTTAAAAACTCCACTTAAAGGCATGGCCACTTTTTTTAGTAAAATTTCCAAATTTTGCAATACATTTTCCCCACTTTGGGAATACGGCTTTTACTGGAAAAATGTGCAAAATCTTCAAAAAACAAACAGAAAAAAGGCATGGAAACTATTTTAGGAGAATTTTTCGGATTTTTTTTTGTGGGAAAAATGCAAAATTTACAAATCTGATAGTGAGACAATATCGGATTTTATTTCAATTTAAAGCCCTTCCTAATTAAAATTCACCCATATTTGCAAAAAATCCAATTTTTGGTCACTCAAAATTTTATGATTTTGAGGTCCAATAAAAATTCCTAAAATTCAGCAAAACAGATAAAAACGGCAAATAAAGGCATGGCGACTATTCTTCTAAATATGCCAAATTTTGGAACACATTTTCCCCACTTTGGGAATTCGGCTTTTGTGGGGAAAATGCAAAATCTTCAAAAACAGATAAAAATGGCAAATAAAGGCATGGCGTTAATTTTAGTAAAAATCCCAAATTTTGCTCACTTTGGGAATTCGGATTTTTTGTGGGATAAAATTAAAATCTTATAGATTCAGCATATTGGATAAAAACGACAAATAAAGGCTCGGCAACTATTTTAGTAAAACTACCGAATTTTGGAACACATTTTCCTCACGTTGTTAATTCGGTTTTTTTTTTGGAAAAAAGCAAAATCTGCAAATCTGATAATTTATTTTTTTTAGTTAACATTTTTGCAAAAAAAAATAAATTTGTAGTCATTCCAAGTTTACATTTCTCAAAATTTTACGATTTTCAGGTCCAATAAAAATGCATAAAATTCAGCAAAACAGATAAAAATAGCATGGCGATTTTAGTAAAAATCCAGAATTTTGGAACAAATTTTCCCCACTTTGGGAATTCGTCATTTTTGTGGGAAAATGCAAAATCTTCACGTCTAGCAGTAAGGCAAATACCCTTTCACGATTTTGTTCGTATTAATTTTCGTACGTTTTCTAAACACTGTGTGCGTCACTCCATTAGTCAATCGAGAAGTGCATGGAGGCAATGCCTCCACATGAAGATTTTTTTGTGTATTTTTTTGATTTCTTTCCTTTCTGTTTTGTTGCAATTGTTGCGGAAAATATGCTGTGCAACAATTTTCCGGTTTACAACGCTGTAACTATGTACGTCCGTACAAACTCTGTCGTTGCAGCATGGCCAGCAGTTGCCAGTGCCGTCAGTGATTGGGTTATTTATGGATGTTGAAGTTAAGCATTATTCTGGTTGCTGCATACTTTTAATGCTGACTATAAGTTGGTTGTTTTGTTTAAATTTTTAAAGTTTTTTCCCCCCATTTTTTTGATTCTGTTGTTGTGGCTCTTTTGTGGGGCAGAGTGCTGCAGATTGTGGTGTGGCTGTTTTGGGTGAATGTATGTTGGTAAACAAAAAAGAGCATGTTGTAGTTAGCTTTAATTGTTTGTGGCTGTGGCTTTTTAAAGAAATTTGAGCAAAAAAAATCGCCACAAAATAATATAGCAAAAAATATATATAGACTATTGCATAAATATTGGTGAAATACAAAGATAGTTGGCGGCCAGAACCAACAAACACCCCCCTCCACCCATACTGAACCAGAACACAAAAAAGAGCCCACAACAACCGCCACCATAACCGGCAGCACCACATCAATCAGGAAAACAAATTGGAATACCATCCAATTTATGTTTCAGCTTTACTTGGTTGCGGACAGGCCACAACTAATGGAGAGCCTCAGCTGTGCTAGCCAAGTTCAATGGAATTAACACAAAATCAAGCCGGTCCATTGAAGAGATACCAATACATATACAACTACAACTACACCACCAGCCAAAAACCCCTCGACCACAAAATCCAAATGATGGCTAACAAAACCATTTAAAGTCATTTATAACTGGTAGAAAAAACCGCCAACAACAAAACATTAATTTTTTATTTAGGAAAAAGAAAAAAAAAATAAAGCTCAAGTGTAATTAAAAATTTTGCTAATAACCAGGGAGTTTATGAGACGAAACCAAAACGCAACGCTACTCAAGAAACCGGAAATAAAATCTGCTTAACTTTGGGGCTGGGGCAACAAATTGAAGCACACCAATTTAAGTGGCCTTGCTTAAGCTCAGAACACCCTTTGTGTCAAAACAATGCCATTAAATTTTCAAGGTTTTTTAAATTTCTCAAAAATGTCATTTGGACTCCCCCCATAAGGGCCACCCATTGTCTCTTCTTCTTTTTTCGTAATTTTCTCAAAAATGCCACTCATTGGCGGCTTCTTTTTGGTTCCTGGCAACAATCATTGTTTCACTCAAATATGGCCTAGACAGCCTACTAACCTCCTGCTGTTTTCAGCAGCTATTGCCAGAAACCAGCTAACTGTGTTTTAGCCATTTTTTCCTCACTACATTGTTTGCAGTGTGTGTGTTGGCAATCACTTCGTTTGTGAAAGTCACCGGCTTTCTTGGTTTACATTTTAATTCATCAACAGGTCCGTCGATGCAATTTTCATGATCAAGTTCAATTTGGTGGCTGAACATCACCAACATCGGAGGTTTAGTGGTGCCATAAAACGACAAAACGTGAAAGACGGACGTGTTTTGAAGAAATACATACGTAGAAATGCATTCACAAAACATTCAAAGAAAAAAGGAAATGGAAAAGAAACTTAAGTGATTTTAGCAAAAAACAAAAACAAGTAAAAAGGGCAGGACGATTTTTATATAGTCTCCGCACTGGAGTGCATTCCATTCTCCGCCCTGAAGTGCATTCCATAGTAGAGCAGATTAGAGTCTTTCGATTCTCCGGAAAATTATTATATTTTGTAGACAAAGATTAAGAAATTGAAAAAAAAATATTTTGCCATTTGGCCGGTACCATTTTTATCCCTCTTTTGCCAATTTCACTCTAAAAGTAAATTAAAGAAAAAATACTTTAATTTTATATGGTTCCAGCTGCCGTCATTTACATGGTATCAATGTTATCCCTCTTTTACCCTAAACACCCTATGTTCACCCTAAAAGTACGAATTACGAAAAATGGTACCAATTTTAACCCTTTTTCCTATTTTCACCCTAAACTTACGAAATTCGAAAATTCCCTTAATTTCTTGAATCTACGTAACTAAAGGGATGTACACACCGAATTTTATGACTACAGCTGCAGCCATTTGCTGGGTACCAATTTTATCCCTTTTTCTTATATTTAGCCTAAACTTACGAATTTCGAAAAATTCCTTCATTTAATGTATTTACGTAACTAGAGGGATGTAAATACCGAATTTCGTGGTTCTAGCTGCAGCCATTAATTTGGTACTATTTTTATCCCTCTTTTCGTATTGTCACACTAAAAGTGTGAATTTCGATAAAAATTTTATTTTACATATCTACGCAATTAGAGGGATGAAGTCACCGATTTTCATGTTTATTGCTGTTATCATTTGATTGGTACCAATGTTATCCCTCTTTTCCCATTTTCATACTAAAAACACAAATTTCGAAAAATCCCTTCATTTTGTGTATCTACGTAACTAGAGCGTTGTAATCACCGAATTCTGTGATTCTGACTGCACCATTTGCTTGGTACTATTTTTATCCCTCTTTTTCCATGTTCATGCTAAAAATGCAAATTTCAAAAAATTACTTTGTTTTACGTGTCTACGCAACCAGAAGGATGTACATACTGAATTTTATATTTCTAACTGTAGCCATTTGCTTGGTACCATTTTTATCCCTTTTTCGTATTTTGAAAAATTTCTTAATATTGGGCGTCTACACATTCAGATGAATATACACATTTAATTTATGGTTCTAGCTGCAGCCATTTGGTTGGTACCATTTTTATCCCATTTTCAACCCAAAAGTACGAATTTCAAAAAAATTATTTATTTTATGTGTCTACGTAACTAGAGGGATGTACTCGCCGATTTTCATATTTATATTATTTTCATTTTCATTTACTTGGTACCATTTTTATCCCTCTTTTTCCATTTTCACCCTAAAAGTACAACTTTCGAAAAATACTTTGTTTTACGTATCTACACTGCCAAAGAGATGTACAAACTGAATTTTATGGTTCTCATTATTATGATTTTACTGGTACCATTTTTATCCCTTTTTCTCATATTCACCCCAAAAGTACGAATTTCGAAAATTTTCGTTTTATTATATATTAACGCAACGAGAAGGATGTGCACATTGAAATTTATGTTTCTAGCTACTGCCGTACCAATCAATTGCATCCCATTTTCCCATTTTCGTACTAAAAATACAAATTTCGAAAAATGACTCAATTTATGCTGCTTGGTACCAATTTGATCCCTAAAAGTATCAAGGTGGGGGGGGCGTGTTTATTATAAATTTGAAAAATAATTTTATTTATTTGATAGTTAAGTTGGTCCCTTTTTTTATCCCCTTTCGCCCCGATTTCCCTCTAAATGTAGAAATTTCGAAAAATTCCTTAATATTGGGCGTCTAAACATTCAGATGAATATACACATTGAATTTTGTAATTCTAACTGCATTTGTCATTTGGGTGGTACCATTTTTATCCCCCTTTTCCATTTTCACTCTAAAAGTACGAAGTTCTACAAATAATTTCATTAGCGGAGACACATTGCTACTAGAGAGGTCTATAAATCGAATGTTATGTTTCTAGCTGCAGTCATTTGCTTGGGTGCCATTTTTATCCCTCTTTTCGCATTTTCACGATAAAAATAAAATTTTCGAAAAATTCATTTGTTTTACGTGTCTATGTAACCAGAGGGTTGTATGCACTGAATTATATGATTCTAGCTGCAGCCAATTGGTTGGTACCAATTTTATCCCTCTTTTCCATTTTCACCCCAAAAATACACATTTCGAAAAATACCTTCATTTAACGTGACTACGCTTCATGGACTTCGTTTTATTTTGTGGGCTCTAATTATTCTGGCTGCAGTCATTTGGTGGGTACCATTTTTATCCCCCTTTTCCCATTTTCACTTTAAAAGCACCAATTTTCGAAAAATAGCTTCATTTTATGTGTCTCCGCTACTAGAGAGATGAATGTTATGCTTCTAGCTGTAGTCATTTTATTGGTACCAAATTTATCCCTTTTTCTCATATCCACCCTAAAAGTATGAATTTCGAAAAATCCCTTCCTTTTATGTGTCTACATAACTAGAGAGATGTATATACCGCCTTCTATGTTTCAGGCTTTTATCATTTCTTTTGTACTAAATTTATCCCGTTTTTCCCATTTCCAACCAAAAGCACGAATTTCGAAAAAATCCTTCATTTTATGCGTTTATGCAATTGGCGGAATGTATACAACGAATGTCATGTTTCTAGCTTTTGTCATTTGATTGGTACTAAATTATTCCCTTTTTCCCATTTTCACGCTAAAAATGCAAGTTTTGAAAAATTACTTAGTTTTACATGTCTCCGCCGCTACTAGAGAAATGCATACATCTATTTTTTGGTTGTCATTTGGTTTGTACTAATTTTATAGCCGAAAGGGGATTTCAAAAAATCCCTTTAATTTTCTACTTTTTAGTTCATGTTTTTTAACTGCAGTATGTGGTCAATACAGTTGTCATCCCTCTTTCCCATTTTTAGCATAAAAGTACGAATTTGAAAAAAATCCGATTATCTACTCAACCAGTGGACGGTTTTACAATCTTGGAAACTATTTTTAAACATCTACAGTCTTAATTTTGCTTTTGTATTGGAATTTTAATGGAAATATCATTTACATAGAGTAATCATCAAAAATGGCACTAAGATAATTGATGGTTCGAAGGAAATAATAATATAATAATCACCAAACAGTATAGTGTAGGGTGTCCAAGTTATATTAATAAAATCATAAAATTTCGTACCCAATAGTCATTTCTGTCTGCCCTCTATCCCACCACATTTCCTTTCATCAATTTCTGCGTATTAAAATTACGCTAATTAAATTAGACAAACAAAAAAATCAAACCAATCAAATTTTGGTTTCCCTCCAAACAACAACTAATTGAGCTAATTTACACTTGAATTGAAAAAAAAAACCGCAGTAAATTCATTTGGGACACCACATGAAATTAATTATTGGCAATTTTTTTCGGTTTTCTTTATATTTTTTAATATCGCTGAAATTTGGTGAAATTCGTTTTTTATAGTGAATGTGAAACGAAAACTTCTTCACATTATGAATTTAAGAAATCTCCAACTTTGACATTTGAAGGAAACCGGTAAAGCTTCATGTTTGTTTTCCATCAAAATCTTTTAAAACTAACGACAACCCTTATGAGTTCAACAACCGCCACAATCTTAGTTGATTTCATTTGAAGGGCTAATTACATGTGTTCTTTGTTAATTGTTTGGTAGCATGAACATGGAAATTAACAATGTGTTCTATCTTTCAGTTCTGCTTAGCGAGAGATGCTATATCTCAATCATTTTTAAACAGAAGATTTACCTGCTGGTAGTTCATGAAATGCCCTATCAGATCAGATTCCAATTCCACTCCGTTCGCGTATAAGTCCTGCCAAAACGGCAATGATAATGATATCACAAATATATGTTTGGCACATACACATTACTATACCGACGCAATTATCTTGAAAACTGTAGGAGATCTCAAAGCGACTATGTGTCGCAGGTGCTCCCAGTACCCTACAATACGCTAAAGGAATGGCGGAGATTCGCTAAATATTACCTCTTTTCGCATTGTCACCCTAAAAGTGTGAATTTCGAAAAAATCTTTATTTTACATATCTACGCAACTAGAGGGATGTAGTCATCGATTTTCATGTTTATTGCTGTTATCATATGATTGGTACCAATTTTATCCTTCTTTTCCCATTTTCATACTAAAAACACAAATTTCGAAAAATCCCTTCATTTTATGTGTCTACGTAACTAGAGCGATATTATCACCGAATTTTGTGATTCTGGCTGCACCATTTTCTTGGTTCTATTCTTATCCCTCTTTTTCCATTTTCATGCTAAAAATGTAAATTTCAAAAAAATACTTTGTTTTACGTGTCTACGCAACCAGAAGGATGTACACACTGAATTTTGTGGTTCTAGCTGCAGCCATTTGGTTGGTACCATTTTTATCCCTTTTTCCCATTTTCAACCTAAAAGTACGAATTTCGAAAAAATTATTTATTTTATGTGTCTACGTAACTAGAGGGATGTACTCGCCGATTTTCATATTTATATTATTTTCATTTTCATTTACTTGGTACCATTTTTATCCCTCTTTTTCCATTTTCACCCTAAAAGTACAACTGTCGAAAAATTACTTTGTTCCACGTATCTACACTGCCAAAGAGATGTACAAACTGAATTTTATGGTTCTAGTTATTATCATTTTTCTGGTACCATTTTTATCCCTTTTTCTCATATTCACCCTAAAAGTACCCGATTTTTTGGCGGAACAATGGCGACATTACGGACATTCCATTTGAAAACACTTATTGTCATATCATTGCAATTATATAAAAAAATTTATGTGATATCACTTCGGCTAAGAGACAGATCACAACGATACTTGTGTCTTAATACATTCCAATGAAGTGACTGAGATGCTGTTAATTTTACATAAAGTTTATCCCAAAAACACATTTCCATCCAAAAGACAAAAATTAAGTCGAAACCCGGTAAACTTAGGGTCGCAAAAAGGCGTTCGACATATGCATGTGGGTACTGAAAAGAAAGGAAATTTCATATAAATATAGATCCTACCAAAATGGCTCTTGGATCTCTATATTTTAGTGTTGAGATTTAGACATCGCTGGGAGTCCCTCAAGGCGGTGATAGCACCAAATTGAATTCAATCGTGTGGATTTTTTAAATGAGTTCCCTTGCCTCTCAGAAAAACTAAAGTTGTTACACCTACCTATCTGGAGTCTAGGGGATTCCCAGTTATTTAGCAGAAGTTTCCAATGATTGGCTTGAGCACTTTTTGAGGAGCATGAACCCTATCGCCAGTATGTGTGTGCGTAATCCCAAGATCCTAATGAATTGACCGAATGGTTAAGTAAATCTTTGTATGAATGATAAAAAAAATACTGGGCACCTACCGGAGCGAAAATCTTAAATGCAAGGCATCACATATTAGGCTGGGTCGCAGTCCATACATATGGAAAACAAAATTTCCAGTCACCCCACGATAAATAAAGTTTGGTTTGTTTTCAAAATATTTCGTTCATAAAGAGTGATTTTTTTGAGGTTAGGATTTTCATGCATTAGTATTTGACAGATCACGTGGGATTTCAGACATGGTGTCAAAGAGAAAGATGCTCAGTATGCTTTGACATTTCATCATGAATAGACTTACTAACGAGCAACGCTTGCAAATCATTGAATTTTATTATCAAAATGCGTGCTCTGTTAAGAAAGTTCATCGCACGCTTCCATTTTATGGTCAGTTTAATCGACCCACTGAAGCGGCTATTCGGGCTATTGTGACTAAATTTCGCACCAAATTTACATTGTTGGACATTAAACCACCAAGACGCTTACGTAGAGTACGAACTGAAGAAAATATCGCAGCTGTATCGGCCAATGTTAATGATGACCATCAATTATCGATTCGTCGCCGTTCGCAGCAATTGGGCCTCTGTTACTCAAAAACGTGGAAATGCCAAAATTGGACTAAGCGGATGGACCACTTGAGGCGCTGCCGCGGTCAACATTTAAATGAAATTATCTTCAAAAAGTAAATGTCATGGACCAATCTAACGTTTCAAATAAAGAACCGATGAGATTTTGCAAATTTTATGCGTTTTTTTAAAAAAAAAGTTATCAAGCTCTTAAAAAATCACCCTTTATATCAAGCCGTGTGCGAATTAAACGCTTTTGAAAATACGCCTAAAAATCATGTTTTTCCTGAGTCATTTTTTCGTTTTTTAATTTTGTCAATTAAATTTTTCTGAAATAATGGAACCCTAAAAGAACTTCAATAAAAAATATAATTATTGTCCTACAGTAACTTATTGGACGAAATATTGGATGTTTATATTATTTTTTACGTTTTTTTTCACAATGACAACTGAAAACTTTTTCGGTTTTGGTGGGGTTTATTTTATATTCAATATATTTATTTTATATTATATTCAATATGAAAAATCACAAAAAAAAGCAATCTAATGTCCAATCTTAGACCAATGAGTTATTCTAAGACAAGAATAAAATTTTTTATTTAAAGTGCTTCGAAGTGTATATTAATTCAGAACAAAAAAAATGGGCAAAAATGAAACATCAACAGCGTTTAGCTCACAGACGGCTTGCCCCAGCGACGAAATATTTTGCAGATCATTATTAAATCCTATCTTCATTTCTGGGGGAGTGATCACAGCAATTTATTTTCGTGACCCGTCCTAATGTATATGTATAGATACAAATATTTCAATAATCAAACCGCATTATTTTCAAATACTACTTCATATATAGTTAACAAATGTTTGAAAGTTTTAAAAGCATTTGTGGAAAAAAATGTGGCCTTAGATTAGCTTGAGACATATTTGGGCCTGATAAGACCCAGAATGTTCGTTCTCCAAATATCTGCAACAATTGAAAATTCGCTTGCGGTAATTGATTCGCTTGAAACTTACAATCGTTAGATTAGCTACCTATAGCTCGGGTCTGGGCAGACCCAGATATGAAAAAAAAAACTTCTTTACGCCTACAACAGTTAAACTATAACTTTAATTTTAAATATTTCATAGGGTGATTATAAAAAAATCAAAAAGGGTCTGGCTAGATTTTTTTCACTGAACCAACACTCAGGGGATGTCCCCTATAAATGCAGTGCATTGCGTTGGTAGAAGGAAGATAAGGTATTGGAAGGAGGAAAGAGGGAGTAGTGTCTGTTGACATCTGTTTTGAATCTCTGAATGTCGTAATTGGAGGGAAAGATATTTGCCGGAAGTCGATTCCACATACGGATAGTACGGGCAAAGAACGAATTTATTATGTAATGTGTAGTGCGGTCGGTTGTCCAATCGACAACAAATGGGTGAGCGTTCCTGGAGAGTCGCGTATCTCTACCGAAAGTTCTCACGGGCGTTATAAGATCACGAATTTCCGAAGAACAAACACCATGAAAGTATCGATAGAACAATGACACACAACCAACATTACGACGGTGTTCAAGGGAGACAATAGAATTGGATATCCTACCATCACCTATCAACACAATCGCCCTCCTCTGGACACGGTCAAGTATCTCCAGTGATGAAGCTGGAGCACCCGACCATATATGGGAGTTGTATTCCATCTTTGGTCTGATGTAGGTAGTGTAGACATAGTGTGAAAAATTTCTTACATCGTTTTAAATCCTAAAAAATCCTAAACATTTGAATGCTTCTTTAAACACATCAAATACAATGCCTAGAACATCGAGAGTATCTGATTGCTCAATATCTACACCGTTCATTAAAATCGACGACATCGTTGGATCAGTGAATCGCTTGTGAGACAACAAGGAGCACTGGGTATTACGTGCATTAAAATCTACTCTATTCACTCGACCCCATTCAGAAATGGGCAGCAAATCCTGGCTAAGTGACTCATCCATTAATCGCCTTTTGTCTTCAATTTCTTGACGACTTGGTCTATGAAAGAATGAGTATGAATGACACAGGTTGCTGACATCCGCGAATGAGTATATTGGATTCGAAGTCTGATCCAAGAGGTCGTCGATGAAAATAAGAAAAAGGGAGGGGGAAAGGACAGAGCCCTGTGGTACACCTGCAGTTAACCTATGCTCGTCGGATGAGAACCCATCTACAACAACACGTATAGTGCGATCTCTGAGGAAGCTCGATATAAATCGAGAGAAGTCACTACCAACACCAAAAGCAATAAGCTTTGATATGAGTGCGCCGTGCCAAACTCTATCAAAGGCCTTGGAGATTTCTAGAGCAACGACCTTACTCTCTCCAAGCTGGTGGATGGATCGATTCCACTTTTCGGATAGCAGTGTCATCAGGTCTCCCGTAGATCGATTCCTACGGAAGCCATTCTTTCGATCATTAAGTAAGTCATTGGTTAAATACTAATACTAAATACCTCACAAGATGTTGGTTAACCATACTCTCCATAACCTTCGAAAGCGCTGAGCAAATCGCGATCGTTCGATAGTTAGCAGGGTTATTAGCCTCACTTTTTTTAGGGATGGGCTGGATGTTCGCTGACTGAAAAGTGCAAATTTCAAAGATTCGATATGTTTTGGGTCCACATTGGAATGTACACATATAATTTCATGATTCTAGGTACATCCGTTTGCTTGGTACCAGTTGTATTCCTTTTTTCATATTGACCCTAAATGTACGAATTTGGAGAAATACTCATATTTCGAGTGTCTACGAAGACAGAAGAGTGTAAACACTGAATTTCATGATTCTAACTACAGCCGTTTGCTTGGTACCAATTTTATACCGTTTTGATCCTAAAGGTACGAATACCGTAATATATCTTTATTTTTCGCATCTACGCAGCCAGAGCAATGTTCACATCGAATTTCAATATTCTAACTGCTGCCGTTTGGTTGGTACCTTTTTTATCCCCTTTTGTCCCATTTTCTGTCTAAAAGTACAAATTTTGAAAAATTCCTTTATATTTCGCGTCTACACAGTGAGATGAATGCAAACACTGAATTTCATGATTTCAACTTCAGCGGTTTGGTTGGTACCATTTTTATCCCTCTTTTGCAATTGTGTCCCTAAAGAGTATACATTTCAAAAAATCCCCCTATTTTACATGTCTGCGTAATTAGAGGGATATACATTCCAAATTTCATGTTTCTAGCTGTTGTCGTGTCATTGGTACCATTTTTATCCCTCTTCGTCCCATTTCACCCGAATGTACGCAACATATTTCAAAAGTACAGGGTTTTCCAACAAGAGGTAGCTGTCACTTTTGAAGCTTTTATTCTTTGACATTTGACAAGTAGAAACTACGTCATTACTAATAATAAAAATGGAACGATACAAGCTTCAACAACGCATTGAATTTTAATAATAATTCATGAATGAAAATGATCCGGAATTCCATCGAAAAAATCATCTTGACTGGATGAGGCCCATTTCCACCTCGGTGGCTTCGTCAACAAGCAAAATTGTCGCATCTGGGGCTCGGAAACCCCAAGAGTTATTGTTGAGAGGTCTCTCCATCCTCATCGTGTGACTGTCCGGTTTATGGTCTCGGTTTATCGTGTGACTGTCCGGTTTATGGTCCGGCGAGGTCATTGGACCTTACTTTTTCGAAAATGAGGTTGGATCAACAGTTACGGTGAGTGGATTGCGCTATCGAGAGATTATTAATGATTTGTTATGATCGGAGTTGGATGCTATTGATCTGGACAATGATTACTTTCAACAAGACGGCGCTGCGTGCCACACAAGCAACGAAACCATTGCCCGTTTGCGGGAAAAGTTTCCGGACCGTGTTATCTCTCGAAGAGGTGATCACAATTGGACACCGCGATCTTGTGATTTGACACCTTGCGACTTCTTCCTTTGGGGCCACGTGAAAGATAATGTCTACGCCAACAGCCCAGCTTCGAATCAAGACCTCAAAGATGGAATTCGTGAGGCTAGCGAGGACATAGGGCAGCCACTTTGCCACGATTTGGTTATGGAAAATTTCATGAAAAGAATATGGTCCTGTAGGCGTGGTCGTGGTGGCCATTTGGCTGATGTTGTTTTTCATTATTAACGGCATAGCTTCCTCTTTATTATGGAATAAAAATCCGATCATTTATCTAAAAAAATTACATTTTTATTTGAATACCAAAATAAAACCCAGTTTTAAAAAAAAAAAAAAATAATCTAAATATTAGGCTAGGGAGTATTTTCTGTCCTTAAAAGGGAAAAATTGTTCCCTCTGTGCCGATTTCGTCCACTTTGGAAGCAGTTTTGTAATATATCCCTTTCTAAAGAGTCTATCTTAAGATAGTTTCTCTTGTAGCAATTTCCACCAACTGTTATTATGTTTTTCTGAATATTTTAAATTTCCTTGGAGACCTATATATATTCCAATTTTTTCCCCTCTTAACTCCTCCAGGATAAGACCTGAGTGGTTCAATTTCAATACGACAACCCTGACCCCTTCAAATTTCATTAAAAATTGTTTCTTAAGTTTAAAAATGATTAAATTATTTCCTTTTTTTCTCAAATTCCACCCACTGTGTGTGCGGCAAATCTTTGAGGAACTCAAAGTGTTCCGCCCTGTATAGACTCAATGAAATTGTCACAATGAATGATTAGTTCCATGGCAGTCGTTATATTGTCAATGTCACAAATTGCCCAACAATGACAAATACAAACACTTCTAACCCAGATTACGGTTATTGAAAGTGTACGTGATCATAAGAGCGGCATAAAAAACAACTAAATTCCAAAAAAAAAAAACGCGTCCAGCGCTCCAGATGAGGTTAATTAAATTCAGAAACTTAAACACGAATTTTGGCGGAAAAATCAACACATTGTGGCGGCTTTCGATGACGGCGATGATGATGATGACAATGGCCCGGAAGAAGATACCAGAAACATAGAAGCTGTTGCTGTTGCAAAGAAAGACTAACCGAAGCGTTTGTTTATAACCTCCCCCCTCATCCTCGCTCGAAACAATGCTTTAGTGGGAACTAAAACAAAATTTACGACGTTGCGCCTGATCTGCTGCTGCTGGAAAAATTTACACTTTTTTTCGAAACAGAGTCTGTGGTCATGTTGCTGCTACTGCTGATGTAGCTGTCTTTGTTGTTGTTTATTAGTATTACGTTATTAGCCGCATAATTATGTTGGTTAGTGGTGGTAGGGGGAGGGGATGATGTTTGCCTCGTTTACAAAAAGCTATTGGCATATTTGCGACTATGCTTGGCTGATAGTTAACAATGCGAATTGTCAGTTAGCTGCTGCTGTTGCTCAGGGTACTGACGCTGACTCCATTATCATCATGATGTTGTTCATCATAATGATGATGTTGTTAACAAACCATGGAAACAAAAGCGAAAATCTCAATGACACACTAACGAACGTGAACGAATCACGCACATTTTTATAAAATTGAATAAAAACCATAAAAAACCAGGGAATTATGCAGTTTTGGTGCTCCTCTTCTGCGTCCGGCTGCAAAGTCTTATGACACAGTCGAGTAGAAGCACAGCAAAGCAAACCGGGTGTCTAACGTATCGTCGCGTAGCATTCATGCGTTTTCCGGGTATTCCAAGCTTTTTGATAAATAATTTTGCACTACAAACACTTGCAACAATTTCCTGCTCGCGGTTGCATGAACTCTTCTAAATGTACCACGTACTACCACTGCGGAGCACTCGGTGATTGAGTATGTTTTTCGAAACAGAGCGTTTTTCGATTTTTTGTTTGAAATGCATTCGATTCAGTTTTTTTCTTCTTCTTCTTGTTTGTCTGATTATACCCACCTTTTTTACTGACTGACTGTCTGATTGTATAATAATTATTTATTTATTTTGTTTTTTTTTTTTATTTTTTATTTTTTTTCCGGTAGCTTGTTAAACGCTTTAAAACCGCTTAGCAGTGTTTGAACACGAACCGTTCGCTTTGAACGCCAAAGTCGCACTGTTTGTTTGTTGGCCGTTAAAGTTTCTGGCCAGAAATCTTTGTGCCAGAAACCGTCAACTCACTCAACAACTTTATGCTTGTATAACGTTGGAGTTATATGGATAGAGATAGGCAGACACACATACAGATAGAGACCTCGACTGATATGATACCCTACTGTAGAATGGTGTACACCAAATGGAGGATGCAACATCTTATAAATGAGATAGAGTTCCATTGGAATAATTGTATTTGTGAAAATCCCGGTATTTCTAGTCTGAAAGTTAAATTGGCACCTTATGGGTCTGGTCAGACCTAAGTATTTTCTACAGCGAACATCTGAATTAAGGCATTTAAACGGTGTCATAAAGTTGAAATGGTTGTAACGTTAGAGAAAATATGTATAAAGCAAAAAAAAAACAGGTCTAGTCAGACCCAGATGGAACACATAGGAATATAAATTTATTTTTGACGATTATGAGTTGATTGGTTTACGTGGCCGAAGCCTGATCAGTCCCTAGAATCACCAAATTATTATAAAATATATATAAAGTAAAGTAAAGGGTCTGACCAGGCCCAGGTGAAACAAAAAGGAATATAAATTTGCTTGTGAAAGTTGGTTTAATGGTTTATGTGGCCGAAGCCTGATCAGTCCCTACTATCATCTTAATTATTATAAAATATATATTTAAAGTAAAAAATGGGTCTGGCCAGACCCAGATGTAACAAATAGGAATATAAATTTATTTGGGATGATTATCACGTCTACTGTTGGTTCATTGGTTTAAGCGGCCGAAACCTGATCAGTCCCCAGTATCATCTTAACTATTATAAAATATATATTTAAAGAAAAAAATGGTTCTGGTCAGACCCAAATGAAAAAATATGAATACAAATTTATTTAAAACAACTTTCACATTTACAGTTTTGGTCATTGGTTTACATGACCGCATCCAAATCAGTCCCTGGTATTAGCTGAATTATTATAAAATATACATAAATTCAAAAATGAGCCTGACCAGATCCAAATGGAATAAAAATATGAATATAAATTTGCTTGTGAGGATTATCAAGCCTATAGTTGTTATAGGTTGGTCCACGTAACCCAATCCTAAGGAGTACCTGGTGTCATCTTAATTATTTTCATTTTTATTTGAATTGTAATTGGAAATGTGGAAAACATTTTTTTGTTTTATAAAAATAAAAGAATAATAATAATTTGTGTTTTTTGCCGTGCTGTATCAGTATCAAAAATATTAAATATATGACAAATGATTGAAGATGTTGGAAAATACCAACGAAACGTAGGATGTAAAATATAAAATAAATAACCTTTTATTTGCATAATAACTGACCTTAAAAGCCCATCTAGAAATTTCTAGAAAATAAAAATGGAATTTTCCTTCATATATATTCTATAGAATTGGTCAAAAGTGAGGCTTATTTTATATTTTTGGATAACATTTATAAAATAAAGCATTTGAACGAACTAAATCAAAAATATTATTAACCACTTAGAGATGACATTAAACGTACAATATAAATGCAAATTTATGTATTCAATAAGCTTGAATAACAATTGCAGCTTAGTGATAAGAGAGTTGGCTAGCTAGACAATTAGGCTACCGTTGGTCAACTATAATAGAAAAAATCATTCGAAAATTAGCAACTATTAAGTTGAAAAGAAGTAAAAACGGCGTTAAGTTCGGCCGGGTCGAACTTTATATACCCTCCACCATGGATTGCATTCGACAGAGGCTGTCGATTTTCGTAGAAGTGCAGTAACATTACAGGAAAATATATATTTTTTTAATATAACCAAACCAAAACAAATACAAATATTGAAAAAATAATTTTATAAATAAATATAATATTTTTATTTTCTCAAACCACGCTTATAAGTCAAGGCTACCAATACGTTTATAATATATATCGAAATAATACTTCAAATCAATTCAAAAAGTAAATATAAGACAGCAATCTCCAAAAAAAACCATGGTTGTATTTCCACTCTATTTTAATACAAATTTTGAAAATCTATTTTCTCATGTACATAGTGTAAAATAACTTAACTTCATGATTCAACCAATTGTTGCCTTAAAAGTACGAATTTGGAAAAATCTTCTTATTTTGCGTGTCTTTGCAGTTAGAGGAATGCATACACCGCGTCCATTTGGTTGGTACAATTTTTATCCCCTTTTTCCAATTTTACCCCCTAAAGAGTACGACTATCTAAAATCTCTTTATTTTACGTGTCTACGCAATTAGAGGGATGTACGCACCGAATTTCATCATTCTAGCTGTATTCGTTTAGTTGGTACAATTTTTATCCCCTGTTCCCATTGTATCCCTTGAAAGTATGAATTTGGAAAAAAAACTTTTATTTTTAGTGTCTACACAGTCAGAGGAATGTATACTCCGAATTTCATGACTCTAGCTGCGGTCATTGGTTGGTAGTATTTTTATCCCCTTTTTCCATTTGAACCCAAAAAAGTACGAATTTCGAAAAATCCTTCTATTCTACGTGCCAACGCAATCAGAGGAATGTATACACCGAATTTCATTATTCTAGGTGCAGTCGTTTGGTTGGTACCATTTTTATCCCTCTATTCCCATTTTATCCCTTAAAAGTACAAATTTGGAAAAAATACTTCCATATTATGTATCTACTCAATTAGAGGAATGTACACAGCGAATTTTGTGTTTCTAGCGGTTGTCGTTTAATAGGTACCTTTTTTATCCCTTTTTGTCCCATTTCACACCCTACAAATAAGAATCACTTTATGGTGCAGTTTTTTTGCTATAAGGGTAATACGCATACCAAATATCAAGCAAATAAAGGGTGATTTTTTAAGAGCTTGATAACTTTTTTTTTAAAAAAAACGCATAAAATTTGCAAAATCTCATCGGTTCTTTATTTGAAACGTTAGATTGGTCCATGACATTTACTTTTTGAAGATAATTTCATTTAAATGTTGACCGCGGCTGCGTCTTAGGTGGTCCATTCGGAAAGTCCAATTTTGGGCAACTTTTTCGAGCATTTCGGCCGGAATAGCCCGAATTTCTTCGGAAATGTTGTCTTCCAAAGCTGGAATAGTTGCTGGCTTATTTCTGTAGACTTTAGACTTGACGTAGCCCCACAAAAAATAGTCTAAAGGCGTCAAATCGCATGATCTTGGTGGCCAACTTACCGGTCCATTTCTTGAGATGAATTGTTCTCCGAAGTTTTCCCTCAAAATGGCCATAGAATCGCGAGCTGTGTGGCATGTAGCGCCATCTTGTTGAAACCACATGTCAACCAAGTTCAGTTCTTCCATTTTGGGCAAAAAAAAGTTGGATATCATCTCACGGTAGCGCTCACCATTCACAGTTACGTTACGATTCGCATCATCTTTGAAGAAGTACGGTCCAATGATGCCACCAGCCCATAAACCGCACCAAACTGTGACTTTTTCTGGATGCATTGGTAGCTCTTGCAATGCTTCTGGCTGATATTCACTCCAAAATCGACAATTCTGCCTATTTACGTACCCATTGAGCCAAAAATGAGCTTCGTCGCTGAACACAATTTCTTTCTTTCTGAACTTTCTTAACAGAGCACGCATTTTGATAATAAAATTCAATGATTTGCAAGCGTTGCTCGTTAGTAAGTCTATTCATGATGAAATGTCAAAGCATACTGAGCATCTTTCTCTTTGACACCATGTCTGAAATCCCACGTGATCTGTCAAATACTAATGCATGAAAATCCTAACCTCAAAAAAATCACTCTTTATAAACAGACATATTCAAAAAAACATGCTTAAATACGCTAAAATATAAGGGATTATTATGGGTATTTTTAGTCCTTGTGAGGGAAAAATTTTTCCCTTTGGGCCGATTTCGCCCCATTTCAATCCCAACCGATCTACGACTATAAGACGCATTTATGGAAAATTTGAACGTTCTAGCTCCTTTCGTTTAGATGCTAGCGTGCTTTCAACAGACGGACAGACGGACGGACGGACATGGCTAGATCGTCTTAGAATTTTATGACGATCAAGAATATATATACTCTATAGGGTCTCAGGTCGACATTTCAAGGTGTTACAAACGGAATGACAAAGTTAGTATACCCCCATCCTGGAGGTGAAGGGTATAAAAATTATATTCAAAGAGCTTTCAAGGGTCTATTAATTCAGAAAGAAATCTTGAAAAGATAAAACATAAAATACACGGGAAAACGGATAACTTGACGCAGCTACGCAAACCATCATTAAACAATCAAAATTGTAGTCGCAATTTTTCGCATTCTTGGAACAGAGGTGTTTACCAGATGAAAACTTTGAGTTCTATAAAAAAATGTTTTTTTTTACGTTGCGAATGGTCCGTTTTTTTTTTCAAATTATTTATATTGTTAAATATCTTATATATTTGTAAAAAAAACTTATGAATATAAATGTTTTATTTCAATTATAAGTTATACGGCTCTAAAAAGGATATCTTGTTTTATTGTTGTTTTTTTCTAAAAAGGTGGCAACATTAATTCTCTTGTATTTTTTTCTTTTATTCCTGCAAGTGCCAATTTATTTTATTTTTCATTAACAATTTTTGACGAATCAACGATGTCACATAAGAAAATTTTTGAATTAGTGGAAAAGGGTCAAAATACATTAATTGATAACTCCTCCGGAAAATTTACCGAGAAGCTGCGAAGAAACCTGTAACAACAACAAAATTTGTAAAATATTTGAAAAATATACTTTAATTGTTTATTTATTAGCATATCTTCTGCATAAATTTAGAATACACGCAAAATTGAATTAGTTATGTTAAAATACAAAATTTAGCTCAAAACGGAGTAAAAATTTAATTTGCATAAAAATCCGCTGTCTAATATAAACATTGAAACTTTGGATCACTGTGGCCTACCGTATTTGAGAATAGAGCAACTTTTTCTAAATACATTTTTGAACTCGAAGTAAAATAGTCGTACTAAAACTGAGTAAACATAGCAATTGAAAAAAAATAATTTAATTTATATATTGATGTAAACTAATTGTTGTGCATCAAATAAATAAATATCCTGGTGTCGAAAAAGCATTATCAATTTATTTGAGCATTATCAGCCGAAAGAAAACATAATACAAATTTTGTTCCAAAATTAAATTAAGAACAAAAACAAATGTAATAATGAATGAAATAATGAATTATTATTCCATGTGTATGTAAAAGCGATTTTATATTATAGAAACGAAAGATCTATTTGAAAAAATGCCAGCCATCGAGTTAATATCTCCTCGATATTTTTTATATATTTATTACCGTTATTCCAATGTGGAGCATAAGACAATATATGGACATTAACTCATCAATTTATTTTAATAAATGTGAACTGTACATCATCTATTTAAAACAAGCACTAGGAATAATGTTTCTTTTTTTGAAGCGACATTAAACATTCAATATAAATACTAATTATGTATTCAATAAGCTTGAATAACAATTGCAGCTTAGTGATAAGAGAGTTGGCTAGCTGCGACATTAGCCTACTGTACGGCCAACTAAAATAGCAAAAAGGCAATAATTAAAAAATTAGCTGGTTTTGAATCTATTCAGTTTAAAACAATATGCAGATGAGATAGATAACAGTACCATTCTTATGCGATTTCTATGAAAATAGAACAAAGAAACGGCGACATTTTCCGTTCCGACTAAAATTCAAAATCTTTACGAAGTATCATTCAATAGAGTTTCGTATAAAACATCGATTGAAAAAGGGTAAATAGCAGAAGGTTGCTTTGCTATGCAGTAGAGATCTGTCAAAGATCACCTTCGTTGTAGAAATTAGTTGAATAATAGAGCTAAATTTAATTTAAATTGGTTTGATTTCTTGGCTCAAGACCATTTTGCATCTATATTTTATAGAATATCAATTTATATATAGAGTGGGTCATGTAAATATATTTTAAATTTGAACTACCGATTACTTTGGCTTTGAAAGGTAGAATAAGATTAATTTTTATTTTAATATACGCTCGAACAAATGTTGGGAAATATTAAAATCGTAGTGAGTCTTTAATGCAAATTGTAAGAAATTTACGTGGAAAAATTTCGTGTTTTCAGATGAAGCTCATTTTCATCTCGGTGGCTATGTCAATAAGCAAAATTGTCGCATATGGGGTTCAGAGAACCCACACGTGACTATTGAGAAGCCAATGCATACACAACGAGTCACTGTTTGGTGTGGATTTTGGCCTGTACTGAAAACAGTACGATCAACCCGTACTGCCGAGTGGTAGTCACTTGAATGATATTGTGGTGTTCCATTATTAACTGACAAAGTTAAATCTTTCCAATAAAACCAGAAATTTGAAAAAATCATCAGTACTTTTTTATAGTCGATTCTAATTTAAAATTTTAAATGGTCCACCCTATATAAATGGCATGGCTACACCCGACCACTATCATGATTTACGGCACATGACGAATTTCTTCTTGAGGTGGCTTCACAGCAACTTTTCAACCAAATACTCGGAGTCCTTAAGTAAATGAGAATTACAACTCACTTTTCGAATATCAGGCAAAAAACCACATCAAGTAACACATTAAATATGTTTCTTCTTAATGTATCTCCGTGCAGAGTAGAGTACCTTACAGTCGTTGTTGAACAGTATTTCGCTCTCCTTTCTTAATGTTCTCTTACTGCACAAACAAGTCTAGCTCTTTAACTGATTTTTACTCCATCTGTTGATCTCACGCTTTAGTGCTTTTTCTCAGCGGATATCTTCTCGCGCTCTTGTGGCCAAAAGCTACTGGTAACGCCGCTAATAGTTGTCGTTCTTGTATCGTATGTTTTTTGTGTTCATTGACCAATGTTTTTCTCATTTCTTCTGTATAATCTCCATAACTGCTGGAGCATACAAACTTGCCATTCCACTGGAGATGACCAACAAACACTCTTACTCTTATAACATGACTGGACTCGGCTGGGCTGGAAGCACTGGCAACATGAGACTGAACCAAAACGGACAGAATCAAAACAAAGAAGACCAACAACCCAAAACGAACTAAATGGCGGTGATGGGAAAGCAGACAATAAAACAGAAGAAGAAAAAAATGCAGAGTGAAAAAAGTGGTTGGAAGAGATCATAAAACAAGTCTAGCTCAGCAACAAGTCGAGCAACCAAGAGACCAACAGACCACAGAATATATGTGGCTTATATGTTGTGGTTATTACACTTTTGGCTTGATTTTTTTTCTTGGTCTGGCCATAAAATGCGGCAGTTGCAGATCATACGCAGACGCGGCGCAGCGCACGCACTTTGGCTGTTTTCCCCTCCCCCCCATTTATTTGGCCAACTGTGAGAAACCGATCTTTGGCCATGTTTGGTAGGTATTCATGTTCTTGGCGGCAGCTTGTTGAGCAACCACTGGGTTTTTTGTTTTGGAGAGAAACCACATCATGTACTGCGCGAGGAACCAGAACATGTCTGCGTTAAAAGAAATAATTGGCAATGTTGCCAAGCCAGGCCGCCACATACAAAACCAAACTAGACTAAGGCCGCAGAAGAGACCAATTGAAGATTACTTAAGATAACTCAGGCTGAATTTTTCGTAATCGAAGCGACATTTGATCTAGAAAAGTCTTCGTCGTTGTTGTTTCGAAAGGGTGTTTCGAAAGAGTTGATGGAAATTTTAAGGGGAATGAATGAAGAGAGAGACAGACCTATTCATCTTGCGCGATACTATCTTATTGGGATGGTGTATTTCAACATTATTTATTTGAATATAGATACCCGAAGACTTCTAGATGTATATACTTTGTGGCGCCCAACGTGGGAATACGTGGGAGTTTCAGATGGACTATATGTACATGAGTCTCACTTATATTCCGAAAATATTTATTAGAATATAGATACCAGAAGAAATTTAGATGTATATACTTATGGCGCCCAACGTGGAAGTACCTTTTGAGAATTTTAGATTTAGACGTTGGAGTACCTTTTGAGAATTTTAGATTTAGAACGTGGGAGTACCTTTTGAGAATTTTAGATGTATTCGGACAATATTCTAAATTCTAATATTCTAATCTATCAAAGAGTTGAGTTACTGACAGACTGACTTATCATTGATGAGTGTCCAGACCCAGACGGCTGAAGCCAGGGTTATGAAATTTTCAGCGTAGTTCCCAAATATGACGGAGACACGGACTAAAGTACGAAATTCATACTTTTAAGAGATGAAATGGGACAAAAAGGGATAAACATCGAAGCTTCGTCCTGACTAAACGGCAGTAGCTAGAAACATGAAACTTTTTAGCGAGGAAAGAGAAAAAAGGGATAAAAATGGTACCCATTTAAGTAAAGCAGCTATATTCGAGAAAATCGGTATTTACATTTCTCTGACAACGTAGACTTGCAACATAAATGGATTTTTGCGAAATTTGTACTTTTAAGGGGCTAGCCGGACAAAAAGGGTTAAAAAATAGTACCATCTGAAGTATTACAGCCAGAATCGTGAAAATTGGTATGTAAATTCCTCTCATCACATAAAAGCGCAATATAAATGTATTTTTGAACTTTTAAGGGTGAGCGGCACAAAAAGGGATAAAAAAGGTACCAACTAAAGTATTGCAGCTAGAATCGTGAAATTTGATATGTAAATTCCTCTGAAAATGTAGAAGAGCAGCAAAATTGGATTTTTCAAAATGTGCACATTTAAGGGGTGATCGGCACAAAAGGGATACAAATGGTACCAACAATTACAGCTAGAATCGTAAATGTAAATTCCTTTGACCATAAGCGCAGTAAAAGTTGATTGTTAGAAATTTTTAGTTTTTAGGGGTTGGGCGGGACAGAAAGGGATAAAAATGGTACCAACTGAAGTATTACAGCCAGAATCGTAAAATTCGGCGTGTACATTCCTCCGACCACATAGGTCAGTGCTGCACAAAAAGGGATAAAAATGGTACCAACGAAAGAATTACAGCAAGAATCGTGAAAAAATAAATATAAATTCCTCTCATCACATAGAAGCTCAATATAAATGTATTTTTGTACTTTTAAGGGTGGGCGTCACAAAATGGGATAAAAATGGTACCAACGAAATTACTGCGGCTAGAATCGTGATATTTGATATGTAAATTCCTCTGACCATGTAAAAGCGCAGTAAAATTGGTTTTTCGAAATTTGTACTTTTAAGGGGTGTGCGGGAGGAAAAGGATAAAAATAGTAAAGATTTAAGTACAGCAACTATAGTCGTGAAGTTTGATGTGTAAAGTCCAAGCGCAATTTAAATGGATTTTTTTCGAAATTTGTACTTATAAGGGGTGAGCGGCGCGGGATGGTATACAACCCTTTACTTACTTAAATGCGGAATATAAATGGATATTTCAAAATGTGTACCTAAAAGGAGGATGCGGGACGACAAGGGGCAAACGTGGTACCAAATAAAGTACATGCTTCTAGAGAAAGGCAAAAGCACATGGTACCTATAGAGATTTCTCAAAATGTGTACTTTTTGGGAAAGAGGTGCAAAAAGTTATAAAATGGCCGGCTGCATATAGAAACATGAGATCGAGGATATAAAAGGCTCTGGGGTTGTAATTTTTTGTTCAAAACTTAGTAGAAAATAAAAAATGATACATTCGAAGGGAATTCAGCTAAAATAGTGCACATTCCTTGACTATGTATGAGTGCTATCTAATAGGAGGTTTCCAAATTACTATTTTAGATTTATCTATATCCTTCAAAAGGATATTAAATAAATACTATCCAAAAACAGAGACGGATAAAACTAATAACAAATAACTGGCTTTTTCGCATGCGAAGCAGCGGGCACTGCTAGTACTACAAAACGGAAGAATTCTAAATGTGTACTCATTTTGGCGCCCAACGTGAAACTACCGAAAATTTAAATAAAGATCTTTCAACGTAGCCTTTACTTAAATACTTTGATGTCCTCATTTTTAAATAGAATATGTTGACAAAAACCTATCATTCCTCTCTGAAAGTTAAACATCTTTGTAGTAACCAGTTTTTTTATATAAATCCCTTTGGCAAATATTTAGCGGGCGCAAATCTAAGAATAAACTCAAGTGTTCGTCTGAAGATAAGTTTTCTAGACTACAATGAAAAGGTAAACTCATACCACTGATCATATACAGTAGGCGACAAGAAAAAGGTTCTCCACTCGCAAATAAATAAAAATAAAATATTCTAATAGTCCGAAAAATAATATTTAAGAACTTTCCCGATAGAAGTGATTACATTTAGGCCATATTTATTTTCACATTATTTGAAATATGTGAACTTTTTTTTGGCACGAAGTGTATGGCTTTTCAAAAAATCTATTTTTAGTCTCTATCTATGGATCCCTAGAGGATCGCAAAATTGCATTTTCATTTAATAACTGCCGGTAATAAAATTAAGAAAAATTGTGGTCATTATAACAATGGGAAAAATGAGTAAATTGGATTTAAGGATAAGATGCAAATAGCATCGACTAGATGGAATTTTAAGTGTATTTGGACACGAGGGTGGCCCAACTTTGTATACTAAAATTACAAAGTAAGAGAATATTTTAAAAATACATTTTATTAAAGGTCCCTATATATTAATCTGGATGGATTATATGTTCTAAATATCAAATTGAAATTGAGAATTGTACATATATTCTTCATTATTGCCCATTAGAATGCGAGATTTTTAATTAATTAATTACTATATTATTAAAATATTAAATTGTTACAATATAATAAATAATGAAATAATGAAATAATGAAATAATGAAATAATGAAATAATGAAATAATGAAATAATGAAATAATGAAATAATGAAATAATGAAATAATGAAATAATGAAATAATGAAATAATGAAATAATGAAATAATGAAATAATGAAATAATGAAATAATGAAATAATGAAATAATGAAATAATGAAATAATGAAATAATGAAATAATGAAATAATGAAATAATGAAATAATGAAATAATGAAATAATGAAATAATGAAATAATGAAATAATGAAATAATGAAATAATGAAATAATGAAATAATGAAATAATGAAATAATGAAATAATGAAATAATGAAATAATGAAATAATGAAACAATGAAATAATGAAATAATGAAATAATGAAATAATGAAATAATGAAATAATGAAATAATGAAATAATGAAATAATGAAATAATGAAATAATGAAATAATGAAATAATGAAATAATGAAATAATGAAATAATGAAATAATGAAATAATGAAATAATGAAATAATGAAATAATGAAATAATGAAATAATGAAATAATGAAATAATGAAATAATGAAATAATGAAATAATGAAATAATGAAATAATGAAATAATGAAATAATGAAATAATGAAATAATGAAATAATGAAATAATGAAATAATGAAATAATGAAATAATGAAATAATGAAATAATGAAATAATGAAATAATGAAATAATGAAATAATGAAATAATGAAATAATGAAATAATGAAATAATGAAATAATGAAATAATGAAATAATGAAATAATGAAATAATGAAATAATGAAATAATGAAATAATGAAATAATGAAATAATGAAATAATGAAATAATGAAATAATGAAATAATGAAATAATGAAATAATGAAATAATGAAATAATGAAATAATGAAATAATGAAATAATGAAATAATGAAATAATGAAATAATGAAATAATGAAATAATGAAATAATGA